>JASVEL010004287.1:0-221813 GCA_032618575.1 Nicotiana noctiflora | reverse complement strand
CACCCTAGATAATCTCTCTCAATGTACACATCTAGTACGAGCTCATATTATGCTATACAGCTAGAGCTACGGCTGAGTGTATATTTCCAACACGATATAAGGGTTACCTAGCTCTATAGGTTCCCTAATGCTCTACAGATCGGCACAAGGCCCCAAACATGACTATTAGCCCAATTGTACAGTTATAATCTCAGTAACAGTCATACAACACAGTATTCTATTAGCCGGGAAGGACTAAGTCCGAACCCCCAATCACAATGTCACCACGCCCGTCACAGAACGTGTGTCTCATCTCAATATAGCACTGTGAAGCGCTAGTACGGGGTTTCAAACCCTCAGTACATTGTTTACTACTACCACTCACCTCGAACCGGTAGAAGCCTCGGTCCTCCTTGCGCTTGCCTCGCAAATCAATCTCCTCGGTTGCCAAATCTGCTCAAAATCAATGATAATACATCAATATATGCTAAATTCACGTAACCCATTCGAAATAACCCAAATTGCATCAAAACCCACAAAGTTGTCAAAACCCGACTTTTGGTATGCTTCTCGAAAAATTATAAAACTCACATTTTCGGAATCCTCGTCTCTCCACGAGTCCGTACATACCAAGAACTCCCAATTCGGACCACAAATGGTCCTTCAAATCCCCATTTTAAAATTTTTGCTCAAAGCCCTAATTTTCTTGATTTCTTACCCAAATTCAGAGAATTAATGGAAGATTCTTTGATAAAATCATGTATTTAACTCATAAAAATTACCTCCAATTATTCCCCGTCGAAATCCTTTCAATTCTCGTCCAAAATCTCTCAAGAATGACCAAAAATGGTGAAAAAATAGTTTTGCTCGCGGATGAAATGCCATTCTGTCCAGGATTTTACTGTTCACCCGTGTTACTGTTCACCCGCATTACTGTTCACAGGGTTACTGTTCATGCGCGTCGACACTGTTCACCCGCGCGGTTACTGTTCATACGCGGCAATTACTATTCATACGCTGCAAAAAATGCAGCAGCAATACAGAAATTGCAGCACACGGCCATTTTCACTAAAATGGCTCTAACTCCATCATACGAACTCGGAATTCGACGATTCTTTTTCCTATGGCTCCGTAATTTCGATACGGATCCAGTGGTTCAAACAAAACTGAATTTGGATCTTATTTACTCAGTGCAACATCAATTTTGCTCGTTAAACAATTAATTCACATTTCGCGTCAAAAACCCAATCGCGACTTGATGAAATTAGACCAAACATTCCAGATCAGTCCTATAATTCATTATCTAAATTCTCGAAGTCTCGAAATCAAATTTGAATCTCTAGAACTAAAATAGACCTTTGGATCATTACATTTATGCCCAAAACGGCAAAAAAAAAATTTCAAAAACTGTTCCAAAATTTATCCGAGCCTCATGGGATCCCAAAAAAGTATACTAACAAGTCTCATAATATATTACGGACTTGCTCGAGGCCTCAAATCACAACAAACAACGCTAAAATCATGAATCAACCTCCAATCCAAGCTTTATAAACTTTAGAACTTCCAACTTCTATTTTCGATGCCGAAATCTATCAAATCAAGTCCGATTGACTTCAAATTTTGCACAAAAGTCCAAAATGACATAACAGAGCTACAGAAATTTTCGGAATTTCATTCCGGCCGTCGGATCAAAATTTCACCTATCAACCGGAATTCGCCAAAATACTAACTTTCCCAATTCAAGCCTAAATCTACTCCGGACCTCCAAATTCACTTCCGATCGCTTTCCTAGCTCATAAATGACCTCCCGGAACTGACCGAATCATCAGAATTTGATTCCGAGCTCTCTAACTCACAAGTCAACGTCCAGTTGACTTTTTCCAACTATTCCTTCTTCTAAGAGACTTTTTGTCTCATTTCCAACTAAATTCAACCCGAATTGACTCAAACTCGCCAAACATGCATATTGAAACATTAACAAGCATTTAACGGGGATAACAAGGTGATAACTCACATGATGACGGGCCGGGTCATCACAAAGAATCATATATAGTATTTTGTGAACAAAAACTGATTAATACAACAACTATGTTATTGGGTTATTAAGTCAATCTATGAATTTGATAGATAAGGTGTGAATGGACAAAAATAAATCAAGTACCCACGTCACAAGGAATAAAGTACAAGAAAAGTTTACTTTTAACTCCACTAAAGATCTATAGGGAGTACAATGTTTGATGAAGCTATGATACACATATTTCCATTGTAAGAGGTTGGCGACATAAATGATTTAGGACATCAAACCGCTGGTAAAAGTACTCCCCTGACGAGAGATCTTGGTCCACCACAAAGCACGTGAATTATAACACACATAAATACATTTTTAAATTATTATTTTGAAAATAAAACCGGTAACGAATATATTCGTAAATCGAGGGATCGACATGGAAGATTGCATCCATTCAGATATGGACATTCTTCCTCTGCATGCAGGCCCCTCCCAATAATGTATCCATAACCAAATGAAGAGCAGATCCCTCAGGATGGATTGGGAAACAATCAACCATTTCTGACTTTGATTGATTAGGTGCAATCGCACCAGGATCCTCCTCCGCGACAAGATCACCAACTGCGACGCTAAGAGTGAAGACGATACAAGATTATATTATAATTAAACAATACACACGATAAAAATTTGGGAGATACTTTCAATAATGTGAATGAGATACATTATATTCTTTTTTTGAATATTAATAAAAGAAGACATGACAAGAAGGTAGTATAGTAGTTCTAGTACTACCAATAAAACTACGGAGGTATAACGCCTGATATGCAACATTAATTAAGTACAAGAACGGAAAACCAAGGAGTATAAAGAAGTTATCAAAATCAGAAGACTAGATACTTACTTAGGTCTAACCGATGGCCGACATGGATCATGATCATACTATCGGTTAAGTGTAATCTAGCCTAGAAGATCAAGTGAACAAAAAATATAGAATTAAACATTTAAACTTAACTTTTCAATTTCAAAAAGTCTTACCTCATTAGAGATAAGCACTCCATAGTCCTCTACTCTTAATTTATCATTTGTGTCCGTATATATATCTCTATATAATTCATTTTGTCTCGATTCAGCTGCAAAATAATAATAATAATAATAATAATAATAATAATAATAATAATAATAATAATAATAATAAATATTAAAATTGGAATAAGATTCTCATTTCATCAACAACATCATTCAATCAGAAAAACACATAACAAATCAAGACTTTCATACACAAATGATATAATATAAAATCTGGTTTAGTGAAAAGATTGAATCCTATATTAAACTAGCAGGGTGTTGCCCATGCAATGCACGTTCCAACATGAGTAAGAACGAAATTAGGTAATTCACTACACACTAGTCGTGCACAACTTCATAATGTGGAAGCTTTATTGTCATATCTTTTAGATGATTTGATGAGCTGCCAACTTTCTTTTGTCTGAAATGGCCGGGTGTTTTCTCTAAAAAGAAAACTTTTGAAGTTTTTTTTGGAGCTCGAAGGAGCCTATGTTTTCAATCCACTAATCTTTGTGATTACATTTTATTAGAACAATAATGTTTTCAATATATAATTTTTACTTATAGTTCAAAAGTTCAATAATTGTATCAAATATAATATATTCCTTCATGTCCTTAAATAGTTCAATTACCTTAAATAATGATTTGTTCTTTAAGTTAATATTTTAATGATATAATATTTAATCACTTTTTATTTGAATTATATGTTTATTATGTTTAAATATAGATAAATTATACACATTCAGATATTGAAAAATAAAAACTCTTAATCATTCAGTATTCAGATCTAGATACCTCATATTAATATTCAGATGCACATTTAATTATAGACATCTTAATCAAAAATAAATATATGAGGCCTAAGCATCACTATTTTCCCCTTTAAGCATTTTGTAATCACGACTTAACTGAACTCGTGTCCCAGAAACATCATTGGCTCCTCCCAAATTTGGGCGTCGTCTTTGAAACTCCGAGATACGGGATAAATAATATAATAGCTTGAACATTTCATAAAATGCATTAATGAAAGCATTAAGTATATAAATGCAAATATAAGAAAACCCAGTCATGATGCATCAAAAATAGTAATCATAACATTTTTTAATACTTACTGAGCTTAATCTATAATGATATTCTCGCTCTATCAGCATGCTTTTATTGGGTCAAACATATAGTGAATCTCTCCAGCATACATTGGAAAGCAATTAGTCATCTCCCGCTTGGAGAGATCAAGTGCAATCCTCTAAGGATCATTCACTTGCCCAAAGCACTAAGTGATGCGCTAAGGACGAACGCAACACACAATTTTGTTACATTTTAAAAAAAGGTCACAAAAAATTTGAGATTCACTTTCAAGGAATTGATTAAAAAGACACGGGAATATAGTAGAGTGCAATAGTTTCAGCAATACAACTACTAAACCCATGAGATTTAATTATTTTTTAAAAGCTTAATTAACTTCACATGATATTATTATTTATATTGGTAAGGGTTGATTAAAATAATAAATATTATCCATGTGTTTGTAATATATTACCTTAGATCTTATTGTAAAATACTTTATTTACTAATATGAAGATTTGAGTAGTTTCATTCAAAGTTCTAAAATATTTATAATGTTAAAATAGGTAATGTTTCTTTCTTTCCCTTATAATTTTTTTTGTACTTTTTTCCAAATTCAATATTATCTAAGAAAAAATAAAATCATAAAATCCACTGCTAAGACTAAAACAAAGAATTTACTAGCATTCCTCTCAAGCTGCTCCTGTTCAGTTATACAATTTATTAGGTGAACTAGTAAATTTTTTTGCAGTTTGTGCGGTTATAAAATTTATTTTAATAAAATATTATACCCTAATAAGTATAGAATTTCTAAACAAAGAATAATATATATTTATTTCAGCACAGTCGCTTTCGCTCTGTACATTGTGATCGTATGGATAGAAATGTAATTTTGAGGACTTCACCTGCCTCTTTTCGTATTTTTTATTATTTCTCAAAATTTCAGTCCTAAAATACAAATCTAACTGTGCAATTAAAATTGGGCCATATTATTTATGATATGTATAATCTAAACGGTAAAAGACATTTCCTTTCTTTATCATTTGAATGAACCACATGGTAGTTGAAACAACCCTATTAGAAGGGAAGGAACAATACATGGTTAATGAAAGAAAAAAATTTACTTCATTTGTTCGAACGTTTTTTCTTTCATTAGTGTGTGATCATTGAGCATTTAAATGCATTAAGTTTTAGTTTTATGTTGGCATGCATATTTCACAGCTATTAATATTGATTTTTGTCCCAAAACTTGTAAAAAAAGATAATATTATTGTTGGCCATATAGAGGTTCCACATCACCTTTTCTAAATGAATCTCTTATAAATTAAACTAGTGAATTTATCCGCGCTTCGCGCGGCAATTAGAAAATCTAAATAGTCTTATTTTAATAAATACTTTGAATTTTAAATCCGAATAGATATTATTTCAAGTTTCAAACTATTTTATCAGTAACACTTAGGTTTGTATTTTGCTCTAATATCAATCACGAGTTACTTGAATCTCATGGAAAATTTGATCTTTATATGTAGATAGCTAATAAATTCTAAGAAAGTTCTTTAGTTGTATAGTAATTAATTTTTTCCTTTCATTCGTGAAGTTACTTTAATGATTTCATAAGTTTTTATTATTTAAAAAATCTAAAAAGAAGAGGTGATGTCTTGGCAGCTCTTGAGAACACCATATGACATATCGATTGGCCTATCTATAATTGACAGTATATATAAGAGTATTACTTCCCTGAAGAGTAAAGAAGCGAAAAATAAAATAATGCATAACCTTGAAATATTAAAAAACTTTCAAATGCACATTAAGGTTAATTAAGCTTGCTACCTCATTTTCAGTATCTAATAAATAGCGCTCTTGGCTTGCCAAAACTTTTGAGCAGTACCCATAAAAGCAATAATATAAAGACATTGGGGGTAAGTGATTGGAGCGTCACATTTTCGGCGAACAGCTATCTTTTTCACTCAATTCCTCCTAGAAAATGAAAACTTTTGCATTATCCATTTATGACCAAAGATATGTGGAAACTGGTCAATGCATAATCCTACCAATGGAATTACCAAAAAGATATTATGAAATAAATTTAAATATATCATAAATTTAATTTGATATAGAAAGGAACAAATGTTACAAAGTTAAACTTTTGGAATTCTTACAATAATTAAGGTAAAAGACAAAGTATATATACGAAAAATAAAACAAAAAGATACTTTTAGGAAATGAAAGAAGAAGGAACTAATTAGAAATTAAAAAAAATAATGATAATACCAATTTTTTCAGTTAACCTCTACTTCATTCTTCCTCCCAAGATTGTTAACAACATCTTCCCTTCTCAAATCATAAATCAAATCCTTCCTTAAAGATATTATTTTCAATCAACACCTAGAATTATATTGATTGCAAATGTAATATTATATTTCATGAAACTCTACATCGATCAATGATATTTTAGCAGTAAAAAGTGAAATGCTCGACACTAAAAATCATGAGATACCTTCTTTAGTTCCTTGCAAACTCACTTGCGTACAAAATTTCTTAAATTGGAGGCATCGAAATGCAGGGCTATAAAAGTTTGTGGACCTTTTCAATTTGGAGAACGTTGTTATCGACTCATAAACATGTGAATGAATCGTGAGTCACCATTATAATATGTTCAAAGTAAACATGAAACAAAAGCGAATTCTTACCAACATTAAGTTTAGTGACGAAGATGGAGTAGAAACCTTATGGAGGCAATACGGTGGTTGCTTGAGGATATTCTCTATATATAAAATGAAATACCCTTCCCTTTTAAAATTGGAGAAACCGAAAGACCAAAGGTTTTATGAGTTTGGCAAAAGTTTGAAATGATACCTTTCTCCCTCATTTCTCATTATTATGGAGATACCGTTACAGCTTACAAGGCTAATTTTTTAATGTAATAATTAGTTATTGTATTAAAATGAGTTGAGAAAACCCAAAAAAATAAGGTAAAAGATAAATGCATTCCCTGGCATATAAAGCCTGCCACGTTACTTGTTTATTCCTCAGCATTATTATATATAAAGATACTAAAATAATAATTGTGAAAGAATAAATAAAAAATACAACCAAGTAATTATAAAACCAAGCGTATCCTCGTTAAGTTGGATGTCTCTCTTCCTCCATTGGCTCTAATATTCTCCATATCACCAATTCTATATAATAATAAAAATATAACAACGTTTACACTGGAGGTTGATAAATTTTAAAGAAATAACACTAGTACGGGAAATTTATCTGGGAAACTACAAGCTCTCGAAAGCTAGAATTCCCACATGAATATTTTTTATAAGATCATTGCACAAAAAATTCGGATATGTAACATTTAACTACATGTATGAAAGTCTATGTTTGTGAATAATCGATGAAGGCTGGTCAAGTGGAAGTATCTTGGCATCAGAATTTGACATACCAACAATAACTTTCGTTGCTGGTCTTGTAAGAAGGATCTCATTAGCACATCCGAGAAGTTGACAATAGTTAGTTAGCAACGACAGTTAAGGGAAAACAATATAGAAAAGATAGATCATCAAAGAAATAGCAGGTAAATGCATATGTTAGAAGTCAAACCCAATATTATTTGACTCAAAAATTGTTAAACACTTTTTAAGCAAATCAATCAAAAGAAATAAAGGGGTCAATCCTAGTTAAGAATAATTAACTCAAGATTCGAGATGAATAATACGAATTAAAAGACATAGTCGAATATAAATGTTGACGGTGATTATGACCAGATTTATTGGCATAAAGAAAGATGCATTAAATAACAAAAACATGAATAAATAAAAAGGTTCACCCGATCTTCAGTGAAACGGATCTTTTTTCTTTTCATAAAGATGAATGATAGACAAATACCAGAACCTCATGACCCTTTTTGGATCTGATAAAGGTATTGGATCACATATCCTCTCATTTCTTTGGAGAGGTGTGTTTACGTATTTTCTAAAAGCAGAGAGAGGGAGAGAGAGAGAACCCCCCCCCCACACCCGGTCGCCTTTTGGAAAGTCGTCCCTTTTTATTTATAAGGGGGTATTCATAGAAAATCCTAAAAAAAGATACAATTTAGAGAGAATATTCGATAAAATATTCCTTTTGAGTATTCCAAAGTAAAATAGTTGTTTGATGACGGTCTAACCTTGGACCTGTCTGACCTTGGCTATTGATGACGGTCCGACTTTGGCCTGTCCAACCTTGGCCTATCTGACCACGATCTTGGTCATTGATGACGGTCCGACCTTGGCCTATCTGACCACGACCTTGGTCATTGATGACGGTCCGATCTTGGCCTATTTGACCACGACCTTGATCATTGATGCCGGTCCGACCTTGGCCTATCTGACCACGACTTTGGTCATTGATGATGGTACAACCTTGGCTTGTTTGACCATGACCTTGGTCATTGATGACGGTCCGACCTTGGCTTATCTGACCATGACCTTATGTCTCCACATACCAAATTTCTCTGATCTAATTTTTAACCTATACAATTGGTTCCTCTGCTTATCGAGGCCGTCTCTTGGTCAAGCTCGGTGAGCAAACTTCATTAATTGTAATTTTAAGAATTTCGGATGGGGAGGTCGACTAGTATGGGTTGCCGTTGAAGATGCCAATGGAGAATATCTTGGAGATAGTGGTGAAGAGAGTGGCGATAGCGATGTCGAATGAAAAGATAACTGTCCTTTTTGGCCATTGATATGGGTCGAATGTAATCTACGACTATTTGCACAGTGACTTTGCATAAAGAAGAATTTTGCATTGTTATTCGCCTCGTACTTTTCTGTGTATTTCACCATTAATGGTGGTGGTGGATCTGATCCAGGTTCCTTAGATGCAAGTTCTTGCAATAGTTCTACATATCAGTTGGCGGCGTGACTGGATCAATATTTAGTTTTGCTTCCAAGATTCTAAAACATACGTCCAGAGCAGAAACATTATGAACGAAGTACATTTCGTTATATTGGTATGGCAATAACATCCTGAACTACCAAAGACATGAGAATGTCATAAATGACAACAATTCTCTTGACTTTATCTGCGGCAGACAAATTCTTAAAACGATCTTGCCACCAGCCGTCGAGACTCCATAGCAACATAGAAGAAGGTGTTAGATTTGAAGGGTAAAAGCCGTTGCTATCAGGAGGAATATTGCGAGAATAGTGTTACCACTAAAATTATATAGGTGTGTTGGGTCATGGACTCACATTATAAATGAGACCAGAACATGTCTCACTCTCATTTTCTTGTATTTCCAATATAATTTGGATGCTAGCAGTGATTATTGTTTTATTTTTATATTTCCCTATTCCAGTTGAACGAGGCCTAGTCGTGAATCAAGTTCGAGCTAAGTCGAATGAGAATCAAACTCGAGTGAAGTTGAATTATTCCTTTTGGCGATGACCTTTGGCCGTAGGGGTGTTATTTTGGGAGAAGACAGAAATGTTAACCTGTTATAATCCGAGCAAGGTCAAATCCCCCCCCCCCCCTTTTGGCGAAGGCCAGGTTGTTATTTCGAGCTTATCGAAATGTTAACCCGTTATCATTCGATCATGGTCGAACTCTGCTCCTTTGGAGAAGACCCTTGGCCTTAAAGGTTGTTATTTCAAACTTACCGAAATGTTAACCCGTCGTTGTTTGCTCGATGTCGAACTCCTCTTTTTGCGAAAGCCCTTGGCCTTAAAGGATGTTATTTCGAACTTATTAAAATGTTACCTCGTTGTAATTCGACGAGGTCGAATTCTTCTTCTTTGGCGAAGGCCCTTATCCTTAAAGGGTGTTATTTTGACTTATCGAAATGTTAACCCGTCGTCGTTCGATCAAGTTCGAATTCTTCTTCTTTGGCGAAGGCCCTTATCCTTAAAGAGTGTTATTTCGACTTATCAAAATGTTAACCCGTCGTTGTCGATCATGGTCGAACTTTGTTATACTTTGATGGCGAAGGCACTGAGCCTGTAACTCAGTTCGAGCGAGGTCGAACTTTGTTATACTTTGATGGCGAAGGCACTTAGCCTGTAACTCAGTTCGAGCGAGGTTGAACTTTGTTATACTTTGATGGCGAAGACACTTAGCATGAGTCCCAGTACGAGCGAGGTCGAACTGTAATATAGTAATGGCGAAGGTACTTAGCCCGAGTCCCAGTTCGAGCGAGGTCGAACTGCAATATGGCGATAGCGAAGGCACTTAGCCTGAGTTCCAGTTCAAGTGATGTCAAACTGTAATATAGTAATAGCGATGACACTTATCTTGAGTCCTAGTTCGAGCGAGGTCGAACTGTAATATGGTGATGGCAAAGGCACCTAGCCCGAGTCCCGGTTTACTTAATTTTGCTTGCATTGGAGAATATGATGTATTTCCTAGGGGAGTCCTAGCTTGCTTGACTTTGTTTGTACTGAAGAATATGATGTTTATCCTGGGGGAGTCCCGGTTTGCTTAACTTTGCTTGTATTTGAGAATACGATGTAATTTCTGTTCGTGTATCTGGGAAAATGCCCGTGCTTCTATTCCATTTAGAAAAATAGTAAGTTAAACCAAATGAAATTGTTCGTTACCTCGATTTGATAGGTCGGTGAGTGGACAGGAGTGGCCATGCTCACTCCTCTGGTTATTCTTTTAGTGGCCACTACCAATTTGGCAAGGCCAGCTACTTCAACATCCTGTGCTCGGGAGATTTGATCGAGCTGGCATTCGCCAAACTCTGGTAACGCCTAGCGAATCTCGGCATGGTATTCGTGCAATATTTGTTTCTTGATTTGGAAAGTCTCCGTGACTTGAGTAATAACGAACACTCCGAAATATGTCCATGTTTGATTGTTTCAAAGTTATAGAGCGACCCCAGAACCAAACGCAACACCATCCGATGAGAAAGCCGCCAATCGTTGTGCCTTTTTAATAAACTTTTACCCTTTTGACTATGAAACACTGTAATTCATTTGTGGATGACAACAACGTTATCTGCTGAAGCTGACAACGATGTTTCTCCTTGTGTTTGCACTTGTTTTTCCTTTCTGAACCTAAAGACGTAAACACACACCGAAACTGCAAGCAAAACAATACCGGCTGCTCCACACATCAAGCTGGAAATCACTAATGCTTCCCTCACGTGATCTTTACTGTTGTGGTGAACCGGCATCCCTCCTCCATCGCTGCCAATCCACGTCAAGTTTTTCGCAATGGGCAGCGCCACTGGCGGCCGAGCATTTCGCCTACCACTACCGCCGAAGGACGAGAGCATCTCTGGAACGTCGTCAGTTGTGGTTGGTGTGAATGATAAGCCTTGGTTTGCCAACCCGTGCTCCGATGGACGGAGCTCTCTTGATTCATTGGTAGATCCTGCTGGTTGGCTAGAATGGGATGGTAATTTTACTTTGAATACTTTATACTACGGAGAATATAGGAACAATGGACCTGGAGCATCAGACTAGTAGGAGAGTCAAGTGGCGTGGGTATCGAGTGATCACAAATTCAAATGAAGCAGCAAGGTTCAGTGCGGAAAATTTTATTGTTGGTCGATCATGGTTGCCTGCAACCAATGTGCCATTTTCCTATCTTAACAATGAGCTAATTGGAAACGGGTCAGAAGCCAATGAATCAATCAACTATGGAGAAATATAGAGGAAAACCGGAGAAAAATATGATAAGACTACAATTAATATAGAAGGAGAATGAAGAATATTATGGTGGGCGTGGGTTCGGCGAACCCAGTGACTTTTGTCGAAACACCGTATTTGTATTGAAAACTTTACCACATCTATATAAATATATTATGCTGCATCCAGTAAGAAATAAGGGTTGGATTCAATGGTAAGGGTTATGGGTTCATGCGAAAAAAATGGGGTTCGATTCCTCTTAATCCAACGTTTTACTTTCCTTTCATTGTATTTTAAAAGCTAAAAGTGCACTATTACATAAAACAAAAAGTAGTAGAAAGCATTTTATTGTGCCTTGTGGGGGTAGTAGAAAGTACTTTGTTGTGCCTTGCATTTCATTTTTCACTTTTCCTTTTCTCTTTGTCAGTAGGAATTCAAACCGAAATGGTCTAAATTCTACGGCGAACCTTGACGCTGCCAACGTATCTTCTTCTCTGCCGACCTTCGCTGTCGTTCGTGTAAGTACAACTCCGATATTCTCTTTCATTTTCCTTATTGCTTCATCACTATCACTCAGTACCTTCAGATCGTCGTAATCTTAAAAAATTAGTCACCAGAGTGATGTAGTTTTAATGTTGAAATGAGCCTTTTTTAGATATTTTTTTTGATCATTTATTTTTGCCAGTTCAGTTGCTCCTCCTTTGTGTTGGATTAGAATCATGTTTCACTTACTGCTATATTTACCATATTAAGAAGAAAACTTTCATATGTCTACGGTAGAGCTATAGTGGAAGAAAATTCAGTATATTTTCGAAACCCTATATTTATAATTTAGAACCCATATACTTAATATCCTAGCTCCGCCTCTCCATTAGTTCAAGTCCTTCTCGTAGACCCTTCAAACGGTCTATTTTATAGCAATACAGTACCTTTCTTTGAATCTTAATATGTTCAAGATCTCAACAAATATTTCTTTTCTAATTCATCTGCAATCTTGAGTGTCCAACAAACAAAAGGATAATGCTATAACAAGTAGAAAGTGGAATTGGTAATGAATTTAGATCGAGAGGAAACTAAAATTTTAACTAGAAAATTCTTACAGACGGCACCAAATTGTTTGACTCAAAAGTTGTTAAACACTTTTAAGCAAATCAATCAAAATAAATAAAGGGGTAAATCCTAGTTAAGAACAATTAACTCTAAATCCTAAAAAAGGGTACAATTTAGAGGGAATATTTGGTAGAATATTCCTTTTGAGTATTCCAAAGCAAACTGGTTGTTTGATGACGGTCTGACCTTGGCTTGTCCGACCTCGGCTATTGATGACGGTCCGACTTTGGCCTGTCCGATCTTGGCCTATCTGACCATGACCTTGGTCATTGATGACGGTCCGACCTTTGCCTGACCACGATCTTCGTCATTGATGACGGTCCGCCCTTGACCTATTTGGCGACCTTGGTCATTTATGACGGTCTAACCTTGGCATGTCTAACCACGACCTTACATCTCTACGTGCCGAATTTCTCTGATCTAATTTTAACCCATACAATTACCTGAAGAAAACAAATTGCCAATGTCAAATTCATACTATTTCTTCTCTTATAAAACAAATCCTCGCACAAACAAATAATGAGAACGGAGAAGAAGAAAAATAGAAAAAGGTATAGGAGGACCAGTTAGCTTAGAAGGTATATGTTCTCTTCCATCGTTACAAAATTGAGGTCCTACGTTTTGAGTGTATAACTACACATTCTTTCGGAACCGAAGGAATATATAATGAAATTCTTGAAACTGAACCAGTTTTGAAAAATAAAATATCATCATCACGATTTAGTATTAAAGTTTCCCCCTTTAAGAATTCTTAGAAATGAACCGTTATAAATGGTTGTTTATTAAAGTCTTCTCCTTTGATCGCATTAATTAGATACTATATTATTTTACATATTATATTAAAATGAGAGAAAACTCTCAAAAATCTAAGAATTTCCCGGATGAGGAGAGGTGTCACATCATATATATATATATATATATATATATATATATATATATATATATATATATATATATATATATATATATATATATATATATATATATATATATATATATTGGATCGGGTTTGTAAGTAGTCAGCATGTCATTAGTTGAATGGAATGGATAAACATAAAAAGTAGTACTATCTTTGTTTGACCATGTGTTTTATTATTCAATCCCTTATAATTATAGAAATTACACTGCTGTACAAACTAGAAAGATTTGTATTTGAACAATTTATGACCCGTTTGGTAATAGATTTTTCCAAACTAAATTTGAGTTTCATTTGGCAAATACATATTTGACCATAATTTTTCCTATATTTTGGCAAAATCCAAATTCCAAAATATTATTATTACATTATTAAAAAATTGTCTCATACTTTTATATTTTATAAAAGAGCCCACCATTTATTATTTTATAAGAATATTTTGTATTCTCGATCATCTAATAGTGTATTATATAATTTATTATAAAAATAATAATTTCGTACCAAATTTATTTATGTTCAAAACTATGGTTTGTAATAATTTAATAAATGTTATTGTTGGATATTTATGATAGTTTTTAGAACTTATGTGTTTAGGTCATATTTTATACAACAATAACAACAACAACCCAGTATAATCCCACAAGTGGGGTCTGGGGAGGGTAATATGTACGCAGGCCTTACCCCTACCCGGGGGGCAGAGAGGCTGTTTCCAGGAGACCCTCCGCTCAAGACATCAACAAAAGACGATAAATTAGTACTATCAATAGACTCATACTAAAAATAACATAAAATAACAACATAACACAAAATAATAAAGTAGCAACAGTATAAGAAATATAAGAAATACGAAATAGATGAAATGTATACTAATATCCAATAAATAACTCCATGTACTGATCCGTAACCTCCTACGATTACCTCCTAACTAGCTAATATCACTCTTAGTGCGCTGTGGAATTATCCACAACTTTCCCCTAACCTACAATTTTAATGTTCGACTTCCACAATCCCCTATCAAGGGCCATGTCCTCAGTAATCCTAAGACGCGCTAGGTCCTGCCTTATCACCTCTCTCTAATACTTCTTAGGTCTTCCTCTACCTCTTCTCATGTCCACCACAACCAGTCGCTCACACCTTCTCACCGGTGCATCAGTGCTCCTCCTCCGAATGTGCCCGAACCATCTGAGTCTTGCTTCTCGCATCTTGTCATCTATGGGGGCCACACCCACCTTCTCTCTAACATATTCATTTCTAATCTTATCCATCCTTGTATGTCCGCACATCCACCTTAACATCCTCATCTCTGCTACTTTCATCTTCTGGGTGTGTGAGTTCTTAACGAGCCAACACTCGGTCCCATACAGCATTGCAGGCCTAACCACTACTTTATAAAACTTACCTTTTAGTAAAGGTGGAACTTTCTTGTCACACAGGACACCCGTCGCTAACCTCCACTTCATCCAACCCACCCCTATACGGTGTGTGACATCCTCGTCGATATCCCCGATCCCCTGAATAACTGACCCTAGGTACTTGAAACTACTCTTCTTAGGGATGATTTGAGAGTCAAGTCTCACTTCCACTCCCGTTTCCGTCGGCCCCGCCCCAAACTTGCACTCGAGGTATTCCGTCTTTGTCCTGCTCAACCTGAATCCTTTAGACTCAAGGGCATGCCTCCAAACCTCTAGCCTTTCGTTCACCCCGCGTCGTGTTTCGTCAATTAGGACTATATCATCAGCAAATAGCATGCACCATGGCACCTCCCCTTGAATACGATGCGTTATGGCATCCATCACCAGGGCAAATAGGAAAGGGCTGAGCGCCGACCCTTGGTGCAACCCCGTAACAACTGGAAAATGCTCGGAATCACCTCCTATTTTCCTAACCCGAGTCTTAGCTCCTTCATACATGTCTCTAATCACCCTAATGTAGGCTACCGGAACCCCTTTAACCTCTAAGCAGCTCCATAAGACCTCCCTAGGAACCCTGTCATACGCTTTCTCTAGATCAATAAACACCATGTGAAGATCCTTCTTCTTATCCCTGTACTGTTCTGCCATCCTCCTAATAAGATGGATAGCTTATGTGGTAGATCGCCCGGCATAAATCCGAACTGGTTGTCCGAGATAGACACCATCCTTCGCACTCTCATCTCTAACCACTCTCTCCCAGATTTTCATGGTATGACTTAGTAATTTGATACCTCTATAGTTGTTACAGCTCTGGATATCGCCTTTGTTCTTATACAACGGAACCATTGTACTCCACCTCCACTCTTCGGGCATCCTATTAGTCTTGAATATCACATTATACAACCCAGTAAGCCATTCCAATCCTGCTCTACCCACACACCTCCAAAGTTCAACCGGAATTTCGTCTGGCCCGGTAGCTCTACCCCCCTCATCTTACGCATTGCCTCGATGACCTCATCGACTTCAATGTCCCTACAATAACTTAATTCATGGGGAATGTCGGTGTTCCTCAATCCACCTAGTACAATACCCCGATCCCCTTCTTCATTTAGGAGTTTATGAAAGTAGGTCTGCCATCTCCTCTTAATCTGGTCATCCCCCATCAGAACTTTGTCGTCCTCATCTTTTATGCACCTCACCTGGTTAAGATCCCGAGCCGCCCTCTCTCTTAGCTTAGCGAGGCGGAATAACTTCTTCTCCCCGCCTTTGCTACCTAGTTCCTCATACAAACGAGCAAAAGTTGCCGTCTTAGCCTCCGTTACTGCCATTTTCGCCTCCTTTCTAGCTACCTTATATCTCTCCATGTTCGCCCTCTTCTCCTCCTCGCCAGTGCTTCCTACTAATCGCATGTAAGCTGCCTTCTTCGCTTTCACTTTACCTTGGACAGTAGTATTCCACCACCAGTCTCCTTTATGGCCACCGGTGTGGCCAGAAGATAACCCCAACACATCTCCCGCCGCCTTCCTTATACAATCAGCTGTCGTCGACCACATAGTGTTTGCTTCCCCACTACTACTTCCCCAGGCTCCCATTTCTGATAGCTTTCTTTCCAACTCCTCAGCTTTATCCTCAGTCAAGGCGCCCCACTTAATCCTCTGGCGGCCTCGTATTGATCTTTTCTTCCTCCTTATCATAATGTCAAAGTCCATCACCAAAAGCCTATGTTGTGTTGCAAGGGTCTCACCTGGGATAACTTTGCAGTCCACGCACCACCTTCTATCGCCTCTTCTGAGGAGTAGATAGTCAATCTGAGTCTTCGCCACCGAACTTTGGTAAGTAACCAAATGCTCCTCCCGCTTCGGAAAACTTGAGTTCGCAATCGCTAAATCGAAAGCCTTGGCAAAGTCCAACAACGAAGTGCCCCCTCCATTTCGCTCCCCGAAACCAAAGCCGCCATGAACCTCCGAATAACCACCTGTAGACGACCCAATATGACCATTAAAATCTCCTCCTATGAATAACCTCTCGGAAGGCGGGATACTACGAACAATGTCGTCCAACCCCTCCCAAAAGCGCCTTTTAATATCCTCATCCAAGCCTACTTGCGGCGCGTATGCACTAACAACATTTAAGGTACACTCGCCCACCACCAATTTAATAGTCATTAGTCTATCATTCACCCGCCTGACCTTTACCACTGACTCTCTAAGATGGCTATCTACCAAGATCCCCACTCCATTTTTACCCCTCATGACTCCAGAGTACCACAACTTATACCCATCCGCGTTTATCGCCCTCGTTCCGACCCACCTAGTCTTCTGGACACAGGCTATATTAATCTTCCTCTTTTGAAGGATCTCCGCCAACTCAATAGACTTACTCGTTAGCGAACCTATGTTCCATGTCCCGATTCTCAACCTATATGCTCCTTTGCCCCCTCTACCTCCCCTGCCTCCCGTCCCACTCCCTGAGACCGTCCCCACACTCTGCCCCACACGCGGACATGCCCTTAATCTACCATTCCAGACTGCAGCCACTACTCCTACGGCAAATCCAAAGAATACACGCTAGTGCTCAACGGACAACAAGTGAAACTACAAGGGAAAACGTAACTACAAGTACACTAGCTGAATGATAGAACAATTGGGAGCTAAAGTAACAACAATTTAGCTAACACCGAAGGGGAAACAGTAGAACGGGAGGTACCAAGTCCCGAGTACCAAACCTGTGCTGAATAGTTGCACTCGATGTAGTTGTACGCTTAACCGGCGCTACCCACCGCCGTTGCTGACGTTCTTCTCGGTTGCTCTTCTTTGCCAGTGCTCGTCGGCCCACTTGTCTCCGACAACTTTGAAAATTTCCCTGAAAAACACAGCAAATATCCCGATCCAAAAACAAAAAGGGCTGTCACCGCTACAACTGGTGTAGCCCAGACAGTAATAACGGAAATGAAGCTAGGCTGCAATAGACATAATGTTTATACAGTATATGGACGGTAAGGAATAGAAATGAAATTCAACCCGAAATTTTCCAATATATTCCACACCGAAAACCAAATGAGATAAGCTCTTCAAAAATCAAAAAATATATGATAGGAAAAATTTGACGCACAATACCTTAATTAATAATCAAAGATTTTGCGGAGGGTTTAATAACATACAGATACATGAGGCTGTGCTTAGGACATAGTCATATTAGTTATGTCTAAATCTAATCCTATCATCTAAGTTGTTTTATAAACGACAATTTATTCTACATCAGAAGTTGTCATAGTGGATAAAACTAAACCAAACCCTAATTTAACAAAATTGTATTCATATAAGACGGCCAAATCAGAAATTGACTTAATCATACAGAGGAAAAAAACTACAAAATCAATAAATCCAATTAGATTCAGTTCATATGCGAATACAACATCAAACGATAACAACAAATTCGACTCGCATACACAAAATTCAACGTTCAATACAATCAATCACTTTCACACACTATTAACATCAGATCGAGCATACACAGAATCCAAATCATATAGAAAAACAAAAAATTACTATAAAAACAAATCTTTTAGATCTAATTGGAACACAAAGCAAGAATTAAAAAACCTGTGAGAGAAACTGGCCAGCGAAAAGTTCTTCCAGCGAAGGGTCAACTAGAAATAGAGAAAGTAAAGATCTGTAGATGTGAGGCGAAAATGCAGTGGTATTGAAAGGGCCGAATGTGGAGAGACAGAGAGAAGAAAAGAGAGAAAATACTTATGTATGTCGTCCTTCTCTATTTTACTTAGGTCATATTTTATATTTTTCCAAAATAAATTTAGGAAATATATTTTAAAATTTATATGCAAACACATTTTCATTTTAAAATAAAACTTCATCCAAATTAGATTTTTAAAAATAAATTTAAAACTTTATGGCCAAACACTAAAATAAAAATCATATAGTATCATCTCCTTGTAATGGTAACAACTTTAAAAATAGTTTATTTATTTTTACAGAAAAATACTTATTTTTACCAGATACAACAATAACTTATTTTCCGAATATGTAGCTGTTAAAATCATTTCCGAACGGGCTCTATCCGCTCTCCTGCTAAACGGATCGTCGAAAAAGTTCGCTAATTTTTCTGCAATTTTTTTTTGGGGTCACTTTTTAGCTGTTTATTTATGTATTTTCAATTTCTTTCTCAACATACTCAGTTCAGTAATTGTCAATTTATCAGAGTAAATACGTGAAATTCCTTTTATGTGTGATATTTTATATCATGGGTAATTTTGTGTAATTTAGTTTGTTTTTGTGAAGGTAGAGGGAATTCATTAGGGGAAGTTGATTGATCAAAATAGTGGTGAAATGTTAGCTTCTAAAATCATCAAGAAAACATTAAGATGGAACTATATTTTGTTAGCAAGTCGATCATTTTCTGCTGTGACGAGTGAAGCAGACAACATTTTGTCCCTAATAAATATGAGGTAACTTTTATTAACTAAATCCTCTTTCAATTATTATGTATTTTTTGGGATATTGGAGAAAATTTTCAGATATTAAGCTTTCCTCTATGTTTTTTAGTAATTTTGTTGCTGTGGTGTTTATGAATTACTCATAGCATAAGGTATTAAAGATTTATTTTGTTCGTGCTAATAGCAGAGCCAGGAATTTTATTAAGGGGTGTCAAAATTTAAAGAAATGAATACATGAATAAGTTAAAAGGGTATTCAACATATAGTATATATACGTTAAAAACAATTTACCTATCTAAACAGTGTAATTTTCCGAATTGACACCCCTTGGTGCTATGTGGCTCCGCCGCCGGTTCCTGCACCATTTAATTTGTTTCCTCACCATGATTCTAGATAGTCATGGATTTGGAGTTTATCGTGACAACTGAGAGAATCAATCGACGGAACACTTAAATGTAATGCATATACTTGGAGTTTTTCTGTGTTGGAATCATAATGACTGAAAAAAATCAAAGAAGCAATCGTGTTGAATCATGCCAACTAACTGTAGAGCACTGTGGGAGAGAAAATTGTTGATGTTTCCTGATAAAATTATAAAAAAAGCTGATCTGTCAGTGAAGCAAATTAATTGATAATGAGGCTCTTCATTTACCAGTTATTAGCTCGCCTTGCCTTTACTAAATTTTTCATGGCTAGATCATACCAGATAATGATAATAGGATGGAAGTCTGATATATCTATTTCGTGGCTTGAAGTCGTTTTCCAAAATAGATCTTAAGTAATATGTCCGGAGAAAAGTAGCTGTTAGTGTGTCATTGCAGTTCGATCAGAAGATTGGAACCCATAAGCATTTTTACGAATCTTGGATGGTTTCGTGCTAGTCGTCCAAATTGTGTCACTTCGGTGCAATGGTTTTCTGCAGTTGCTTCAAGTCTAGTGTTTTGGAAATAATCTATTGCGTCAAGTGTTTTGAAAACAATCTATGTTCTTTAAAGCTACTGTGCAAGGTTTTCACTATTATCTTTTTTCTGATTAGTTTACTAGCATCCAGTGAATTTTGACTAGCAACTCTTCTTTTTCACCTTTTCTTGATAGTAAAGTAACTATTGCCTTGCAGCAATGACATTGAAGGAAGATCATTTCAGTTGCGAAGACAAATGAGAAGGGATTCATTATGTAATTCTTTATTTGATCAAGATCATAGGGTGGTTAGAACAAGTATCAGATCTTTTTCTTTGTCAAATTGTTATTACAGCAGCCATGGATATTTAAAAGATGTCAAAGACAAGGTATTCTATTTTTGGTTAGTGTTTGTGGATCTTTGATGTCATTTCATGTAGTGCGCTCTCCTCTTTTGATCTTTAATATTGGTGTCCTAACTTGTGTAAGGATTAGACATATGCTAACTTCCTGGGTCATCAGCTCTAAGTTCTTTGAATTTTTCTCTTTATAATGTTGGAACCATCTAATACATTGTTTAGTCCTTAGGATCTATCCCTGAAGTTGTCAAGATAGTAGAAGTTGGCCCAAGAGATGGACTGCAAAATGAGAAGACAATAGTACCTACAGAAGTGAAGGTGGAGCTTATTAAATTACTTGTTTCTAGTGGACTGCCAGTTGTTGAGGCTACTAGTTTTGTGTCTCCAAAGTGGGTTCCACAGGTATACAAATCTTGCTTGTCCCAGCAGATCTTATCTTTATATATCTTGCATTTGTTTGTCATCATTGTATGCTGGACTTACATAATGTGCTTTTTTGTTGCTAATTTGTCTTTATCAACTGTGTGAAACGAGAAGAATTTACTTTCAGTTCAGTCTTCTGATGGTTAGTTTTTCATCTTAAAGCATGAGTATGGATTTTCTTATGATCATTAGCTACTCACTGGTTAGAACCATTACTAAGGCCCTTAAGGATAGTTACTTTTGTATTCTGTCTATTTTGCAAAGATCATATGACCATGAAAACCATTGTTTAATTCTCTTTGAGTGCTTTTGTAATTTTTTTTTATTCTCTTTGAGTGCTTTTGTAATTCATTTTTTATTTTTGAGGAGAAAACACGTGGTTCCTCAAAGATCTGGTTCTCTAAGGTAGAGATATTAGGAAAGGCTTCCTGTTTAAAGGTTCAAGTTCTTGATTAACTTTTTGCTTTGAATGTCAAATGATCAAATGAATAGTATATGTGCGGGAATTGTTTGGAACAAGTTTGAAGACTTATGCTGATAAAGTGTTTGTGCGTTGCATTTTTATCAAGTTCATACTTCTATATCACAAAAATGATGTTCATTCTGCTTGACATGTGCAAGTCATGTCAATTTCACTAAAAGTTCAAAATCAAAATTGTACTTTCTGTCTACTCACTTCTCCCAGATATGATGCCCCCCTTTCTCTTGCATAATGTGTTCTTTTCTATATATGTAAATTCTCTGAGGTTCATCAACAAAATTTCTAATTTGACATGCACCTTACATTGTTTTAGTCATGATTATGTTTTAGTCATGGTAGTAGGTTTGTTAGGTCCAATGTCCATTAGGAGTCTTTTTGTCTTGTCAGAGCCTTATGTGGCAGTAGAAATAGGCTTATGCTCCAGTAGAAAATGTAGAGAACTTGGTGCTAAAAAGATTTATTTTTCATGATATGAGATTGAGACTGGTTTAAATGGGGTAACATTGATAGTGAGTGTCACACCTCTTTTTACGCACCCGCAAGGGTGCAAAGAGTTTTTTCAATTAAAGGACAATCGAGGCGGGAATTATTTAATTATTTCAGAGTCGCCACTTGGGAGATTTATGGT
Source organism: Nicotiana noctiflora (assembly GCA_032618575.1). Classification (NCBI taxonomy): domain Eukaryota; kingdom Viridiplantae; phylum Streptophyta; class Magnoliopsida; order Solanales; family Solanaceae; genus Nicotiana; species Nicotiana noctiflora. The sequence goes on along the minus strand of JASVEL010004287.1, from coordinate 199,410 downwards.
GTCCCAAGTCACCGATTAAATCCCGAATCGAGGAAAAGAATGACTCTACTTAACAGTCCGCGAACCAGAAATCCGGATAAGGAATTCTATTAACCCGGGGGAAGGTATTAGGCATTCCCGAATTCCGTGGTTCTAGCACCGGTCGCTCAACTGTCGTGTTCGGCTTATCTATCTGCTTTTTTACAGTTATGTACTTAGTGCAAATTAATATCCCTTTACCGCCTTTATTATTTATTATGATTTACGAAAGAGAAAGTTGCTTAAAAATATGTTTTCGGATCACGTCACATGAAATGCACCCGGATCCTCGACACATTCTTATTCAACATTTTGGGGTTTGGATTTGAGTCGCATGAAATGCACACCCATATTTAAGAGGATAGAATTAAAATATATGCCTGGAGCAATTACTTATTTACACTTTTGAGAAGGACGTGATATTCGCTAAGAAACGACGCATCTCGAAATCTAAGTATTTATATATATACATTTATGAGGACCCCACAATTTATATGTATATATTTATTTATTCTTTTTTGCAAGGTTATCTCATTTATTATTTTAAAGCCGGTCCTAAAATAAACTAATTTTGAACTATCTGCTTGAACTACAATCCTTAAGGTTAGTGATTAACAACATCTCCCTCATAGAAATGATTGAGTACGCAAGCTATGCGCTCAAACTCAGGGAATAAACTTCCCTTGAAAAATTAGCCTTCTAATACTATTATATCCCTACCTATTCGATAAAAAAAAAGCCAAGAGTCATTATTGATACCTAAAGCACTTCATATACGAAATGAGACAAAAATATACGTACATGCACCATTTGAGCACAAAATTCATTTTCAACAACAAAAAAAAACCATAAGATCTGACCAATTCTAAATGACTTAACATAATAAATTCAAGAGCAAAACAAGTAGATAGAGAAGTTGGAATCACGTACATGGCATCGTGTAATAGCAAAACTGAAAAACCATCGCTTCGACTGGAACTCGACTGCCTCGAACGGGAATCTCAACCAAAGACCGGCGACAACCTCGAACGGAAAACACGACCCGGAACGCCATGGCAGCAGCTATCGAAACTGGTTCACTGCTAGACAGCCACCTATTTTTATTCGGGATGCTTCACTGTTCAACTACCCCATTTTTGTTCACTGCTGGACGTGACAGAAATAGAAACGGGTTCACTGCCGGACAGCTAGCGACTAAGGATGAATGGCGTCACTTCACTGGTGGTCGACGTGACGACGACGAACGACGGGTTGTGTGTCGCTTGTGAACGACGAGGCTGCTTGGTTACGACAGTCTCGTCTGCTTGGTTGCGACAGTGGCGAGGGTGGCTGGTCGACAGAGCTAGACTGCTGGAGCTCTTTGGTTTTGTTTTTCTTTTTGCCGAAAAACCATTTTTTTCGTTCCTGCTCTCTCCCAAAGAAGAAGAAGCCACTTCTTCCTGTCTCGTTTTTTCCTTTTGCTGCCGTCCGTTCTTCTTCTCACAAAATAAGTCAGAGAGACTAAGGTCAGCATATTCTTTGTGTACAAGTCCATTACTTGCGATATGGTGTTGTTCATCTGTCTCAGCTACAGAACATGAAACAGCTGACATCCATGTGCAATACCTAGAACGGTGGCGAAGGTCAAGAGAGGGAAAAAGTGATGGAGTTATCTAAGGAACCCATTTGTGAAGAGAGTAGTTGAAGATGATATAGGGAGAGGACATGAAGATTGAGGTTCGAGGTTTCTTGGGTATGGTGGAGTATAAGGAGTAGTAAGCCATGGCTACTGCCTCCCCCACGAAATGCTTTTCTTTTTTTAAAATTCAAAAGACCCATGAACCGTGGTCTCCTTTTGTCTTTTCTTTTTGTTTTTTTATTCTCTTTTTATTTTTTAATCATTCTCCCATCCCTCCCCCTTAATGTAGTGTCGGGTTATTACGGGCTATGTCCGAAGATTATAAAACCGGGTAGTTTGAACCCGAATATTATTCTTTGCCCGGAACCGAGAATGGTGTTATTTAATTAATCCTAGGTAATCAAAATAACTATAATACTCGTAATTAAAATAAAACTATTTTTTTATATTTTTCAAGTTTAAAAATGACTACGAAACATTAATAAAACTATATTTTTGTTATTTTTTCATTTTGAGGTAAAAATAAAGTAAAAGAGTCAAATTTAACTAAAATAGCTATATTAAAACTAAACTAAATATTTTACGCTAGAAATATAGAAAATCTCGGGGAGGGTCAAAAATCACGTGTTTACAGCTGCCCCTCTTTGACTGAAAACACAAAGAGTTTTCAGACAAAGAACGACTAAACAAGTGTTTTTGACCTGACCCTTATTGGGAGGGACTAAACTAAGAGAAGAGGAATGTGACCGAGCCCTTGTATCTGAGCTGCCTACATATCCTCGGCTATAAAGGAATCAGGCCACGTGTAGTTCGAAAGTGAGTGAGGAAGGAGTAACCGAGGTGGAGAGACAGTCGAGGTGTCGTTCCGTCGAGGTTCCGTCCCATCGAAGTTCCGGTCCGTGGTCCTGCTATTACATCAAAAATCAAAACATGAGAAAGACTAACTAAGCCTATCAGCTACTAGTTACAAGATTCCTATCTATAAGTCTTCCGAAGCTTGATCTTGAGTATTGGTTGGTGCTTCATGCGGACTCTAAATTTGAACCTTGATACTTGCTAGTTGCAGGTGCTGCTTTTCGAATCAAGACCAGGTATACAATGCTTGTGACCTCGGCCATGTCTTGAGCATGCCACATCTTTCATCAACTTCTGCATTTTGGATTGGCTTCATGCCTATTTTTTTTCTTTTTGTTTATTGTCTCGGACTGTTGACTCGCATTCTGGTTGCAAGCTTCTTTTGTTGCTATCTTGCATTGCACTCCGAAGTGAATTCCCTTACTTGTGATCTTCGAGCTATTCTCCTTCGAAGTCTGAAGCTATCTTTTCTGATCCTTGTTGCCTTCCTTCTGATTCATGCTGGGGATTTCCGTTACACTCTGCCGCTTTCCTTAACCAACTTCAAATATAAATCGTCGCTCCATTCTTCAGGCGGGCTCCCTGACTTCAACTACAACTTCAAAATAAATCGCCACTCCATTCTTCGGGCGGGCTCCCGACTTCAACTACAACTTCAAAATAAATCGCCACTCCATTCTTCGGGCGGGCTCCCCGACTTCAACCTCTTTTGAAAATAAATCGCCATTCCTCTCTTCGGGCGGCTCCTGACTTCAACATCTTCAAAATAAAATCGCCACTCCATTCTCCGGGCGGGCTCCCGACTTCAATTACAACTTCAAAACTAAATCGCCACTCCATTCTTCCGGGCGGGCTCCCCGACTTCAACTACAACTTCAAAATAAATCGCCACTCCATTCTTCGGGCGGGCTCCCCGACTTCAACTATAACTTCAAAAATAAAATCGCCACTCCATTCTCCAGGCGGGCTCCCTGACTTCAACTACTACTCACTGATTTCATCTTATCTTGATTACCTTCCTTTGCCTTTTGTACCATTTCCTTGTTCCTGCATTACCTCTCGGACCACCTTCTCTTCTGAATTATCCTGTCTTGGAATTGCTTTCCTCCTAGGTCGTGTTATTTTTCCTTGACTGCTGGGGATATCTTTGGAATTGTTTACTTACCTGCTGAGGATAATGATGCTGGGAAAATTTCCTTCATTCCCTCCCTTCCTTTGACTCATGCGCTTGAATTTGCGTTGGGAACTCTTGTTGTAACTTTCTGCTTTATGGTGGGTTACTGGTTTCAAGACCTGCAATGTAAAGACTGAAGACTTGCCTTTTGTTATACAGGTAGGCGCCTGCTTTTAGTAGCAACTTTTGAATTAAAAATGCATTCTGGCAATAATTTATGAAATATGCAAAGGACAATGTAAAATAAAACAAACATAAAATATCCTATTCGAGGGCGGATAGTCCCATCGTATTCTATTCGAGGGTGAATACTCCCATCGTATCCTATTCGAGGGCGGATACTCCCATCGTATTCTATTTGAGGGCGAATACACCCATCGTATCCTATTTGAGGGCGGATACTCCCATCGTATTCTATTCGAGGGCGAATACTCCCATCGTATTCTATTCGAGGCGAATACTCCCATCGTATTCTATTCGAGGGCGAATACTCCCATCGTATTCTATTCGAGGGCGAATACTCCCATCGTATTCTATTCGAGGGCGAATACTCCCATCGTATTCTATTCGAGGCGAATACTCCCATTGTATCCTATTCGAGGGCGAATACTCCCATGATATCAATGTATGAAAGTGAACAAACCTGAGACGTCCTGTTCGAAGGTGGACAAACCTGAAACATCCTATTTGAAGGTGGACAAACCTGACACGTCATCTTGAATCGCCTTCCTCGTTTCTCCGAGAAAATTTTCAACAACGGCAGAAAATTTTCTGCCCCAGTATTAGTGTTCTTCCTTGTGGCATGACTTTCTGCTATCAATAGCACTTTCTTTCCCCGTTTCAAATCAAAGAAAATTTGTTAGTTCAAAACATTGTGAGCGGTTGTGCCGCTCCTGTGTGGTGGTTTTTCCCTTTTCTCCTTTCCCTCGCTCGGGGTTCCCAAAACATTGTTGGGGAATGATTTCATTTGCTGGAGATGATATTCCTGCTGGGGATGGGTTTTTCCATTTATCCCTTCCCCGTTCTCAACTTGCTGGGGGTTATTTCGTTGAAGGTGGGATTTCCTTTCTTCCTTTACCACTCTGTGTTGTCCGACCACCTCGGAACTTGCTGAAGATAACACTGTTGGTAGATTTTCATTTCCTCAAAATTGGTGTTTCACTCTTCTTGAAGGCTGCTGAGGATGACACTGGTTCGAAGATCATTTCCCTTAAGACTTCCCTTCTTCCTTAAATGGGTATTGACTTCCAGAAAATTTTCAAACTGAGAAGAAAATTTTCTGCCCCAGTTTGATAATCTTCTTTGCACCATACTTCTCTGCCGTCAATGGCATTTCCTTGCCTTGCATAATAATTGGAAAGTCGGTGGCAAGTTTTGAAGTCATTTCTCACTATGTTTTGACTAGACCGACTTTGATGGAGAATTTTGACAAAAGGAGAAAGATAAAAAGAAACAACAAATAGAAGACTGACTCTCTAACCAGAAACAACTATAAAAACTTATCAAACGCGGATACCAACTCTACTGGTCATGACATGCACATATGGCCTATCCTCCGTCGTTAATTTCCTTTCACGATTTCTGTCTCATGATTTCCATCCTGATTATCCCCTTTATTTGACTTGTAGTACCCGAAGGGTTTTCACTTTCAAGCCTCTCTCATTTTGATTTTCTCTCAGCTTTCGTCGCCTTATGGTGCTTGTGAAGGTTTTCACCGGTAAGACTCTCTCATTTGTATCACTTTTAGCTGGGGATTGGGGTGTCACTGCTAAGACTTTCTCGTGTTTCCTTCCTGCTAGGAATCAGAGTCTTTTCTGCTGAGAATCAGAATGTTATATCTTGATAGGACTCTCTCACTCGCCTAACGTGGCATCTTTTGAAGACTGATCAGAAGGTCTTTCTGGACCGTAATGTGGGATTTGGATAGGGTTAGAAAGAAAGGGTATTGAAGGCTCAAAACAAAATTAATTTTGGGTTCAAAATTTACAACCTTCGGACCTAAATTTATTTACAATAAACACAATTTTTCTTTGCCCCAGTTTTTTACTTGGGGATTTTTATTTCTTTATTTACACTATGACCGAACTGTGAAGCGCCTACGTATCCTCTTTAAGGAATCAGGTCAAACGTAGTTCCCAATTCTTCTTTTTCAAATTTCTTTTTTCACACATTTTTTCTTTTTCTTTTCTTTTCTTTATCTCTTTTTGTTGTTTTCTTTTTTTTCTTTTTCTCTTGTCTTTCAAACCTGTGTTTCTACTCTTTGCAACTAACTCCGAAGGAAGGGTATGAAAGAAATCAAAATAAGGCACGAAGGGTTAACGAAGGATAAAGTGTTTGGGTAGCAGAACAAAATGCCTTCGTCATTCCAATCTTCAAAACATGCCAAGTACAAACAACACATTCGCGACATCTTTTGGTTGTGCTAGGAGTGATAACCATATCGTCCATTCGCCTTCTTCATCCATCATTTTAAAGTATTGCTGGACGACACTTCCATTTCAGTATCACGAGCGAACCCCATGTCAACATGGCCATTTTGCCCTTAAGGCTTTCTTTGTATTTTACCCGCCCCAAATTTCACGTGACTCGGGTTCCAAATAATCTCAAATCATTATTTCTTTTAAAATGCCATGATTATCTTCCAATTCCTTCATGATTAACTTTTAAGATTAGGCCACAATTATGCGTGCATGTCATGTCACTAGTGTTGACAGAAAAATGACTATAAAGAAGAAAGACTTAAATCAAAGAAAAATGACTCGAAATAATGGCAAACAAGAGAGTTGCATTAGACGAACTAGAAATCAATTAATACGACAAAACAAACACAATAAACTGGGGTACACCCTTGGAACAAACCTACACAATACTAAATGAGGTATTATGACCGATAGAAAACTGGACAAAATAGAACGATAAAAGGGTTTGAGTTACATGACAATATCCTGATTACAACCCTGAAATAATCTGGACGACAGAAATGACAACAAAATAAGCCACCAAAAACTCCATTATGGTTGACCAAGAAATGGAGAGTCTTCCCGATTACCAAGCACGATATTTTGGCCACTGAGCTTCGCATCAATATTACCGAGGCCACTTATTTGCTTCGACATTTTCAGCTTTAGTCAATACATCCCCACAAAGCGTCCATCATGGCGTGCGGGTAAAGGACTCTATGCGATATTCTTGGTGTCACTATCTTGGATCATAATCAGGTTTTCCTGGACCTTCTGCTTCCGGTTCACCACAAACCAACCACCTCGATTCTCAACAATTCAAAATAAAATATGGTAGAAATGGACTCAGTCAGTCCTTATCCATATTTTTGCTTACTTCTTTTTCTTTTTCTTTTTTTTTCTTTTTTTTCTTCTTTTTTTTTCATTTTTTTTTTCATTTTTTTTTTCATATATATACATATACAGTTGTGGTCGAATCTTATGGAGATTGCCTACGTATCATGACCCCGCATGAATCAGATCGAGCGTAGTTCTTGCAAATTAATGCAAGAAATAAAGAGATGTTTATTTGATTTTTTTTTTCTTTTTTTTTCTTTGAAGGAAAATTATAGAAGCCGACTCCAACTACAAACTTGTGTAGGAGATTTCTACAAGAAAAAGAATATTTTTTTGGTGTCAATTATGACTATTTCTACAAAATTGGCCACATAATGGCTTATTTGACAAAATGACTATTTTTGCAAAATTTATTTAAGAAAGATAAACTTGAAATTTTTTTTTTTATCTTGTGGCTCATGGGGCATCGTTCGGCATCACCATAAACCAACACAAGACTATTTTTCATAAATTGGCCATGTAATGGCTTATTTAGACAAAGTGGCTCTTTTTGCAAAATTTTATTTAAGAAGATGCAAATTCAAAATTTTTATCCTGGGGCCTATGGGGCATCGTTCAGCACGACACAGGCCAACACAAGACAGAGGAAATTAAAATGCAAAAATGTAGCTATTTCAGCAAAACTCCGGCCATGTAATGGCTTATTTGATAAAGTGGTTATTTTTGTAAAGTTGAGTGATGACTCAAAACTTGATTTTTTTGCGGATACGGCCTTTCGACATTTCCGCGAGGGAATATTTCAAGGATGTGTCCAAAATTATTTAAAATGATTCAAAGTGGCTATTCTTGCAAAAACGGCCTTCCGGCGTCCTTTTGAGGGACATTCGACTTATTTTAAGCAAGAATAGCATCACCCGACTTATTTATAACAAAAATTAAAAATTTGACATTTTTTGGTTATTTTTGCAAAAGGGGCGTGAACCCGAACTTGATTTTGCGGCTATGGCCTTGCAACATTTCCACAAGGAATATTTCAAGGCTGTGCCCGCAAATTATTAAAAATGTTTCAAAGTGGCTGTTTTTGCAAAAACAGGCTTCCGGCATCCTTTCAGAACATTCGGCTATTTGCAAAAACGACATCACTTTGATTTTATTGACAAAATTAAGCACACATTTTTTTTGATTTTTTAAAGGGGTGGTTGGACCCGATGAGGGTTGCCTACGTATCTCACCTAATGGCGAGAATCAAACCTGCGTAGTTCGGTCAAACAAACTACATCCGTAAAGGAAACAAACTATTTATTATTTTTTCACACATTTTTTTTTAAGTTTATTTTTAATTTTTTTTTTTTTTTAAAAAATTCTTTTTTTTTTTTAAAGTAAAAAAAACAAACTATTTTGAAATCACATATTTTTTATTTTACAACAAACGTTTTTTTTTCTTTTTAAGTAAAAAAACAAACTATTTTGAAACTATTTTTTTTTTTTTTTATCACACATTTTTTTATTTTACAACAAACGTTTTTTTTTCTTTATAAGTAAGTAAAAAAAAACCAACTATTTTGAGACTATTTTTTTTTCATTTTCCTCAATATAAAAAAAAACGGTTAGCCTGCAAGTCTGAAGCAAATATATACATAAAACAAACAGGATGCAGCAGGATGGTCTTTTCATTTCAGGTCACCTGTCCTAGACGGACCCAACCCCTGTGTTGAGTCCCCTAAGTCAAATGCAACATGATGCAAATAAACGTTCCTACTAGGGATCCGGCATGAAGCTTTGTTATTCTAGGTTCAAAAAACCTGGGTTTATTGTTCTAGACCTGGCTTACCCGAGCGGACAACTCGAGCCGAGGAGGAGGCAGCAACCCGGGAATACAGAAGCTTCACCGGTTTTGCAACTTATCCAAACCTCGTTCTAAGGTGGGAATTAGACACTATACAGAAAAGAAGTCACACGAAGTGCACCCTTCTTCATGATTTAGAAGACTCGGAGAGGAGATTGGTTTCGGCACAATTTATATGTACAGTTCAAAAAATATCAAAGCGATAAAAATATCATTTTGCACATTAATACAAACATATAATAAAATCGGATAATAAATAAGCCAAATACAACAATTATTCCAAGCTCGAATTCTTAAACCCTGAACCAGTGGTTCTGGGTTTATCGTCCCCAGCAGAGTCGCCAGAGCTGTCACACCTCTTTTTACGCACCCGCAAGGGTGCAAAGAGTTTTTTCAATTAAAGGACAATCGAGGCGGGAATTATTTAATTATTTCAGAGTCGCCACTTGGGAGATTTATGGTGTCCCAAGTCACCGATTAAATCCCGAATCGAGGAAAAGAATGACTCTATTTAACAGTCCGCGAACCAGAAATCCGGATAAGGAATTCTATTAACCCGGGGGAAGGTATTAGGCATTCCCGAATTCCGTGGTTCTAGCACGGTCGCTCAACTGTCGTGTTCGGCTTATCTATCTGCTTTTTACAATTATGTACTTAGTGCAAATTAATATCCCTTTACCGCCTTTATTATTTATTATGATTTACGAAAGAGAAAGTTGCTTAAAAATATGTTTTCGGATCACGTCACATGAAATGCACCCGGATCCTCGACACATTCTTATTCAACATTTTGGGGTTTGGATTTGAGTCGCATGAAATGCACACCCATATTTAAGAGGATAGAATTAAAATATATGCCTGGAGCAATTACTTATTTACACTTTTGAGAAGGACGTGATATTCGCTAAGAAACGACGCATCTCGAAATCTAAGTATTTATATATATACATTTATGAGGACCCCACAATTTATATGTATATATTTATTTATTCTTTTTTGCAAGGTTATCTCATTTATTATTTTAAAGCCGGTCCTAAAATAAACTAATTTTGAACTATCTGCTTGAACTACAATCCTTAAGGTTAGTGATTAACAACATCTCCCTCATAGAAATGATTGAGTACGCAAGCTATGCGCTCAAACTCAGGGAATAAACTTCCCTTGAAAAATTAGCCTTCTAATACTATTATATCCCTACCTATTCGATAAAAAAAAAGCCAAGAGTCATTATTGATACCTAAAGCACTTCATATACGAAATGAGACAAAAATATACGTACATGCACCATTTGAGCACAAAATTCATTTTCAACAACAAAAAAAAACCATAAGATCTGACCAATTCTAAATGACTTAACATAATAAATTCAAGAGCAAAACAAGTAGATAGAGAAGTTGGAATCACGTACATGGCATCGTGTAATAGCAAAACTGAAAAACCATCGCTTCGACTGGAACTCGACTGCCTCGAACGGGAATCTCAACCAAAGACCGGCGACAACCTCGAACGGAAAACACGACCCGGAACGCCATGGCAGCAGCTATCGAAACTGGTTCACTGCTAGACAACCACCTATTTTTATTCGGGATGCTTCACTGTTCAACTACCCCATTTTTGTTCACTGCTGGACGTGACAGAAATAGAAACGGGTTCACTGCCGGACAGCTAGCGACTAAGGATGAATGGCGTCACTTCACTGGTGGTCGACGTGACGACGACGAACGACGGGTTGTGTGTCGCTTGTGAACGACGAGGCTGCTTGGTTACGACAGTCTCGTCTGCTTGGTTGCGACAGTGGCGAGGGTGGCTGGTCGACAGAGCTAGACTGCTGGAGCTCTTTGGTTTTGTTTTTCTTTTTGCCGAAAAACCATTTTTTTCGTTCCTGCTCTCTCCCAAAGAAGAAGAAGCCACTTCTTCCTGTCTCGTTTTTTCCTTTTGCTGCCGTCCGTTCTTCTTCTCACAAAATAAGTCAGAGAGACTAAGGTCAGCATATTCTTTGTGTACAAGTCCATTACTTGCGATATGGTGTTGTTCATCTGTCTCAGGCTACAGAACATGAAACAGCTGACATCCATGTGCAATACCTAGAACGGTGGCGAAGGTCAAGAGAGGGAAAAAGTGATGGAGTTATCTAAGGAACCCATTTGTGAAGAGAGTAGTTGAAGATGATATAGGGAGAGGACATGAAGATTGAGGTTCGAGGTTTCTTGGGTATGGTGGAGTATAAGGAGTAGTAAGCCATGGCTACTGCCTCCCCCACGAAATGCTTTTCTTTTTTTAAAATTCAAAAGACCCATGAACCGTGGTCTCCTTTTGTCTTTTCTTTTTGTTTTTTTATTCTCTTTTTATTTTTTAATCATTCTCCCATCCCTCCCCCTTAATGTAGTGTCGGGTTATTACGGGCTATGTCCGAAGATTATAAAACCGGGTAGTTTGAACCCGAATATTATTCTTTGCCCGGAACCGAGAATGGTGTTATTTAATTAATCCTAGGTAATCAAAATAACTATAATACTCGTAATTAAAATAAAACTATTTTTTTATATTTTTCAAGTTTAAAAATGACTACGAAACATTAATAAAACTATATTTTTGTTATTTTTTCATTTTGAGGTAAAAATAAAGTAAAAGAGTCAAATTTAACTAAAATAGCTATATTAAAACTAAACTAAATATTTTACGCTAGAAATATAGAAAATCTCGGGGAGGGTCAAAAATCACGTGTTTACAGTGAGGATTCATATGGCGATCCAAACCTGCTTGGGATTGAGGCATAGTTTCGAAAATGTAATGAAAATTAGCACCCAGAGAGTGCAACGGATAAGTAGTACGACCCAACAATATGCATCTCAGTACGCTAGCAACATGTGTAAAGAACTAAGAAATTAACCATCCTATCTACTAGTACTTTTTCAGTTTTACACAAATAGGCCAAGAGAGCTAAACATCCACGCTTTAAGGTATAACTTTTTTCCTTTTTGCCTATAGAGTATCTATTGGTATAGTGTTCCACAACTTTTTTTTTGCCTTTTATTTTTCTCCTCTATTCCGACAAAGTAGAACATCTTTATGATATTCTGGCATGCACTGTTTAACTTCAAGCAAATTCAAAAATTTGTACTTGATCTCATTTTGTGATTCTACAGTGGATGAATAAATGCTTCGCATCTTCATAATGTTCGTCATCGTTTATGAGCCTATAATCTTCAACTTCCATCTCCATGCTAGCTGTTAGAGTTATAACCCGTTGTGTTAATTTGTTGAGATTTATGGAAATACTTCCTGGTGACTTAATCCTGTGATAGGCTTGTTAATAATTTTTTTAATTTATGTGCATGAATGTGCTTTGTTTAGCCTTTCATGAACTATATTGTTGCAGCTTATCCCTCAATCAGTATCTATAGCATCAAGGTTTACCTTACCACAATGCCGTAGTTATTCCTTAGAGTGTTGATGATATTGTTTCTCTGAAATATTTACCAAAACCAAATTGCAGCTAGCTGATGCTAAGGATGTAATTGAAGCAGTTAGGAGCCTTACAGGAGTCCGCCTACCTGTTTTGACACCAAATCTTAAAGTAAGCTGATAGAAATTCAAAGAGTGAGACTCTCCTTTATATTTCTTGTTGAATATGTGCGCATTTTCATGCTCGCACTGGAACCTGGATAATATGGATCACTCATAATTGTCATTGGCCCTATTCCAGGGTTTTGAAACGGCTGTTGCAGCTGGAGCCAAGGAAGTAGCAATCTTTGCTGCAGCATCTGAGTCCTTTTCTCGGTCTAACATAAATTGTAGCATTGAAGACAGTCTTGCTCGTTATCGTGATGTTGCTCTTGCAGCCAAAAACCATTCCATCCCCATTCGTGGGTATGAGTTCTAGCATATCTACATTTTCTAGGAATTAGATAGACGTTTCCAATTTTACCGGATTAACACGTGTGACAAATTTGTGCTTTTTTTCTTTTCCTGATTATTAAACTCTACCTACATCTATGAAATCAAATTATTCCTTTCTCAGTGGTTAGACATAAACATGCAAAAAAATTGGTTTATGGTATTAGATATATCTTCAAATCAAGGTAACTCTTGTATTTCAAGTTCCAAACGAGCACTAGTCATAAATTTGTTTGAATAACTGGTAGTAATGTAGGAATGTGTTCTTTGGTTGTATGAGAGTTTATCTGGAGAACTAAGGTTGTATCTCTTTAACTGAAAAAGGGGCTATCATTATTTTCTATCAGGTATATATCATGCGTTGTTGGCTGTCCCATAGAAGGAGCAGTGTCTCCATCAAAAGTTGCATATGTGGCTAAAGAACTAATAGATATGGGTTGCTTTGAAATTTCTCTTGGTGATACAATTGGAGTTGGTACTCCAGGTAATTCTGAATCTTCTCTGCTTTCACTGTTTTGCCATTTTGTACCTTTTGTCTGTAAGAAGAATCTGTATCTTGTGCCTTTGTTAAAATTCTAGTACATGCCAGCAAATTACATTGCTTGTTAGTAATTCTGATTCTTAATTGAAGAAGAATTTTATTTGCATTTCACTTCTTTGTGAGAGAAGATAGTGCTGGATTACTTTCAGCTATAAGCTACTGAGCCAACATAGAGAGCTAAACAATATATTTGCTTTATTTAGAGAAGTTCAGTGTTACTATGTTATTGGTCAATTAGTACCGCATTTTAGTAGAATTAGATTGCTTTGTAGAATTTCTGGATTTAGATTCAATGTCCAGTGACATATAGTGATGACTGCTTACTCTTTATGCTGGAATGTATTAAGTTATGTTTCGATGTGGTCTTCCTCTGGCTTTAAGAGAATAAAACTATAAAAAAACTCTCAGGATAGTGCCAAGTAGTTTTTAATGCGATGTTACCCCTGCCGTGGACAAAAGCCTGCTATTAAGTGGAGAAGGGTAGAGGGCAGGCCCATTATTCATCGAGTTTCGAACCGTGTGCCACGGGGCCCTCAGGTATTTCTTGGTTACGATAAAGTTTTTTAACGTGATGCTTTAAAGAGAAAGAAGTCAGTGTATCTAATCCTTAAAATAATTGATATCATCTATCAAGTGTTAATTGTTAAATGCTTGTACTGGTCATGATAACCTTGATAAAGGCACGATAAGGAAAGCAATGGTGTTCACCTTCTGTGAAGTCTACGCACGACAGGCACGACGCGATATCTCGATTGCTTAATAAGGAGGTGATGTGACCTGAAGCAGCACAGAGTGCTCTGAAGTCGACGCAGAATCCATCTGAAAGTATTGTCCATCTATGAATCTGTTATTCAACTAAACCATCTATGCCGAAACTATTAAAATAAGTGCAATGAATGTTCATCAAATGGTTTTCCTTAAAATTCAAAGAAGACATTTACTATTTTGTCAATCTTTTCTTGGGTTTTACGTGAAATTGCTTTGATTGTCACAAATGTCATTCCTTGCTTCAGTAAACCATCATTTATTTGTTACACCTTCCCATATTTTCTGTCTCCAACTCTCCATTTGTTAGGTACCGTTATTCCAATGCTTGATGCTGTAACCCAAGTTGTCCCTGTAGAGAGGCTTGCTGTTCATTTTCATGACACTTATGGACAAGCTCTTTCCAATATTCTTTTGTCGTTGCAAGTAAGATCTCATTTATCCACTTCTTGTAATGAGATATGTTTTTTAGATGTTTATTCTGGCTGTTTCGAACATTTGTTTGCTGTATAGTTGGTACTATATCCATCCAAGTGTAAAAGGTCTAGCATGTCTTATTTTTCTTATGCAAGCTGGCATGTTTTAAAAAATAGGCAAAAAAGAGAAATGTAAAATGAAATATTGAAGGTATATACAGTAATCACAGGAACAATTCACTAAGCTAATTGGTCTTGCAAGAATGGACCAAAGAACTTTCTTCACTTTTGTTGATTCCCTTCTTTTAGAAGGGAAGCTGTGGGGAATTATTAATTATTACAGAATCTTCAAGCATTTTGTTTCATTCGGGAAATTATTTTCTGTACCGCTTCAAGTATGAGTTAACGTTGTATTTTCTTCTGTCAGCTTTTTGGAATGTAGTTTTTAAGAGGTGATAAGAATAAAAATCCTGATAATAAAGTAATGCATGAAAAGGATGTTAGTGATGTGCGGTATTCAGTGTGTGGTTCTGAGAGGATAAGGACAGATAAAAAAGATTGTTATGTTAAGTTTGGTAAAAGATGAGTATCCTGGCTGGATTATATTTCGGATTTGTTAGCTACAGACCTGTTTAATATTTTTCTCCCGGAGGAATAGGGATTACAATTGCTTCCTTAAGGATGAGCTTGTGTAGTGTCATTGTGACCCGTCCAATATAAATAGGCATTACAAATGACTCTTTAACACTTTCACGACTGGCTCTCCAGCTTCCTCGGTGTCGGCCTCCTTCCTGACCTCGGCTTCAATGTACAATAGGTAGCAGGCACCTGTTGTGCTACATCTCGAGCAGCTTTGCCACAAAAATGGCATCTCGTGCTTGACAATCGTGTTAATCATTTGGAAGGACAGGAATAGGAATTAAATTCCTACTTTAGACTCTTAACACATGATCTATAATGAAGGAGAACTTTGTAAATGTCACCATAGCACCCAATTATTTGTGTTCCCCACACACACATAAGTAGGACACTACTAGATGCAACACTATGATTTTTATGACACACCTAAATATTGTGCTCTGACACCAAGTTAGACGCCCCAAACTGTAGGGCAGTGACCGGTACCCGACAAGCCAGATGTCAGGCGAGCGCACCCTTAAACTTGTCATAAATCTGGGCGACCCTACATCACCATGCATCAGTTGTACCAAACATAAACATCCCATAGAAAGGTTCAAATGCATGGTGTATCTAACTTAAGCCTTGACGAAGCATAGTCTATAATTATACTTACACATCTACCTATAGTGAGTCATGAAGCTTCTAAGAAATTTGTTGTACAAAAAGTGAATTGAATATAGCTTGACAGATGAGTAACAATAAGAAAAATAAACTGACCTGCCACTGTAGTGGGGCTCACCAACAAAGCTCTATGTATTGGTACTAAAACCTCATAACTAGAGCAATAACCTAACCCGTACGCATGAAGGCAAGAGAGTGAGCATAAAACTCCCATACACGAATGCATGGAAGCATTAACTTAAACCGTATATACAAAGGCAAGGGACTGCATCTTGTTACTGTATCTATGTCATTTGGCAAATTACTTAATTGATGGAAGTGGCATAAACTTATTATGTATTCTTCGACACTTGAACCTTAATGCATAGATATTGCTTTATTTACCAAAGTGTTTTATCTTTGATAGATGGGGATCAGCACAGTGGATTCATCTGTATCAGGCCTTGGAGGTTGTCCATATGCCAAAGGTGCCTCGGGTAATGTGGCTACAGAGGATGTCGTTTACATGCTTAATGGACTAGGAGTGAAGACAAACGTGGATATGAGAAAGCTTCTATCGGCTGGAGATTTCATCTGCAAACATTTGGGTCGCCCTTCTGGTTCGAAGGCTGCCGTTGCCTTGAGTAGAAAAACATCTACTGCTTCAAAGCTTTAAAGGGGACATCTGATGTCTTTGAATTTGTACATTGCTCCTGCTCTGAGGTGAAAGCCGCTCTTTCTTAAACACATCCATGTCGATGTGTGTCCTAGTGACTGACTGGATTGGTCTTTTGAAGTGTTGATAGTGGGAAGGAAGAGGAAGTTCTCAATTGAGAACTACACAGAGGGTGGTAGACCTGTATAAAGCAAACTCATTACTAGTAACGAGTTCATTTACACTGATACAGAGTCCAATAATCCTTGTGTTCATCGTTTAGTCAATTTCTTATATCGATAGCTGGTTGCTTCGAAGCTCAAACCATTTGAAACTGAATTGCTCCTTTTTTTCTTGTTATTGATAGAATGGTATTCTCCGCCCGAAAAATAAAGCAGAGGGTGAGAACCTGGAGAGAGAAGGAAAAAGAGCAAAGGATTGACAAGTCTAATGGGGAAGAATGCTTGACATGTTGACTGCCTTATATATTAGGGGAAAAAACCCATGCGGTCTAACCTAAACTCAGGGCGGAACCCAGCCGAAAGGCGCTAGCGAGTCTGAGAGGGTGTTTGGATGGGCTTAAAAGTTGGTCAAACTAGCTTTTAAGTACTTTTTTATTTATTGGAGTGTTTGGCAATAAAAAAGCTAAAAAGTGCTTTAAAAAGTCAAAAGCAATAAGTTGGCTAACCCTAACTTTTTTTATTTTGGCTTGAAAGCTATTTTAATTTGACCAATAAAATTACTTTTTTGCCTTTATAAGATTTTATAATACCTAAATTACCTTCTCTTTCCTCTTCATCTTCATTTTTCTATACTTTTCTTCAAGCAATTCAGTAGAAATCAACAAATTTATGAGCATTTTCATCTCCATTCTCCTCTCAAAGGAGAAATCTTGCAAACGACGAAACCATGTTTCAAGGATTGCTCATGCAAAGAACACTCCTCCTCGAGCTCTAATTCCCTATTCTTTTTTGCACTTCTTTCTGAAAGCAGCTGCTATCAGAAAGAGCACTTCTTTTGGAAGAAAAGGAGCCAACTTTGACAAATCTTGACCATGCTAACATCTCAGGAGCAGATATTAAGTGCTTACCACCATTTGTTTGTCAAACACTTCAATAACTCTTTTTAACTCTTTTTAAGCTTCATCACATTTATTTAAACATGTAACTGCTTATTTATAAAATAAGCTCCACCACTTAAAAGCTGTTTTTAAAAACCATTTTTTTTAAGCCAATCCAAACGGGCTCTGAATCTTTGTATGACACGCATTATGTACTATAGCGGTAGAGACATTCCAAAACTACGTAAGTAAATAATTTTTGGGATCATTTGGTATGCAGACTAAATTGTCATGGGATTATAATCCCTAGACTAAATTTATACCATGCTTGATACGCAAGATAAGGTGGGATAAGGTTAGGGGTCGTTGGTTGGAAACAAGTTATACGATGGCTAATTATTCCGAGATTAATTATGAATAGAAAAAGAATAAAAAAAAGAAATTAAATGAAATTAGAAAAAGCAAAAAATAAAAAAAAAAAATAAGAAGAAAACGAGAAAAAAGAAAAGGAGAAAAGAAAAAAAGAAAGAAAAAAAGAAGAAGAAAAGAAGGATAGAAATAAAAAAGACTTGGAGAATAAAGAAAAAAATTTATGGATAGAAAAATAAATGAGTAAACAGGAGTAAATAATTTTATTTTTGTGATAACTGTGTCAAAATCCCATTCTCTTTTGTAATATGACCTAGGTTGTTATATCCATTCTTAAGCGAGTTTGTGAAATACAACTTAACCCAATCAACTTCATAGTATGGGAATCAAAAAAACTTTATTGTTTGTATCACTAAATATTAGTAACCAGTAAGCGATTTCACATATACAAATAGACGATTTTAGATATGAATGAAGTAATTAAAGTCTTTATTAAATATGATCTTATTATTTTACTTTTTTGAAATATTTTTATACTTTTCTATTCATAATTTATCCCGGAAAAACATCATAATACATGACATGGATGAACATTATATACAATATGGTTAGAGGAAAACCCCACAATTAGAAATAAACCTTCTCTCTTAGCGCACGTTAACGTGGCCTAGCTAATGTGCGCTTGGAAGCCATTGGAGGGAGAGGCAGACCTAAGAAGAACCAAACGAAGACTCAAATCAGTGACCAACGAACAACTGAAACTAGGAATGCTGCTTTGGAATTGTTTGTGTCCCCAAAAGGGATAAGATTGAAGAACCATCTGGAAATTGCATGCCAAGGACCATGTAGAGTGAGTTGAGTAGGGCGGAAGCACACCTAACTCGGAATAAAAGCAAATCTAAGGAAGTAGAAGTCACACATGTAGCTATGCAAGTTGTAGGTGGCGGATCTGAAAATGGAAAAGTTCAATCTCAATGGCAGAAGCTGATTAATAATGGAACAGTACCATGTAGCTCATGTATTGTAGATAGTGGGAAAGATTGGGGAGAAATTGGATGGTAACAGAACTCAAACGTGGGCAAATGTGGTAGGGGGAAGCAAACTATCAAGGAAAGGTATGAATCTGCAATTTATTGCTCCAATTATCCAAAATGGGGAGAAGATTGTACAACTTGATTTTGAAGATGTAGAACAAGAGAATGAGAAATGGAGTTCCGCGATTGTGATATATGTGATCGGAGATTCACCTACTATTGGAGCAATGTAAAGATTCTTGAGCTCAGTAGGTAAATATATAGCTAAACCACATATTTACTATCACAATGATGATTATATTATGATAAGGTTTAGCAATAGGGAAGAAAGAGATCAAGTTTTGTACTTTAGGCCTCACACTGTGAACAACTGGCCAATAATCATGAAGGCATGGACTGATGACTTCAATTTATATGATGAAATATTTAAAACCATTCCCATGTGGGCCAAATTCCCAAACCTACCCCTTAATTGTTAGAGTATGAAGGCACTAAGTAAATTAGGTAGTGCTTTGGGAAATCATGTTTATGCTGATGAGTGTACAACTGGGACTGCTAGAATTTCGTATGCAAGGATGCTAATAGAAATGAATGTTACAAAACCTCTGCCAAGATCTGTGAAGCTACAGGACCCAAAAGGTAGGTTTATTCAACAGGAGACCACATATGATTGGGAGCCCATTTATCGTGCCAAATGCCTTGAAGATTGGACATAATTGTACTGAGGTCAAAGTCCCACAGCAACAGAGAATGCCATTCAGAGGAAGACAAATAAAGTCAAACAAGTTGGCTTAGAAATGATAGAGATGGAGCAATGGATACTAAACCGGAGGCTAAACAGCATGGAAAGAAGCTAATTACACAAATGTCAGAACAATAGGTAAAGATAAAAGGAAATGAGAATCAAGGAAAGGAAGATGGGTGGGAGACAATACTAGGGAAGTCAGCAGCAAGGGCAGCCAAAGCTAAACAAAATGAGGACCATGGTCTTATTGGGAATAATGGCTTTCAGTCTTTGGAAAATGATACAATAAATAGTGAACCTAGCATAAGTAGTATACAGATGAGGAGTGAGGGGTGCAGGTATGGAATCAAGACACTTCATTCATAGCAGTATGAGTGTGATCATATGAAATGTTAGGGGAATGAATAAAGCATATAAGCAGAAGGAGATAAAGGAGTTTATAAAGGAGAATAAAAAAGCAGTAATAGTGGAGCATAGAATAAAGAAGCAGAAAATAGGAGAAATAACGGGGAGGATTGCACTTGGGTGGAATTAAGTATCAAACTTTAGTAGTAATAACAAGAGCAGAATTTGGGTGAATTGGGATCCTAGGATCTATGCATTCAACCCCTTTGAAATAGATGAACAGTTAATACATGGGCAAATCAGTACAGTCTCTAAATAATTCACAATTGGTTTTACAGCTATCTATGGACTGCACACCATTAAAGACAGGCTGAATTTTTGGAGCAAATTGAGGTTGATACATAGCACACAACAGGGGCCTAGCTAGCAATGGGAGACCACAATGTTGTGTTACATGAACACGATAGACAATATGGATCAATAGTACAAGACATGGAGATAAAAGATTTCAAGGAGTTCCTGCAGGATACTAGTATGAATGAGCATCAAACTGTGGGAAGAGGTTATACCTGGACCAACAACCATACATATAACAGGATTGATGGAGGGTTGGTTAATGCTAGCTGGATGTTAACAATGCCAAGCTTGAGAATACATGTGTTAGAACCATCTGTGTCTGACCATTCAACACTCAAGCTAATGATTACACATATACAAAGAAAGAAGAACATGCCATTTCATTTTTTTCAATTGTATAGCAGATCACCCTCACCTTATACAGTCTGTTGAACAAGTATGGAGTGAGGATGCAACAGGTGTGGAACAAACTCAAAAAGGTTAAGGAGATCATGAAAGGGATAAACACTCAACATTACCAAGGTGTTGAGAACAGAATAAAAAGGCAAGGGAAGAGCTACTAGAAGTCCAAGAGGAGATGAATAACAGATTACAACAACATGATCTAATTGAAAAGGAGAAAAAACCCTCAAAGGACAATTGAAAAAATGGTCATTGATTGAAGAAAGTATATACAAGCAAAGATCAAGAGTACAATGGTTGAAGTTGGGAGATTCCAATTCTGCATATTCTTTGCCCACGTGAAGAACAAGAGCAACTTGAATGGAATCTAGACTCTAACTAATGAAATGAGGGTCCAACTATGGCTAGAAGAGGACATAGAGGCAGAAATAATGGGGTTTTACAAGAAGTTGTTGAGTTCTAGAGCATATACCTGCTATTAATCCAAATGTCATGAAGATGGGAGCAACATTTAGCAGGGAACAACAATTATATCTCATTCAGCCTGTGACAAAGGAGGAAGTGTGGTTAGCATTGAAGGACATCAGTGACCTAAAAGCACCTGGATATGATGGTTTTAATGTAGTGTTCTTCAAAAAAGCATGGGAAGTCATAGGAGAGGATGTGACCAAGGTTGTATTAGAGTTTTTTGAAACATCTCAAATGTACAAGCCCATCAATTGCTCAACAATTACTTTGATACCTAAAATAAGGAATCCTGCCAGCATTAAAGAGTTCAGACCAATTTCATGTTGCACTATTTTTGTATAAAGTGATCTCTAAAATACTCACCAAGAGACTACAAAAGATGATGAGTGTATTAATTGATAAGTCTCATTCAGCTTTTGTTCCTGGTAGAGTGATAACAGATAACATTATCATCGGTCATGAACTAGTTAAAGGATATGGAAGGAGAAGGGTGTCAGCAAGGTGCATGATGAAACTGGATATGCAAAAAGCATATGATTCGATTGAATGGTGATTTATGGAACATGAGATGAATGCAATGGTTTTCTTAGAACAATTTGTGAAATGGATCATGTGTTATATGCAAAGTGTTAATTACTCTATTCTAATCAATGGATCACTTACTCAACCATTTGAAGCCAGGAAGGGACTGAGGCAAAGAGATCCATTATCCCCCATTCTATTTGTGATTGTAATGGAATACCTGACAAGGAAACTCAAGACATTGAACCAGACTCCTGACTTCAATTATCATCCCAAATGTGAGAAGTCGCAAATTGTGCAACTTGGTTTTGCAGATGACCTTCTTCTTTTTTTGCAGGGGTGATATAGGATCTATTAAGCTGTTGTACAACTGCTTTATGGAATTTTCTAAAGCTTTAGGATTGGAGATCAATAAGCAGAAGAGTTCTATTTACTTTGGAGTAGTACCTCAAAATATGCAAGAAGATATACTAGAGTTTCTCGGAATCCAAAGAAGTGAGTTGCCAGTCAGATACTTGGGAGTTCCTTTAAGTTCTAAGAGAATATAAGTAGCCCAATGTCAACCTATAATTGACAAAATTGCTGGTAGAATAACCTCATGGACAGCTAAATTTCTATCATATGCTAGAAGGGTTCAGTTGATTAAAAGTGTCCTATTTTCCTTTCAAACACTCTGGGCACAAATATTTGTGCTTCCAAAGAAGATCACTAAGTTAATTGAGGTAATTTGCAAGAGTTTCTTGTGAACAGGTGAAGGTAATATATCTAGGAAGGCTTTGCTTGCATGGAAGAAAGTATGTATGCCAAAGTCAACAGGGGGATTCAACATTATCAGTATATCATTGTGGAATAAGGATGCTATATGTAAATAATTCTGAAATTTATGTAAAGAGAAGAATAAACTTTAGATTCAATGGGCACATAGTTATTACATCCGAGATATGAGCATATGGGAAGTACAACTGAAACAAACATCATGGATGATAAGCAAGATTATGAAAGCAAAGAAGGCATTCGAAGAAACATGCTTTACTTTTGAAGACATTAGAAGGATGAGCAAGTGTTCAATCAAATAAATATACCACAACTTGAGAAGAAACTTTAACAAAGTGAGCTGGAGGAGAGTTGTATGTAGAAATGTTGGATGCCCAAGATGGACATTCACACTAACAATGGCAGCACATGGCAAGCTATATACTAAAGATAGGTTGAGTAAATGGGGAATGCAAGTTGACCATGAGTGTGTACTGTGTACAAAATAGCATGAAACTATTCAACACATATTCTTTGAGTGTTCCTATGTAGCTAAATTGTGTGGCAATCTGTTGGAATGGCAAGGTATAAGGAGAGCAGTATATGGATGGACTGAGGTGTTAGCATGGGCTGAAAAATGGGTGAATAGACAAAATGCAAATACTGAGTTGTTCAAGATGGCACTGGCAGCATTCGTATATCATGTATGGCAGGAAAGGAATGCCAGAATATTCAAAGAGAAAGCCAAACAATGGGAGGTACTGAGCAAACAAATTATACAGGAATTATATTGTCGAAGCAACAAACAAATAGAGAAAGCAGTATGTAGATTGGACTAGTATTCAATGTAATTAGTTCAAAAGATATAGCTATAGAAAGGTAGTCAAGGGTGGAAATAGTACAGAAAGACTTAGGATATATGTAAAGGATTATTGCTTTTCTTGTAAATATTTTTCCTGGTAAATGAAAATTGTTAATTACCAAAAAAAAAAATGATTAGAGATATTCCAAATCTACTTCACGACTTTCAAATTATTTGACAAACTTTTTGTTTATTAAAAGTTTGTTTAAGTATGTTCATATTACAATCTCAAAAATTTATAAAAATGTATCTAGCTTTTAAGATTGTCTAACATATGCAATCATATTCATTCTTAAGCGGTTTTGTGAAATAAACTTAGGTGATTCAACTTTATAGTATAGAAATAAACAAGCTCCTTTATTAATAAAACAAATATTAAATAATCGAGTAGGTGATTCAGATATAATTAGACAATTTTAGATATATAATAAACAATTTCATATGTATCATAAGCAATTATATTTACTTCTAAAAGCGTTCATATTATTTAATTTTACTAATTTGAAACAAATTTACTTATTTCATATACATAACTAAGTTAAGAAAATTTACAACAACAAAAAATTGTTCAAAAACATTATATCCCGGAAAACTTCATATTACATGAAGTGGACGAACTTGATAAACCTTTCAAAAAAAATTCCATCTATTTTTTATTTTTTTTCTTCCTTAAAAGTCTTTAACATCAAGTAGAGAAATACTTAAAAAATATAAAATCTCCTCAATAAAAGAAAAAAAAGAACGCATTTCGTAGACCTTGATGGCTTAAATTGAATTGCTTCGATTGACCTATGCTTTTTCATTTGAAAGAATTACAAGAAAATACACATGACTTCACACCATAACAAAAAATGGCTCATGTTTTTAAGTTTTACCCCACTTAGCCCATATTGTACATATTTTGAAAGAACTTGCAAATTTAAAATTTGTATTCTTACAACCATTGCTTCTAAAAGCTATGGAGTTAATTCTTTGTTCTCACAACCATTGCTTTCTCTCTCTTATTCTTACATCTACTACATATGATTCAAGGGGCCGTGTATTTTCTGCTTATCCTAAGAAAATTGAAGAGTAGAAGTCCATCACTGAAGACCATTCAAAGATTTGGTTTTGAAATTATTATTTTTTTTGAATTTGTTAGTTGTTTGGATTGGATGTTGTTCCAATTGATTGAGAATATCAAAAGGAGTTCAAAATTTAAATTTGAAGTGACTTGGAGTAGATTTGGGCAAGATTTAAGTTAAACTTAAAAAAAACGCAAGGAAGAAGACAGAAATCAGTTTTTTGTATAATTATGTATAATCTTGTATAATAGTGTATATGAGTGTATAAACACATATTATGCACTATTATACACTTTTATACACCTTTATACGAGCGTCTGTAGACAAACTTCTTTCACGATTTTGAGTTATAATTTTTGTTCTAAACCTGTCCAAATCTCTATTAAATGACTTCAAATTTTATATACAACCTCCTTATACTATTTCTAACAAGTCTAAATGACACACATTCCAAATTTCTCACAAAATCAAATTCGAAATTTAAACCCACATATTTAAGCTTGTTAAAAATCTAATTTTTACCACCCAAATGAATTTGGTTTGTTAAATTAATATTTGAGTTACAATTACTATTCGAAAATTAATTTAGAAGTTTGATGAATTTTTTTTAAAAGTTAAATAGTGATTTGAGAACCTATTAGAGTTGGATGTTGAATCTTAGCATATTATTTTTGGGTTAGTTAATTGTAAATTGAAATATGGACTATAAAATTGAAAAGTATGAAGCTCTGTGAAATTTTTCCTTTTCATTTTTACCATCACCTTTTTATTGTGGATGAAATAAATTTAAAAATTATTATAAGAACGGGAAAAGGGTTAAAATTAATTTAAAATGGTAAAATTCCTCTTTAACTAATTTCATCTGCATACGTATAAATTGCACATTTTGGTATTATTTTTCTTAAATAAAACTCTATCTTCTCCCCCCTCATTCCCTCATCATCTTCAAAAACCTCCACAAAACCTTATCAAATAAAGCCACCGGCGATGGCGACGATTGCAGCCGCCGTAGCGGCGGCTTCCTCCGCCTTCACCTCCCTCCACCTCACTCGCGCAACTCCCTACACGCGCCGCCACATTCACACTCTCATCACATCCTCACTGTCCTCTTCCTCCTCAACGGAATTCAACATCACCTTCGCTCCTCCAAAACCAAAACCTAATAAACCAGAACCCTCACTTCCCATAAACCCCAATTCCAGCTCGGACATCGCCGAACTCGGTGATCAACTCTATATCCCCTGGATTGTTCGTGATGAAAAAGGTAACCTCACTCTCCAATCGACTCCTCCGGCGCGTCTACTCCACGACATGGCTAATGCTATCACAAGTAAGAAGAATAATAAGAAGAGCAAACAGATTGCCGCTAAAGCCGCGACGGTGGGTCCTACATCTGAGCCTAAGTATTCAAAAGCGGCTCGCCGGTTTTATAATGAGAACTTTAGAGACCCTCCTCAACGCCTCAGTAAAGTCCTTGCTGCTTCCGGAGGTAACATTAGCATCTCTAGTTGTACCCTTTTCACCATTGTGCAAAATTAGAAACATCGTTGTAAAGTAAGGGAAGAATATTGTATTTATTTATGAGCAGATATCCGTGGAGATAGCTTGAGTGCTACTGTTTCATAACCTCCCATGCATGAAGGTATTTGTCTAATCTTTTAAAATATTGCTAACAACAATGGAAACAACTACGCCTCAATTAGGAATCTACTTGAGTTGTCTAGATAAATCCTTTTTATTGGTTCAGCTATGTTGGCTCCCTTTCAAGGTCTCAAGTTCAAAATCTAGTGGGTGCAAACAATTTCTGAGGGCCATCGGACTGGGTAAAACCTGAATTAACCGTGGTGCACTTGCAGGAAACTCCTTGCCGAGGGCTTGTGCATCCCCGGTATTAGTCGAGGCTCGAAGAAACTCGGACACCCGGTGCAAAATCAAAAAAAATGTTGGGACCCGTTTCATTACAACACTCATTAAACAAACCGTGAATTTAAAAATACTCCTTACATACCATTTTATGTGATATACTTGTTAGTAAAATTTTAGAAGTGACGAAACCAGAAAATAGAAAGAACAAAAATGGACAGAATTATGTTCCGAGCCCACAAGTTTCTTGTGTGTCCTTAAAGAAACTTATCCCCTCACTGTTGCCCAAGGTTGACGGATAAATTCTTCCCAGAATAGAACGGAAGTTCCAACTTAGCGGTAGCGGCACTTCAAACCACTAAGTTATCGGCGAACTCAAAATAATGGAGCAAACCACAGGAAGAACAGAACTTACTTTGTTTTAAAGTAATGATGCAGAAAGAAGAAGAAGCAAAAATTTTTCGGAGTGAAAATTCTGAAGGAAAGGCCAGATATTTATAGCCAACGAATTTGGATTGAAAGGGTGCGAAAGTGGCTCCTCATTTCTTGTAAAGCTGACCACACTCGAGCACACTCCCCGAGGAGCAAATTTCTATGTTCTCAGGCTCCTCATTTCTTGTAAAGCTACCCAACACTCAGAGCAAATTTCTATGTTCTCAGGCTCCTCATTTTCCGCAATGTTTTAAAATTGACATGACCTAAACGTTCATGCCATAAATTATTTGACTCAAACAAGTAAGAAGAAGCAGAAATTTTATTCATATCAATGGCAATTACATTGAGCTTAAAAAGGCCCTCTATCAGGTAACATTTTCCTACGTACATCTCATTCTTACTAAGTACAACTTTGTCAGAAACAAAAACACATTTAAATCCATTCTTGAGTAGAAGTGATGTTGAGACTAAATTCTTCCGCATTTCAGGAACATGAAGAACATCCTTTAAGGTCACAATCTTTCTAGAAGTCTTCAAAGCCACTTTGCCTGTTCCTTCGATTTTTGCAGTAGCGGAGTTTGCCATAAACACTGTCTCATTAGGTCCAGCGAGATTATAAGAATTTAACAACTCTTTGTTAGCACAAACATGTCGAGTTGCTCCTGAGTCAATCCACCATTCTCGAGGATTTCTGACTAAGTTGCATTCTGAAAACATGGCACATAAGTCGTCGATTTCATCATTCTTCTCAATCATGTTCGCTTGACTTTTCTTTTTGTCCTTCTTTGGTGCACGACATTCATTAGACTTATGTCCAACCTTACCACAGTTGTGGCAATTACCTTTGAACCTTTTCTTATTTGGATAATTCTTTGATCCAGACGGCTTCTTCCTCTTTCTACCTGTTGAAGCTTCCTCAACAACATTAGCCCCCATTATTACACGAGATTTCTTCTCAACAACCTTGTTGTCTTCTTCAATCCGCAGACGAACAATAAGGTCTTCAAGCGTCATTTCCTTGCGCTTTTGTTTCAAGTAATTCTTAAAGTCCTTCCATAGCGGAGACAACTTTTCAATAAATGCCGCAACTTGAAACGCCTCATTTATGACCATACCTTCAGCAAGGAGGTCATGAACAATAACTTGCAGTTCTAGAACTTGTGTTATAACTGATTTACCATCAATCATTTTAAACTCCAGAAATTTGGCGGCCACAAACTTCTTTAATCCAGCATCTTCTGTCTTGTACTTCTTTTCAAGAGCATTCCATAATTCTCTTGATGTTTTCATGACGCTATAAACGTTGTACAAGCCATCTTCTAGCCCACTTAAAATATAGTTTTTGCACAGGAAATCAGAGTGCTTCCAAGCCTCAATAACGAGGAAGCGCTCGTTGTCAGGAGTTCCTTCAGGCACGCTTCCAAGCCTTAATAACGAGGAAGCGCTCGTTGTCAGGAGTTCCTTCAGGCACGACTGGAACATCCTCTTGAATGAACCTTTGTAGACTTAGAGTAGTTAGATAAAAGAACATCTTTTGCTGCTATCTCTTAAAGTCTATACCCGAAAATTTTTCCGGCTTTTCCGCTGGTGGCATAGCCGCTGCAGGTGCAGTAGGACGGCTAGGAACAATAACAGTCGCAGCAGAATCACTTTGTTCCTCTTCGTTAGCCATTTTTTGTCAATATGACACAAACAGATTTAGTAAATGGTGAAGTATTTAATTCTTCAAACCAAGACAACACAGTGAAGAGATTATTCTTCAAACCGATTTTATCACTGTGAAGAGATTATTCTTCAAACAGATTGATCACAGTGAAGAGATTATTCTTTAAACTGATTTGAACAGAATGAAGACATTATTCTTCAAAAACTGTTAAGTAAACGACGAAGGTTTCAAACACTTTAACAATCAGAATAACACTGGTATATATAAATAAGATTCTTTAAGCTTGTTAGTAAAATTTTAGAAGTGACGAAACCAGAAAATAGAAAGAACAGAAATGGACAGAATTATGTTCCGAGCCCACAAGTTTCTTGTGTGTCCTTAAAGAATCTTATCCCCTCACTGTTACCCAAGGTTGACGGATAAATTCTTCCCAGGATAGAACGGAAGTTCCAACTTAGTGGTAGCGGCACTTCAAACCACTAAGTTATCGGCGAACTTAAAATAATGGAGCAAACCACATGAAGAACAGAACTTACTTTGTTTTAAAGTAATGATGCAAAAAGAAGAAGAAGAAGAAGAAATTTTTTGGAGTGAAAAAATTCCGAAGGAAAGGCCAGATATTTGTAGCCAACGAATTTGGATTGAAAGGGTGTGAAAGTGGCTTTTCATATTTGCAGGTGGCTATTCGTGAAAGACAGCCTTTCAAATGGCTGTTTAATTAACGCGGGAATATTCAAAAAATTAAAGACGAAATAATTAATTAATAACGGTCATATTAATATAAAATATTAATATTTAATTAATTAATTTTATTTTATTGGTCCAAAAAATTATCAATCAATTGATCGAAGCCGAAGCCGAAGCCGAGCAAGCGAGCGACGACTACGACGGCGCGAGGCCCCTTCCTCTTATCTCTTTTTAAGAGCTGAAGGAAGTGCTTCTATATTTAAACCCAACAAAATGCTTATCTTTAACCAATGAGGGACAAAGTGCAAAAGCTAAAGTTGCCTTTTCACCTTCTTCCCTCATTTCCCATTAACACCACTACTTTAACCTCAACAATACTTCCCCTTTAGTCTATTCCAAAAAATTTCACATTTCTATACTTAACCAAATTTACTTTTTAAGTTTTCATTTAGCCTTAATGAGATTGATTTATAATCTGAGATCATTTATAACCACGCAATGTGTATGATTAGTTTTTGACCTCAAGTTTCAAAAGTTTTTCTTTCTTAAATTTTGTGGCCAATCAAACACTGTCACATAAAATGGGGCAGAGGGACTATATATATTGAGAGACTAACGACATAGAGTCTCTATTCCAAACTAGTTGGGGGAAGCCTTCAGTATGTTCTGCTCCATTTGGGCACGTTTTAGTTCAATACTCATTAGATGAGAGCAGACTAAAAGAATTGAGAGAAGAGATGAAAAAGATTTGCGCTTATCTAATTGCTGATGACATAGATTGTGTTGTGCGATATCTTAAAGAGAATTGAAGTGACATCATCAATTTCTTAAGTTGTAAGTAATAGAGAATTATTGATGCCATAGACTGTGTTGTGTGTGTGTGGGGTGGGGTGGGGTGGGGTGGGGGGGCGTTATCCAACAAGCTGCGTACCGTGATCACTGACTCTGTTATCAAGAAAAAATTAGTATTTGTTGTGGTGGCAATGATATTTGAAACTCAGTTGGAAGTTAGTGGTGCTAGAAAACAGAATATATTTTGTTTATGGGCTTGCGCTGTTGTTTATGTATGAACTAATAATGAGATGTAAAATGGTGAGCGTCAGTGTATCAAGAGCAATAACAGCGCTGATAGATTATCTGAAATTGAGGTTTTGTTTTATAGTGGCATCCAGACGGAGCAGCGAAGAGCTGATTTTTCAAGGTCGGGTTACTGTGAATGGTTCTGTTTGCAAAACTCCACAGGTCAAGTTCAGAAATGCGCCCATGTTGCAAATTTTTTAGGGTTGGACTCCGGTGCATGTTTTTTTTTTTGTTTGGTTATATTGTTGACATCTATTCTGCTTGTTGGCAGACTAAAGTAGATCCAGCTAGAGATGTAATTTATGTCAACGGAAATCGTCTTCCGAAGAAATTGCCTTCAAAGGTCTATCTTGCACTAAACAAGCCAAAAGGGTGTGTATATCCTTCTCTTTTTATCATTAACATTGGAGGAGTTTGGGATTTTGATTGTTATGTCTGTGAGTCGAGTTGATTCAAGTTTAACAAAATACAGGTATATATGCTCATCCGGGGAGAAAGAAACTAAGTCAGTCATGTCCCTTTTTGATGATTTTATAAAGACTTGGGTATGTTTTCTTCTGCTTGTATGGGTCTTCTGGAAATGTTTGTTCTTATAATAAAACTGTACTCTGGGAAGGATGAGCTATTTTGTAGTGCTAATTTATACTAGGATTTATATTATACACTGTGTCAGTTCTATAAGTTGTACCCAATAAGAAAAGCTGTTACTTCTGAAGCATTGCCTGTACTAACTCATGACTTTTAATATCTGCTGTATCTTCTTATTAAAGGATAAAAGGCATCCCGGACAACCAAAACCTCGGCTCTTTACAGTAGGCCGACTTGATGTTGCCACGACTGGCTTGATTATTGTGACTAATGATGGTATAGATGACATTTTCTTTTATAATTCCTCAGCACATGTTATTTGTGACCTCACCGAGTCTTATGAAAAAAGATAAACCCATTAAGGTTCATTTCAAATGCCGCCTGCATAGTAATCTGGTTTATGCTGCTCTTGCAGGGGAGTTCGCGCACCAGATTTCACATCCTTCGTCTAATTTGTCAAAGGAGTATTTTTTTTTATGTTTTCCCTATTTATATGCCTAAATCTTTTTTTTTTTGGTTGGGGAGGGGGGGGGGGTTACACACAATTATCTGTACACGTATGAAATTTTTGCGACTTTTACTGAACTTATTTTCTGCTATTAGCTGATCTCTTTTCTTCTTCTTTTAAACTCTTGTATTGTTGAATGTTTAAGCAAACCAATTTATCTTTCTGTTATGATCATCACTTACCAGATGATCTTGTTCTAGATACATTGCAACTATTGATGGTGAAATACATAAGCGACACTTGATAGCCATTAGTGAGGGAACAATCATTGATGGTGTCCATTGCACCCCAGATGCTGTGGAACTACTACCTAGACAACCTGATGTACTAAGACCTCGTCTGCGTATTGTGGTACTGTTCACTGCTCAGCCACTTATCTTTTTTTCTGATGAAGAAGCTCAGTCACTTATCTTTGTTTGTCTATTAGAAGAGATAGCTAGCTCCATATTGTTTTCTTAAAATCCTGAACTAGTTGGTATAGGCTATTCTGTCCAAAATAATTCTGTACTTCTTTTGCTACATATTTTTTTTTGTTAAGTAGGATCATAGAGCTAATGAGCAGAAAATAAGATTTGATTTTGTGGAAGGATAGCAAAAGGAATAGCACATTCATATTCTTCTCGTTATAGTCTACGAATTGATTTTGTCAGCTCTGATTTTAGTTGCTTTTTAAGTGGGTTCTGAATTCCGATGAACTGCTAGATTAACTGGCATTCACTTTCTTTTGTAATAAACAATGGTCTACTAGAAAGTAAGTTCCACAAGATAGGCCAGTCTAGCCTGAGTAGATGAAAGCATGCAACCAAGGGCTGAGGTCAGACCAGCCCAGGTTTCTCTTTTGATAATTTTTTTTTCCGAATAAGGAGGTTCTCTTACACGGAAACACATGTTAGATAGACCTTGTAAATCCTAATTCCCCCAATCTGCTGTATACTATTAGCAATGCTGTTTCGATCCACACAAGAAATAGTACTCACTGGACCTAAATTTCTTCGTTTCCTTATGGTATAGGTTCATGAAGGACGGAATCATGAAGTTCGTGAACTTGTGAAAAATGCTGGACTTCAGGTATTTTGGTTATATTGAGTTTATTCTGTCCATCTTAGCGTATAACAGATCAGATCTTAGTGAGAGCTAAAGAAAGTGATGGGTTTATGCGAAATAACATTACATCTGAAAACAGAGTTCATATCAACATAATGCGGTGTAGCTATTAGACATGCTCAACCTTTGATTGTTGGAAGCTTACATGCTCACGTTTACTTTCACTTCCGGAAAGATCCCTGGATGTATTATTAAGGGTCAGCTTCACTTCTGTCCAGCCCTGTTACTTTCAGTGTTGTGCTAGATCCAATGTTACTACTTTGCCGTGTTATTCATCAATAACTTTTCAGTTTTTCCTTTTAATGTATGTTCAAATTTTTGTTCTCAGTTTTCTGAAGTTTCTTGTATTGACCTCAACTCTGCTGCATTTTTGTATTTCAGTTGCGTGCACTGAAACGTATACGGATAGGTGGTTTCAGGCTTCCATCAGATCTTGCGTAAGTTTGCAGTATTTCTTTCTGAACTTTTTTTGGTGAAGTAGTGCTATGATTAGGAAGGTCATGTTATAATGTATGCATCGTCCACCCGTATGAAAGCTGATTTGTGCAGTTCTAGTCAGATAACACACATTTAAATCTCTCAAATTGTCAAATATTACTTGCCTAAAACACAGAGACGGAGTGTAGGTGTGCTCCCTGAAGGATAGGATTCACTTGTCCCTGAAGTTATTAACTTATTTAATATCTTTCATTAGTAAGTATGGGGAAGTCTGACATAGGTAAAAAGTGGATTAGATCTCAATATGGGACTGCGGTCTGACTGAATTAGATCTTTCAATATTTTGTGTTTGGGCTCATCCGGAGCTGAGGTTGGTTGCTACGGTTTGAAGCCTGAAATTACCATTTCCTATATGCTTTTCCTTTTAGCTGTTGTTTTCTCTTTATCTATATCTTATATTCACGGAGGCAGTGTCTCAGATGCTTGCAGCAAAGCAGTAAACTAAAGCGAGACAGGGGGTTGTGGGGTTGCGCTTTCTAAAAGCTGATTGTCTTTTGGTTCTCTGCTGCAAAGAACGCTTTTCCTTCTTGTAATCAGCGTCAATAGAAAACCATTTCATTTCCTCTTTTGTGTAGATATTGCTGTTTAGCTATTTAGACATTCTTTGCACTATTATAGGCACTCTCTCCCCCCCCCCTTCACCACACACACACACACACACAAAAACCCCTTTTTTTCACTTTGCGATCGTATTTTCTATGTTCTGTGTTAACTGGTATCTTGCACCTTTTTCTATCAATGGCAACCTTCAAACTGCAGAAAATAAAACTGGAGAAAAAGGAATGGATTAAGAAGACAGAGAAGTCCACTACTTCATATGTGCACAAATAGGATTTAAAAATATTTCAAGTGTGTTTCTTGAGTTTGCATGAAGGCAACTAGGTTTTAAGCTTACACTTTTCTATAGAAATGTTTTAAAATGATTGTACTTGGCCATCTTGCTATGTAACAATTTGAAAGGGGACATTAATCATTTCACTAAAAATGGGAAGAAAGTGCAGAAAAAGGAATTAATTCAGGTATAATGAAATGAAAGAAAATTGCATTTGCACTTATTTTGTTGACACTTATATATCCGACGCATAAATATGACGAGGCTTTCTATTGTTCAGAGGCCTTTGTGCATTAATCAATTTACTTGTAGGGAAGTACTTCAGATGCGTTTTCTAGTCTTGATATGTGATGTTGCTTTTTTTAATCTAATATTTGTGATTTTAGAAGCTTGTGAAATTGGAGTGCGTTTTGGATGTTTTATTCCGTAGTATTGCTATAAATATGTAAATTTTCAAATTTGTTGCCATTGATCCACGAGGCCTCCAATATTTTGAACACGTGCCTTCCTGTGTCCTGTATTTATGCTATTAAGACTAAAAAGCTACCAATTTATGCATTTTTGACATGGACCTGGTTGTTAAAATGGCTACATGTATTACTTATATAGGTTTAGTGATTGGAAATTTGTGCCACACACTTGTTTATATTGGTTTTTGCTCCCCTGGGGCGCATTTTTGGCATTTGCTGCCCCTTTCTTGAAATAACAACCAAGTTTCTAATTCTCAACTTTGCAGGCTTGGCAAGCATGTTGAATTAAATCAAGCTAATCTGAGGGCATTGGGTTGGAAGAGTCAAAAGTTAGATGAGGTCAAAACCTAGTTTCCTAACTACATGTACCAAATGGGCATAACTATCAAGGATTATGTAGAAGAACAGTTGAGGTGCGCACAAGCTGACCTGGATAAAAGATAAATAATTTGGTTGTGACTGGTTAGTAGCATTCACTTCTGCATGTCCTAAACCTTCCAAATCTTGAGGATCTAATGGTGTTTTAGTCCTTGCAAGATGAATTCCCATATGTCAGCTATCATCAGTAAGTATTCCTGAAATTGGAAGCTAGTATCTCCATTAGATACCATTTCTCCGACTATATGCCAATTAGCAAGCAACAGGCCTGTAAAATTGTACATAGCACAGTTATGTGGTTGATGGATGAACAATGTTATCTATAGAGAACTTGTACTTTTTATTTTTAAATTTTATTTTACACTCCTTTTCAATTTATGCTAACATATTTGATTGGGTACGGAGTTTAGAAAAAAATTGAAGACTTGTGGTGTAAAATTAGGCACATATATTTTGTGCGGTTATAAATCATTGCATAAAGGTAAATTGAAATGGATTATTCTTTATGGAACAGACTAAAAAGAAAATAGGTTCGTATGAATTAAATCGGATAAAGTATAATATTGAACCGAGTTGAGTACTTAAGCGTAAACGAAGAGGCATGACCAGTGGAAACTCACAGCTAATCCCAGTTTACTCGGGTTTGAGGCCTAGTTATATGAATGTAAAGTGATGGAAGTGATCCAGGTTATAGTTATTGACAGCAATTTATGCTTCTTGTTCTGTAGTTCAATTCTAATTTGGTTTATTTGCTGCACAGATAATTCCAGTTAGATTGCTCATGTTGCAAAAAAATGCTGTTGACTAGAACATGGCAGATGGAATTTCTAAACCAAGAAACCACGTGATCTTCTGATGGGCATTCTTTAATATTGCCGACAAATGTAGAACATAAAGACCCTGTACTTTGTAAAATTTGTATAAAATTAAATTTAAAAACAATAAAGCATTAATAGAACCATCTTGGATCTGACTCAATATTCTGTTGTCTTTCTCGTGTCCGTTTGCACGACCGCCGGTGGTTCAAACTTATAAAAAATTTATCGTTGAATCCATTGTATTTTTAAAGTTATGGGTATGAGTGTCAAACAGTCATGTTGGTCAGATATGGTTTGGGTAAAAAAATAGGTGATGAAAAACGGATAAATTATCCGACCCGATCCATGTTAAATACGAATAAAAAATGAAATATTATCCCTGATTTCTTGCATATTGATCACTTTTGAGAGAATTTTTAGTCACCCTAATTTGATGAACTCTCATTTGAGGCTTTACAAATTTAAAAGTTAGACCTATTGATTATTCATTGTTTACCCTCGGATATTTATTTTCTAAATGGGTAATATGATTCTTATCCATATTTGATCTGTTTTTTAAATATTTATTATCCAACCTATTTTTTAGTGAATAATATTGGGTGATTAATTATTATTTTTTGAACTATTTTGCCACCACTAGTTACGTGTTTATTTTGCTTTTATATTGACAATATTAATAAATTTTTACACATAAATTATACTCCGCGCTAAAAGTATTGCGTTCAATTGAAAACTTGATATCAATACCTTACATCCGCCTTTGAAATAGTAAATCACCCACCAGTAACAAGTGTGGACAATCTAAAAAAATTATTCACACTTGATGTATCAAGATAAAAATATATTAAACGAATCAAACTAGATTAAACTGCATCAAAATTTGTTTTTACTATAATGAGATTTTTCTTCAAAAACACCTCTCCCAATGTAAATGGCAACAATAGATTTTTTTTTGTTTTTTCTTTTGGGAATTGACAGACTTGAATATGACAAAAAGAGAAAAGAAAGAAAAGGAGGAGAATAATGAGAATGATGAATATTTCAGAAATTATAAAGGACGTGGTCAATGTCATACTATATAGTAAGAGGGGTTAAGATAGTGACACACTGATATATTTGTAGAACTAGGACAAGCTGTCTTAGGCCGGCAACCCATGTTAAAGTTCACATGTTCTCCCCCATTAATTATTATAGGTGTTTAAAAGTCCAAAATATTGGTGAATTATGTAGCTCTTTTAATTACTAGTTTAAAAGATTACTTCTACTTTTACTAAAGTTGGGATAAATTTCTCGTTTCATGCTTAGATCTAAAGTGATTCTCTTCTTTGTTATTAGTATATCTTTTCTTGATAATTAATGCATGGTACTTAAAAAGTGGCCATGCAAAGTTTGTAATAATTGTTTTACTTTCAGAAGGCTGTTTAAGTTCACATCAATATATAGTCAATCTTTGGAAAAAGATAGTAGTGATTTCACCATTGAAGGTTTTCTTTTTCCTTTTCCAACCATAATAAAGATAAAAAGGGATTCTTCTTTTCCCACTAGTAGGGTTTTATATATATATATATATATATATATATATATATATATATATATATATATATATTATTTTTTTTGGGATACTATTTGCACTTATTTGTTATCCTTGAGTGTAAGGATATTCACAGATCGATTTTTTTTTTAAAAGAAATTAAACCAAATAAGTCATCTTTTTTAAAATATTAGAACCAAGTAAAATCAATTAAGTCGGTCTTTTCTCGATTCGGCTTATGTCGGGTTTTGTCAGCTTTTCGATTGTTTCAGTTGTTTGTCGATTTTCTCTTGAACACTATCAAACATATATTTCGGCGACTACATTTTCAACGGAACACTATCAAATTAATTGCCCTTTGAGAAATCTATCGATTACCAAGATATATTGATAATGATTGAATCAAATAGTGACGAATAATTTATGGACTCAATTAAAAATAGATTATTTTTAACATGAAATGTATTCTTACACTTAACAAAACAAAATATTAATTAAACTAGAAAGCAAAGGCAAAGAACTGCACTAAAAGTGCAAACGATTAACATTTCAAGTTGATGGCGAAGGCACTTGTCATGAGTCCTAGTTCGAGCGGGGTCAAACTGTCGACTTTGATGGAGAAGGAACTTTGCATTTGATTTAGATCGAGTGAGGTCAAACATTTCAAGCTAATGACGAAGCACTTAGCTTGAGTCCCAGTTCGAGCGAGGTCGAACTGTCGACTTTGATAGAAAAGGCACTTAGCCTTTGACTTAGTTCAAGCGAGGTCGAACATTTCAAACTAATGGCAAAGGCACTTAGCTTGATTCCCAGTTCGAGCGACGTCGAATGATCGACTTTGATGGAGAAGGCACTTAGCATTTGACTTAGTTCGAGCGAGGTCGAACATTTCAAATGGATGGCGAAGGCACTTAGCTTGAGTCCCATTTCGAGCGAGGTCAAACTGTAGACTTTGATGGAGAAGGCACTTAGCCTTTAACTTAGTTCGAGCAAGGTCGAACATTTCAAACAGATGGCGAAGGCACTTAGCTTGAGTCCCATTTCGAGCGAGGTCAAACTGTAGACTTTGATGGAGAAGGCACTTAGCCTTTGACTTAGTTCGACTGAGGTCAAACATTTCAAGCTGATGGCGATGTCACTTGGCATGAGTTCTAGTTCGATCGAGGTCGAAATGTCGACTTTGATGGAGAAGGGCACTTAGCCTTTGACTTTGTTCGAGCGAGGTTGGACATTTCAAGCTGATGGTAAAGTCACTTATCTTGAGTCCTAGTTCGAGCGAGGTCGAACTGTCAAATTTGACGGAGAAGGCAGTTAGCCTTGGACTTAGTTCGAGCGAGGTTGAACATTTCAAACTGATGGCGAAGGAACTTGGCATGACTCCTAGTTCGAGCGAGGTTGAACTGTTGACTTTGATGGAGAAGACATTTAGCTTTTGATTTAGTTCGAGCGAGGTTGAACATTTCAAGCTGATTGGGAAGGCATTTAACTTGAGTCCCAGTTCGAGCGAGGTTGAACTGTCGACTTTGATGTAGAAAACACTTAGACTTTGACTTAGTTCGAGCGAGGTCGAACATTTTAAACTGATGGCGAAGGCACTTAGCATGAGTCCCAGTTCGAGTTATGTTGAACTGTTGACTTTGATGGAGAAGGAGCTTAGCCTTTGACTTAGTTCGAGCGAGGTTGAACATTTTAAGCGGATGGCGAAGGCACTCAGCCTGAGTCCCAGCTCGAGTGAGATCAAACATTTCAAGTTGATGGCGAAGGCACTTAGCTTGAGTCGCAGTTCGAGCGAGGTCGAACTGTCGACTTTGATGGAGAAGGCATTTAGCCTTTGACTTAGTTCGAGTGAGGTCAAACATTTTAAGATGATGGAGAAGGCACTTAGCTTGAGTGTTAGTTCGAGCAAGGTCAAACTATCGAATTTGATGGAGAAGGTACTTAGCCTTTGATTTAGTTCGAGCGAGGTCGAACATTTCAAACTGATGGCGAAGACACTTCGCCTGAGCCCCAGTTCGAGCGAGGTCGAACTGTCAACTTTTATGGAGAAGGCACTTAGCTTTTGAATTAGTTCGAGCGAGATCGAACATTTCAAGCAGATGGCGAAGGCATTTGTCCTAAGTCCCACTTCGAGCGAGGTCGAACTGTCGATTTGGATGGAGAAGGCACTTAGCCTTTGACTTAGTTCGAGCGAGGTCGAACATTTCAAACCGATGGCGAAGGCACTTAGCCTCATTCCCAGTTCGAGCGAGGTTGAATTGTCGACTTTGATGGATAAGGCACTTAGCCTTTGACTTAGTTCGAGTGAGGTCGAATATTTCAAGTTGATGGCAAAGGCACTTAGCCTGAGTCCCTATTCGAGCGAGGTCGAACTGTCGACTTTAATGGAGAAGGAACTTAGCCTTTGACTTAGTTCGAGCGAGGTCGAATATTTCAAGCTGATGGCGAAGGAACTTGACCCGAGTCCCAGTTCAAGCGAGGTTAAACTGTCGACTTTTATGGAGAAGGCACTTATCCTTTGACTTAGTTCGAGCGAGGTCGAACATTGCAAACTAACGACGAAGGCACTTAGCCTAAGTCCTAGATCGAGCGAGGTCGAACAGTTAAATTTAATGGATAAGGCACTTAACCTTTGACTTAGTTCGAGTGAGGTCGAACATTTCAGCTAATGGACGAAACACTTAGCCTGATTCTCAGTTCGAGCGAGGTCGAACTATCGACTTTGGTGGAGAAGGCACCTAGCCTTTGACTTTGTTCGAGCGAGGTCGAACATTTCAAGCTGATGGCGAAGGCACTTAGCTTGAGTCCCAGTTCGAGCAAGGTCGAACTGTCGACTTTGACAGAGAAGGCACGTATCCTTTGTCTTAGTTCGATCGAGGTCAATAATTTCAAGCTTATGGCGAAGGCACTTGGCATGAATCCCATTTTCCTCGCTGATGGTCCAACGCCATGGGCACTCGATGTTGACTTCGTTTTGACCTGTGGATTTCAGGCGGCTTCGAGGTGATTTTCATTTCTTCGTTCGGAACATTTTCGTGCCATTTTCCAACCTCACTCAGTATAGTGGATGAGAGGGGGATGTTTCATATTTATGCCCGACGATCAGGAGGGGAAGAGAGGATATTTTGTATCACGTCTTTCCTTGCTTTAGTTGTTCGAGATCTGCAGGGCTGAAGTTGTGAGTCATCGTTGGCGCGTTCGACTCTTTTTCTTTGTTTTTGGTGTTTCTTTGGCTTCGATCCAGGAAGAACTAGGTATTTTCTCTAGGAAATCCCCACAGACGACGCCAAATTGTTTGACTCAAAAGTTACCGAACAATTTCCAAGCAAATCAATCGAAAGAAAATGAAGGGGGTAAATTAATCATAATTAATATTGGATCAAAATATAAAATAGCAAATAGAAGAATAAACCAACCCAATCTTATGGAGATTTTATTCATTATTGTATGGGGCCGAATTTGTCCAACCACGTCCTCAAGCCAGCACGATCAACCGTCGAACATGCGCAAGCCAAGACATAAGCACGACCTAGGCGTTGTGGGAGGGATGACTCTATGCTGTCGTCGGCTATTCTATAGTATGTACTTAGCCTCCGCCCTTTAATATTTAAAAAAGGATCCCTGTTTATATAAAGGGGATACAAGGAAATGTCAAAGATTCATCAACGACAGAAATCACAACCGCCACCAGGCCCAGTGTTGTACGAACAAATAACGCCCAGCGATACTAACGCCAACGATGGGGCACTCGCAACCATCCTTAAGAAAATGGAAGAAATGAAGAATGAGAATAAAGCACTTCGTGATCAAATGAAAGAGCATCAGGAAAGGGTGGACAAAATTCTTGGCGCCCCTAAACTACTGCTGAAACGCGGTGTGGGGAGGTTCGTTGAACAACTATATAGTGAAGAAGCTGCTCCTCAACCAATCCCAAAAACCTTCAAGCTTCCACCATATTTGAAAATATATGACGGGACCATGGATCCGTAAGATCATCTGATCCATTACGTGACCGCCGTAAAAGGAAATGACCTATCAAAAGAACAAGTATCGTCTGTGATGCTGAAAACGTTTGGTGAAACTTTGACAAGAGAGGTGTTAACATGTTACTCTCAACTACCGGCTAGATTAATATCAACGTTCAAAGAAATGACAGACAAATTTGCCACTGCTCATGCAGGAGCAAAGAAGGTCGAAGCTAGGGTCAACGACATCTTTTATATTAGACAAATAATGGGCGGAGGAATCAGGGACTTCTTGGCCCGATTCAACAGGGTAAGAATGGGACTACCAAACGTATCTGAAGGAATGGCAGTAGCAGCTTTCCAAAATGGGCTGAACAGAGACAGATCAAAAGCAACCAAAAGGCTGCTCAGCCGACTCGTAAAGTATCCCCCCACCACGTGGGAAGAGATCCATAATGCCTACTGTACCAAAGTAAGAGCAGAAGAAGATAATCTTAAAGGTCCAACCCAACGACTAACATCAGTACAGTCAGAGGTAAGGCGGAATTGACGCAACGGCGGGCGACGAGAACAACCCCTACGCTTCAGTAGAGAAATGCATCAGCCTTACATCAGAACTCCCAACCCGCCTTCTCCAAGGCATCCGGATGTCGTTCAGCGACATATCGCCACGCTTTAAAATGAAAGAGGTATTTCCCCTTATTATCTGCTCATAAATTTTGTGTCCCCCCTTCAGAAATAGTGTATGCACTAGAGAAGCTGGGCACAAAAGTGCAGTGGCAGCAAAAAATAAAATCAAATCCCAATGTAAGAAGGTCGAATGTTCTTTGTGAGTTCCATTAGGAACTAGGATACAAGATAGAAGACCGCATAGGTCTGCGATAGGAAGTAGTCACAATGTTGAACCAAGGGCACTTGAAGGAGCTGCTTAGTGATAAAGGAAGAGCAAATTTTGCCAGAGGACGCGACTAGTCCCGAGGACCGCCAAAACCACCTTCTCCAACATGCACCATATATATGATCATCAGCGCCGGTGATGAATCAACAATCAATCATGTAAAGTTCACCACCACACACAAGATGAAGTGCACAATCGTTCACAAGCAGTATGATGACTTCAAAGACATTATCACATTTGATAAGTTTGATATCGACGGTTTGTCTTTTCCTCATTACGATGATTTAGTTATAAATTTACGTATCACTGATATTGATGTGAAAATAATCATGGTAGACAACGGAAGCGGCGCCTGTATTATCCATCCAAGAGTCCTCGTGCAAATGAGGCTCGAAGATAAGATAATACCGCATTGAATAACACTAATAAGTTTTAACAATGTAGTAGAGGAGACCTCCGGAGAGTTATCATTACCAGTCTTGGCAGGGGGAGTCATGTTGGAAACCATATTCCATGTCATGAGTCAGGAAACGACTTAAAATGCCATTATAGGGCGTCCTTGGATATACGCCATGCGAGCCGTTCCCTCGAGCTTCTACCAGGTAATCAAATTTTCCACCTTATTGGGGATATTCAGTATTCGAGGCGAGCTACGTACTGCCCAGGAATGCTACCGGATCACCCAAGACTGTATGTATGCCAAACAACTGAAGGGAGAAAGGGCAAAAGTATAGCAATCAACCATGTCGGGAAATAAAATCAACCTGACACTAGAAGTCATCAGAGACCCAAATGTCGTAGAAGCTTGCAAAGCAACAATCGAGGACCTCGACCCAATCCAACTGGATGACACGGACAATTTAAAGAAAGCCTACATCGGGCACAACCTATCTGACCCAAGTAAGTACCATGAATTCTTAACTAACCATGCAAATTTGTTTGCCTTCTCACATTCAGATATGCTAGGAATCCAAAAAGACATCGCCACTCATAAGATGAACGTCGACCCACTCTATCAGCTCATACGGTTGATAAGAAGGAAATGCAACGCCGCAATCAATGAGGCAGTCAGTGAAGAAATGGGCAAATTATTAGCCAACAGTTCCATTAGAGAATCAAAATACCCGCAATGGGTCGCTAATATCATCATGGTTAAAAAGAAAAATGGGAAATGGAGAATGTGCGTGGACTTCATCGACCTGAACAAGGCATGTCCAAAAGACTCATTCCTATTGCCCACATCGACCAGCTTATCGATGCAACCGTAGAACACGAACTACTAACTTTCTTGGATGCCTACTCCGGCTACAACCAGATCCAGATGGCCGAAGAGGATCAAAAGAAGACAACTTTCATTACCAACCAAGGGACATACTGTTATAAAGTGATGCCCTCCGTACTAAAAAATGCGGGAGCAACATACGAAAGGTTGGTCATTGTATGGGTCAAAATTAGATTAGAGAAATTTAGCACGCAAAGACATAAGGTTGTGGTCAGATAGGCCAATATTGGGCCGTCATCAATATCCAAGGTCGGAACGTCATTAATAACTAAGTTCAGACCGTTGTCAAACATGCCAAGGGACCGCCATCAATAACCAAGGTCGGACCATCATCAGTAGCCAAGGTCGGACCGTCATCAATAACCAAGGTCGGACCGTCATTAGTAGCTAAGGTCAGACCGTCATCAGTAGCCAAGGCCGGATCGTCATCAATAACCAAGGTTGGACAATCATCATAGCCGAGGTGGACAGGCCAAGGTTGGACCGTCATCAAATAACTAGTTTCCTTTGGAATATTTAAAAGGAATATTCAACCGAATATTCCCCATGTTGTACCTTTTTAAAAATTTTCTACAGATACCCCCCTTATAAATAGGAGGGGAGGACTTCCCAAGGGGGGAGGGGGATATATATGTGTCTCCCTCTTCCTCTTTCTAGAAAATATGTAAAGACATCCCTCCAAAGAATTGAGAGGATTAGTGATGTCATACCTTCATCAAATCCAAAAAAGGGTCATAAGGTTCTTGTATTTGTCTACCATTGATCTCTATTAAATGAAAGAAGATCCTTCTCACTGAAGATCATGTGAATCTTTTCCTTTATTCATATTTTTGTTACTTAATGCATCTTTACTTATTCCATTAAATCTGATCATAATCGTTGTCAACATTTATATTTGACTATATTTTATTATTTCTCCTACTCATCTCGGATTTAGAGTTAATTAGCTTTAACTAGTATTTGCTTCTTCATCTTTATTGATTAATTTGCTTAA
Source organism: Nicotiana noctiflora (assembly GCA_032618575.1). Classification (NCBI taxonomy): domain Eukaryota; kingdom Viridiplantae; phylum Streptophyta; class Magnoliopsida; order Solanales; family Solanaceae; genus Nicotiana; species Nicotiana noctiflora. The sequence continues at coordinate 155,473 of JASVEL010004287.1, read as the reverse complement.
AAAGTGTTTAACGACTTTTGAGTCAAATAATTTGCGCCTTCTGTGGTATTTTCAAGTTAAAATTTTAGTTTTCTCTAGATCTCTAAAATTGATCAAGGTCATTTTTTCTAATAAAAGAAAATATATGGATAATATATCCAACCAAATCAGTGATATCTTCGACCTAGTCATTCATATTTTCCTATTCTCCTCCCTTATGTACTCTGTGACTTAATCGGTCCAAGATACGGTTGTGCATTTTTCAACCTTTTAACAGCCCCTATTGTTTTCTTTGTGGCTTTTGTATCAAATGTAGAAGGATATTTAGCTATGAGATTTTTAGTGTGATTTTCATTAGCTACATTTGTGTCATGTTAATGCTGGACTAGTGTTATGTTTAATAGCCAGATTGAACTTGTTAATGGTGTTATCCAACTCCTTATGCCTTTCTTTTTATATAATTAAAATAATTGGGGCTACTCCATTTAAAGCATGGTGTATCATCTTTTTTATACCGGGTTGGTTACATATTAGTATAAGACGTATGGTCTTAACTCAAAGTTTGAAGGAAACCTTAATACTCTACAGAAAAGGGGTGATGTTGCCAAAGATCAATTTTCAAAGGTTCTTCGGTATGCGTTTACAAATTATAGGACATGGGTCTTTTTCCTTCTCTATGGATTTTCCATGGGAGTCGAGCTCTATACCAACAATGTCATAGCAGAATATTTTTGCGACGAGAATAAGATGAGACTATTCACTTTGGCTTCTCTATTGGTTAGTAATTACATTGTGTTTCTATTAATGTGTTTTAAAAAATTAACCTACAAGTGTTTAACTTTGTTACGACTTGACTAAGTATCAAAACAAAAGTCGACTAGTTTCTCCACTGTGATGCTAGTCCATAGCACATAGATGTCAGATCCTTAACATAAGGTTTTTCTTCAAACACACTACTATTTGCAAGGCATAGTCGATGATACACATGGATCACATTGTAATTTGCTGTTTGTTTCATACTCACTTTATTATGAACTTTATAGTCTCCTAGATGTTGTAATTGCAAGACAATTTAATATCTGTTTATGTGTACTAAGAATTGAATACTTTATATCATCCTAGTCCTTCTAGAAAGAAATATTAGTTTTGGCCACCTACTTATGGAATTAACCCTTATACACCGGGTGACACATATGTAGTGTACTAACGCCCACATGCTATGGGACTTGAATGTGAGATTGGTTTATTAGTAGATATACAACTTTGCTAAAGCGGGCAGTCACGCTAAATTGGTAGCGGCCACTAAAAGCAAAACCGGAGAAGGGAACGTGGTCACTCCTCTCCACTCGTATACTGATCAAATCGAAGTAACTTACGCTTTCTTTTGTTTTAACTGACTATTTCTCTAAGTGGAATAGAAACATGAGCAATCACCCAAGAAACGTGTCATATTCTCCAATACAAGCAAAATTTAACAAACTGGGACTTCCCACAAGAAATACATCATATTCTCCAATACAAGCAAAATTTAACAAACTGGGACTCCCCCAGAAAATATATCATATTGTCCAATACAAGCAAAATTAAGCAAACTGGGACTCTCCCAGAAAATACATCATATTCTCAAATGTAAGCAAAGTTGAGCAAACTAGGACTCCCCTAGGAAGTACGACATATTCTCTAATGCAGGCAAAATTAAACAAATTGGGACTCTCCCAGGAAACACCCCTAATGGCCAAGGCCGTCACAAAAAGAAGAGGGGGTCGACCTTACGACCAAGGCTATCGCCAAAAACAATAGGGGGTCGAACTTACTGCCAAGGCCAACACGAAAAAGAAAAAGGGGTTGACCTTACAGTCAAGGCCATCATCAAAAATAAGAGGGGGTCAACCTTACGACCAAGGCCGCCACAAAAAAAAGGGTTTAACCTTACGGCCAAGGCCATCACAAAAAAGAAGAGGGGTCGGCCATATGCCCAAGGGCCATTGCAAAAAAGAAAAGGTCGACCCCAATAGCTAAGGGCCATCGCCAAAAAGAAGAATTCGGCCTTGACCGAAATAATATTAGACCTTGTTTGAATCAACCTTCGGCCTCGACCAAAAGAACATTCGACCTTATAGCCAAGGGCCATAGCCAAAAAGAGGAGGTCGACCCCAATAGCCAAGGGCCATCGCCAAAAAGAAGAATTCGGTCTTGACCGAAATAATATTCGGTCTCGTCCGAATCAACCATCGGCCTCGACTGAAATAACATACGGCGTTGACCGAAATAATATTTGGTCTCGTCCGAATTAACCTTCGTACTCGACCGAAATAACATTCGACCTAGTCTAAATTGACCCTTATGGCCAAGGGCCATCGCCAAAAAGAGGAGGTTGACCCCAATGGCCAAGGGCATTGCCAAAAAGAGGAGGTTGACCCTAATGGCCAAGGGCCATCACCAAAAAGAAGAATTCGGCCTCAACCAAAATAATATTCAGCCTCGTCCGAATCAACCTTCGGCCTCAACCGAAATAACATTCGGCCTCATTCAAATCAACCTTACGACCAAGGGCCGTCGCTAAAAGAGGGGGTCGACCCTTATGGCTAAGGGTCATCACCAAAAAAAGAGGTCGACCCCAATGCCATATGCCATTGCAGAAAAGACGAAATCGGCCTCGACCACAATAATATTCAACCTCATCCGAATCAACCTTTGGCCTTAATCGAAATAACATTCGGCTTCGACCAAAATAATATTCGGCCACGTCCGAATCAACCTTCGGCCTCAACCAAAATAACATTCGGTATCCGAATCAACCTTAGGCCAAGGTCGTCACCAAAAAGAAGAAATGGTCGACCTTACGGCCAAGGACGTCGACAAAAAAAAGAGGGGGTCGACCTTATGGCCAAGGGCCATCGCCAAAAAGAGGAGGTCGACCCTAATGGCCAAGGGCCATCGCCAAAAAGAAGTATTTGGCCTTGACCGAAATAATATTCTCCCTCGTCCGAATCAACCTTCGGCCTCGACCGAAATAACATATGGCCTCGACCAAAATAACATTTAGTCTCATCTGAATCAACCTTTAGCCTCGACCGAGACACTATTCGGCCTAGTCTGGATCGACCCTAACGGCCAAGGGAAATCTCCAAAAAGAATCAACATTCGGCCTTGTCTGAATCGACCTTACGACCAAGGGACATCAATAAAAAAGAGGAGGTCGGCCCTTATGGCCAAGGGCCATCAACAAAAAGTAGAGGTCGACCCTAGTGGCCAAGGGCCATCGCAAAAAATAAGGATTCATCCTCGATCGAAAGAACATTCGTTATTGTCCGTATCAACCCCAACGGCCAAGGTCCATCTCCAAAAATAAGAATTCGTCCTTGACTGAATCAACCTTCGGACTCGACCAAAACAATATTTGGACTCGTCCGAATCAACTTTCGACCTGGTTCGAAACAACATTCGGCATCGCCCAAATCAACACTCACCTCGTCCGAATTCACATTCGGTCTACTCACTCGTCCAAATCCAAGAATGTGAATGACCTCCTCTAATGCCGCCATCCCGGCCTCGACGGCCTTCTCTAATTCTACCACCTTCTCGATCGACTCATTACTCGAGTCATTGGCCCTGATCGAACTCTACTAAAGTTTAGCCCGCGGGGATATCACTTGACTTAAAGATCGACACCCTTAGCCGCGATCTATACTAGTCGACCTCTCCTTCCAAATTTCTTAAAATTACGATTAATGAAGTCCACTCACCGAGCTCAACCAAGAGACGAACTTAATAAGTGGAGAAAATAACTGTATGGGTCAAAATTAGATTAGAGAAATTCGGCACATAGATATATAAGGTCGTGGTATGACAGGCCAATGTCAGGCCTTCATCAATTTCCAAGGTCGGACCGTCATGAGACAGAACAAGGGACCGTCATCAATAACCAAGGTCGGACCATCATCAGTAGCCAAGGTTTGAACGTCATCAATAACTAAGGTCATACCGTCATCAGTAGCCAAGGGCGGACCATCATCAATAACCAAGGTCGGACCGTCATCAATAGCCGAAGTCGGACAGGCCAAGGTCGGACCATCATCAAACAACTAGTTTGCTTTGGAATACTCAAAACGAATATTCTATCGAATATCACCCCTAAATTGTAACTTTTTTAGGAATTTCTGTGAATACACCCTTATAAATAGGAGGGGAGGACTTCACGGGGATGGGGATGGGGGAGGGGGAGGGGGCTCTCTTTGTCTGTCTCTCTCTCCCTCTTTCTAGAAAATATGTTAACACACCTTCATCGAATCCAAAAAAGGGTCATAACGTTCTTGTATTTATCTACCATTAATCTTTATTAAATGAAAGAAGATCCGTCTCACTAAAGATCGGGTAAATATTTTCCTTTATTCATATTTTCGTTACTTAATTCATCTTTACTTATGCCATTAAATCTGATCATAATCGCTGTTAAGATTTATATTTGACTGTGTTGTTCTATTTCTCCTACTCATCTCGAATAGAGAGTTAATTATCTTTAACTAAGATTTTCCATTCATCTTTATTGATTGATTTGCTTAAAAAGTATTTAACAACTTTTGAGTCAAACAGTCACCAAGATGTTCAAGTAACAGCTCGGCAATACAATGGAGGTTTATATCGATGATATGTTAGTAAAATTGTCAAAAAAGGAGGACCATATCGTTCATTTGAAAGAAGCCTTCGAGATAGTGAGGCAGTACGTGATGAAGTTGAACCCAGAAAAATGCGCCTTCAACGTGGCCTCGGGAAAATTCCTAGGTTTCCTCATATCACAATGAGGTATTGAAGTCAACTCGAATCAGATTAAGGCCATAAACGCGATACATGAGGTTTTGAACATCAAGAAACAAGTAGAGAAATTGACAGGGCGAATAGCCTCCATATCAAGGTTCATCTCTGGTCCTCTAACCGTTGCCACAACTTCTTCAGTGTACTGAGGAAAGATCATGGGTTACAATGGAACGGGAAATGCATTGAGGCCCTAAGTAAACTAAAAGCATATCTATGTTTGCCACCATTGCTCGTCAAAGTAAACATGAGTGAATGTTTGCTGGTGTATCTGGCGCTATCCGAAGTTGCTGTCAGCGCGGTCCTGGTCCGCAAAAGCAAAGATACTCAATTCACTATTTATTATATCAGCAAAACATTAATAGATGGCGAAACACGGTACCCACACCTCGAGAAACTAACTATGGCACTGGTCGTAGCTTCACGGAAGCTTAGACCTTATTTTCAATGCCACCCCATAAAGGTAATAACAACTTTTCTCCTGAGAAGCATCCTGCATAAACCCGATCTCTCGGGTAGGCTCGCCAAATAGGCCATAAAGCTCAGCGAGCATGACATAACCTACCACCCAAGGACCACCATTAAGTCGCAAGTACTTAACAACTTTGTTACAGACTTCAGTACGGGAATAGCTAGAGGTGGAGCAAGAGGCCTTCAGCGCCTCCGCCCACATTGACCTCTAGATACTTTACAATGACAGTGAATGCCTCAGGATCGGGATTGGGACTTGTCCTCGAAGTACCCATGAGTAAAATAATTCGACAGTCCATACGATGCCCTGATATGACTAACAATGAGGTCGAGTATGAGGCTGTGATTGCAGGTATGAAGTTGGCCATAAAATATGGGGCTTGTCGACTCATCCTCTACTGTAACTCCCAACTCGTCATAAATCAAGTCACCGAAACTTACCAAATCAAAGAAAAAAGGCTAAAAAAATACCAATTAGAGATCCATAAACTAATGCCTGAGTTCGATGAGTGTCACTTCGAGCAAATCCCCAGGGTACAGTATGTCGAGGCAGATTGATTAGCTAAACTAGCCACGACTACCAAGAATATCAACAAAGAAAGTGTGATCACTCTCCTCTATACGGCCATTGACCACATTGAGGTATTCTATTTAAATCTAACTTGGGACTGGCGCAACCAGTTGGTATTCTATCTGTAGGACGAAACACTCCCCCGTGAAGAAACAGAGGCCAAGAAGCTTCGCGTACAAGCAGCCCAATGCAACCTGATAAATCATGACCTCTACAAGAGATCATTTGGCAGTCACCTTGCTAAGTACCTCAAGCCGCATCAAACGAGACAAGCATTAGAAGAGGTGCATGAGGGCCACTACGGCACCCATACAGAAAATTGCGCCCTCGTCGATGCCTCATCTACACTGGTTATTACTGGCCTACTATGAAGAAAGAGGCGACAGACTATGTCCGAAGGTGCGAACAGTGCCAAAAGTATGCCCCCATGATACACCAAATAGGGGAGTTCTCCACTAAGTCACATCTTCATGGCCCTTCATAAAGTAGGGAATGGATATAACCGGCCCTCTACCAATATGACGAGGAAAGGTACAATGTTTTTTAATTTTGACTGACTATTTTTTCAAGTGGGTGGAAGTAGGTGCGTACACTCAGATAAGCGAGCAGGAAGTCATCGCCTTTATATGGAAAACATCATATGTCATTTCTGTATCCCCAAGGAAATCAGCTGTGACAATAGGCCCCAGTTCATCGGTAGGATGACGACTAAGTTCTTCGAGAAATGGCACATCAACCGGATACTCTCCACTCTATATCATCCTGCCGCTAACGGCTAAGCCGAATCTTCCAACAAGACGATTGAACATATTGAAAAAGAATCTCGAGGAAGCGAAAGAGCTATAGCCCGAATTACTACCTGAGGTATTGTGGGCATACCAGACCATGCCCAAATCTAGCACAGGAGAAACGCCATACTCACTGGTCTACGAAACTGATGTAGTTATACCCGTCAAAATGGGGAACCAAGCGTGAGATATTCCGATACCAGCGGGGCAGATAATGACGAAAGCAGATTGCAAGATCTAGATGAAGCCGAAGAATGAAGAAACATGGCCCATATAAGAATGATAGCCCAAAAATAGCAGGCAGAAAGATATTACAACAAGAAAGCCAAAGTAAGATCGCTCAAAGTGGGCAACTATGTCCTCAAAGCCAAAATATTAGCATCAAAAGACCCGAGTGAGGAAAAATTGGGAACCAATTGGGACGGACTATACAAAATTACAGCAGCGGCGAACAAATGAGCATTCCAATTAGAAACAATAAAGGGAAATACACTCCAAAACAATTGGAACGTCACCCACCTCAAATACTTCCACTTCTGACAAGGCACCTCCCTAGTCGTACTCTTTTTCCTTGCTTCGAGTTTTATCCCAACTGGGTTTTCTCGGAGTAGTTTTAACGAGGCGGCGAAGGGAATACCCGATGGTATCAAGGTGCAAATTCATCACATCGACCAGTCGGCACAGCCTCCAAGCCAATATAATGAAGGGACTACACTAATTATTCACCTTTGTATAAACAAAATGTCTCCATTGTATGATCAGAATTTCTCCATTATATGAACAAAATTTCTCCATTGTATGAATAGGATCTCTCCATTCTACGAACAGTTCTCTACTAAGCGAACATCCGAATGGCTAAGGCCATCGACATCGTCCGACTACGATGGATAGTACTTCGACGACAGTCAAAGCAACATCCTAATGGCTAAGGCCATCGACACCATTCGACTATGATGGATAATACTTCGACGACAGACGAAGCAACATCATAATGGCTAAGGCCATCGGCATCGTTTGACTATGACGGATAATACTTTGATGATAGCCGAAGCAACATCGTAATGGCTAAGGCCATCAACACCGTTCGACTACGGCAAATAACACTTTGACGATAGTCAAAGCAACATCCTAATGGCTAAGGGCATTGATATCGTCCGACTACGACAAATAATACTTCAACAGTAGTCGAACCAACATCCTAATGGCTAAGGCCATCAACCTGTTTTGATTACGATGGATAACACTTCGACGATAGTCGAAGCAACATCCTAGTGGACAAGGCCATCGACCTCGTTCGACTATGACGGATAACACTTCGATGGAAATCTGAGCAACATCCTAATGGCCAAAGCCATCGACCTCGTTCGACTATGATGGATAACATTTTGATGACAGTTAAAGCAACATCCTAATGGCCAAGGCCATCGACCTCGTTCAACTATGAAAGATAAAACTTTGACGACAGTCAGAGCAACATCCTAATGGCCAAGGCCATTGACCTCGTTCGACTATGATGGATAATATTTCTACGACAGTTGAAGCAATATCCTAATGGAGAAGACCATCAACCTCGTTTGACTACGACGGATAACACTTCAACGACGGTCGAAGCAACATCCTAATGGCCAAGGCCATCGACCTCATTTGACTATGATAGATAATACTTCAATAAAAGTCAAAGCAATATCCTAATGGCTAAGGTCGTTGACAGCGGGTCGACCTTGCTCAAACCACGACAATGTTTCTAACAAGCAACAAGCACAACCTCTACGAAGGCTAAGTACCAAAAAAAGAAAGATAACCCCAAAGAGGAAAAACAACAAGCAGAAAAGCAACAAAAATGAAGTTTATATCACAACAAAAATGTATTTACATTTTGACCCCACGAACGGGCCCCATTACATTCTATAAAGATAAAAATATGTACAAGTTCATGGCTGCTCGCCGTCTTACCTGTTGTCCTCTAGACCATCACTATACCAGGAGTCCGATTCAAGTCGATCGACGTCCTCAAAAGTACAACCCTCTCTATTAGGGTAGTTGGGATAGTACCCGTATGCTTTACAGGCAGAGTGAGCTTCGCGCTGTCGTGCCTGGACTTCCTCCCCCATCCCCCAGCCCTCAGAGTGAAGCTCTCTATATACGTCAAGTTTGGACTCCGCAAAAATCCATGTCTCATGCGCGCTACGACACACACTCTAGCCAGATGTGGGACGAGATGAGGAGGACTGAGAAGCTCGAGCCAAGTCCTCCGACCTTGGGGGAGCGACCTGCCTAAAAACATTGATTTCTACCATCTTGGCTTCAAGCTCAGTAGTAAAGTCCGCTACTCTCCGTTAGAGGTCGACATTCTCTGCCCCCCTCCCCCCTCCCCCCCGACTGAGATCGAGCTCATCATCTTTTGCCCTCAGAAGCGTTTCCAATTTGCTGTTATGAGCCACAACTCTCATCAACTTGTTGTCCACCTTCTCCAGCTCAGCCCCTCTACGCTCTAACAAGGCCTCCCTCTGCTCAAGCCCCTCACAAAACACCCGAAACTTAGGGTTTTACTGGAAAAGATCCACTACTACTTGATGTTAGAGCGGTACTTTCGATACTTTTTTTTACCATATTATCAAAGATGGCCGCCTTTTTCTGCTTGCGATGTCCCCTCTCCACCTCCAAAATGAGGGTCTGAAAAGAAAAATAAAAGTCAACATGCCTTATGCCAACCTTACAATATGTAAAAAAAAAGAGTGAGGATTACCTATAAAGCCATGCCGGCGATCCTTCGTGATAGTTCCGCATCATTCACAGCACTGAGAGTCTCACACTCAGGGTAGGCACATAACAGAGTAAGGCTGAGGCAGCTTGCTCACTGTTTAGCAACAGATTGCAAGCCCCAAAAATCACAATACGACGGTCAGACCTGTCTGTCGTCATCTCCATATGGGTAAGGCCCCTGCGAGCTCGTTCACGTCCTCCTGTGCAATTTCAGAATTCGATTCCTCAACTCCCTTACCCACTCCATCGACATTGGTCGATGAGCCTATCTCAATGGCATGCACCGAGCTAGTACCGGGAGTAGCACTCCTCTGATAGTCCGACCTCCCGAATAAGATGGCGCCAGCCATAAACACAAGTCTGGGCACCGATCAAAATGCCCCACTTCCTTCAACTTCTGTAGCCGGCCCCTTGCCAATTTCAATCCTCCTCATTTTTCTCTCTAACGATTCTTCTCCCTCAGGAGACTTGTCTGTGGGTTGCAAGGTCGGTACCAACGACGTCGACCCCCTCACCATCATCGCCACAAATGTGACTCCCTGTAAAGGAACTACGAGAAGGCCCCATCATACAGACTCACTTAATATATCACGAGTATCCGAGGCAGCGGTGGACCGCTTGGAAGAAGGGACAACCGCCCTCTTCTTATGAGCACTTTGTCCTGTCGTCATAGAAATTGGCAAGTTAGTAAAACTTGCAAAACCCGTAAAACAAAAATTAGAAATCTACTTGAAAAGGCTACGGGGCCATAACGCTGCATGAAGGCAGGCCACATAAGGGTCTCCTCTATATAAGGTAGTAAGTCGGCAACTCACCTCCTGAGACCGGTGACGAGCCGGACGGATGAGCCATAGCTGAAACAAAATCACAACGATTACAGATAAGGAAGAACTCAATAAGTTGTAATACTCACGCTTTGAATTCCATTTCTCTAGGAACCCGGCAGGTTTAAAGACCAAGTGCTCGGTCCTGATGTAGAAATACTTATGCCGGAACCCGCGACTAGCTCGGTCATCGGTTTGGACGACCAACCTCTTTGTACCATGGCTCCTCAGGTGTAGCATGGTTCCTCTAATGTAACCAACACTGAACAATTGTAAAAGATTATGGATAGAGACCTTATATCCGAGCAGTTCCGCGTACTTGGTCAGTAATCAAAATACTTTTATGGTATATGGTGTATGATGAGCTGGGCACACGTTATAAAATCGACAGAGCTCCTCTGCCAAAGGGAAGATAGGGAGGCCGTAGCCAATCAAGAAGGTATATTCATAAAAGGTGCAACATCCCGGCCTGTGGACATCCACGTGATCTCCCCCCACCGAAACCATCTCTACATAAGCGGGTATGTTGTACCTCACGCGGAAATCATCTAATTATTTTGTAATAATTTAGAAAATTTTGGAGGCGGCACGAGAGAATCTTTATTATAGTCATTTCGAGATAAGAGACGTGTCGGTAGAAATGCTTCTACTGTAAGAGGTCTAATATCTCCTTCTTCCCCTTCCTCGCCGCCATCTGAAGGAGGCGGTACTTTCGATGGGGTAGCTTCCGGACCTTCTTATCGTCTCGACATGATTTAGGCATGATTCGGTTCGAGAGAGAATTGTACGCAATACAAACGTAGAATAAAGGAATTTCTGACCAAAAGAAAAATATCAGAATATGAGAACGGATGTTGAAGGGTTTGAATGTTCTTGCAAATTATCAAAATTTACATCACGTTAAACCCTTCCCCTATTTATAGGGTCGGGTAGCTCCAGAATCGAAGAGGCAGATTTTGGATCGGCACGGGAAACCAAGCGTTAGAATACCTATTTTATTCTCTCGAGAATGCGCGCAATGATGATGCATGAAAGTTCTGATGTCACGCAAAGGAAACGTATTTTGTTTCGGCGCTCTAATAGTTATACGTGTTGTTTCCTACCTATCATATCACGACTTTCAGACAAAGTCAAACTCTCCCTGAACGAGGACACTGATTCCGTCCATCGGGGACGCACCTCGCTGCGACCCCGACGAACGTAGGGACTAACTGTATGAGGTCGAATTTGACCAACCACGCCCTCAGGCCAGCACGACCAACTGCCGAACATGCGCAAGACAAGACAGAAGCACGACCCAAGGGTAGTGGGAGGGATGACTCTATACTCTCGCCGGCCCCTCTATAGTATGTACTTAACCTCCGCCCTTTAATATTTAAAGAAGGATCCCCTATTATATAAAGAGGATCCAAGCATTGTAAAAAGGGACAAATTGAAGATTTTACAAGCTCTCTGGTTCTCTCTCATCTCTCTAACATTCTCTCTATCTCTCATGCATACTATTACTGCTAAAGCTATTTATTGATAATATCCAAGGGTCCTACTATCTTCGATTACAATTTACTCCTTCATTTTCTTTCGATTGATTTTCTTAGAAAGTGTTCGGTAACTTTTGAGTAAAATAATTATAGAGATTTATCCTGCCTCTCCTTGGAGAGGTTTAGGGAGTTACAATCATGCTCTCCTTCTCTTTTTGTCTCCGAAGAGTCCCCTTTTTTACAATGCCTGGACCCTCTTTATATAGTAGGAGATCATTTCTTAAATATTAAAGGGCAGAGACTAAGTACATACTATAGAGGGGTCGGCGAGAGCATAGAGTCGTCCCTCCCAATACCCTTAAGTCATGCTTCTGTCTTGGCTGGCGCATGTTCAGCAGTTGGTCATGCTGGTTTGGGGATGTGATTGAAAAAATTTGACCCCATACTATACTTACATAAGTGGTGCTGATTGGTCGTAGTTGGATGCATCGGCTACCATCGTGGGAGGATTAAGACAAGATAATTGCCGTTGTAATTACGTGGTCAGGTTTTTACCAATACAAAAACCATATAAAAAGGGCAAAAGAGAGAGATAGCGAGAGAGTAAAACAACGCGGCAATTTAAGAAAAGAGAAAAAGAAAAGAAAAAAAAAAACTCTTAAATTTTTATTTTATCTTAAGCTTTCAAATCCGACTTTTCAATCAAAAATTGTACGTGCCGTCCTCTTCTAATAAAATTCTCCCTAACGTGAATACCTCTCTCTATATTCTATATTTCTCTTCATCTTCTTCTTATGAACTATTTCTCCTTACACTAAATTCCTTTTCTCCATTTTTTGGTTTCTGGATTTTGTTTTTTTCTTTGAAAAAAATGGCGAGTTCTAATGCTACAGGGAAACCATCATCTTCACACAAGTCTGAAAGATTACCTCCTCATAATTCTTCTGGAAGAAATAATGGGGCTGTTAATTCTAATGTTAATAATGCCACTGGACAGCAGCAACAACAACAGCAGCAGCAGCAACAACAGCGTTCCAAAATAAATTCAAGACGTTCTGTTACACCCACTTCACGAATTCGAGCTCCTCCTCAAGACAATGATCCAGGTACCTTTTTTGTTAGAAAAAAGTTTAATGGGTACATTGTGTTAGTGAATTTTGAATTTTCTTGTTATAATTGGTTTTTGAGGGTATTTGGCTTAGTTATAAGCTAGTCAAACTCACTCATAAGCACTTTATGGCTTATGTTCCTATAAATTAGATGTTTATAAGCCTAAAATAAGCCAAAAGTCATAGGCTAGTCTCCCAAACGTAACTGCTTATTTTTTACATAGCTTCCGCACTTGAAAGTGTTTTTCAGCCAAACAGGCTCTTTGTTGTTTCTTGTGGAAAAAATGAACATTCTTGTATTTTGGGTACTTACTGGTTTGTGTTTTTCTTCTCGAGTGTCTTGTGTTTGTATTTGTGAAAGAGCTACCTCCACACACTAGACCCCATTTCTGTGATTTCAGTGAGTTTGTTGTTATTGTTGTTGTTCTGGTTTATGTTTTGTTTTTTTATTAGGTTTTTTGTTTGCCTTTCACTTCTATTGGAAACATACTCTCTGCCCTCTCGGACAGAGGTAAGGCCTGTCTACATATTACCCTTCCCAGACCCCACTTTGTGCGAATATACTCGATTGTTGTTGTTGTTGTTGTTGTTGAGGATTGAGTTGTACAAAGAAAGAAAAAAAGAGTTTTGAAAGTTGTCTAAAACAAGTCATAAACATTTGTGTAGCTATAAATATGTCCCTTACTGATAAAATGATAATAAAGTTTTAATATTTCTTTTTATAGAAATGTGTCCTTTTTTGGGACAGACTAAAAAGAAAAGTGTGACACACAAAGAAAAGAGGAAATACTACTCTTGAAAATTGTTCAGACTTGAAATTGGTGCTGTGGCAGTTGTATCACATTTTTGCCACTCGTGAAAAAGAAAAATAGAAAAGGAAGAGCTAAGATGAATTCTGGGATGGAAAGCTGTAATGTTTTTGGTTTTATCTGGAAGTAATATTTGGAGTGTCTGAGCTAAGAGTAGGGTGAATGATGTGTAACTTTGGCTAACAAATGTTGGAAAATTTTGTGATGTGGAGACCCTTTAAATTAGCCGTGATGCGCTAGTCATTTTACCCCCTCATAATTCGACTCATGATATTGGTGCAAGTAAAGGTGCTGACAAAGTTAGCGATCGATCAATCAACTGCACCTCAATCTCAAACTATTGAGATCCAATATACGAACACTCTGTATTTATGCCTTCATATTGAGGTCCATTAATGCTATTGCCCATTTAACATTAGAACCGGATACTAGAGAAAATTGCAATTCCAGGAAAAAAGTATTTTTTTTTGTCAAACCCCTATTAGGATATGGCCTCATCTCCCAAATGCACATGAGGGTTGAGTGACGGTTGACCAACAGAGCCCTTCATGTTTGAGCCATAAAGAAAAGAGAATAATGTGTAAGACTATTTAATGTAGAATTTTGCAAGTGGAAAACGGATAGGAGAAAGTTAGTTTGTTGGTAAAGTTCTAGGCTTCTATGAGATTATCAAAAGAAGAATCATTTTTGTTGAGTACACATTCCAATATTAGGGCTGCAACTTGCTCGGGAATATTCTTATGTAGCTGCATGACTTTCTTTTCCGGCGGACAATCTAGATTTGCTTTTCTTTTGCTTCTAAGCTTCCCCACATGCCCCAATTGACGTGACAGCAATAAAGGAATTTTCATGAATTGTGTTGGATACTTATGTGTAAATAGTCCTAGTCCTATATATAGTTGGAGTAGATAATGTCCTAATCCCATATGTAGTAGGAGTATAATATGTCCTAATCCTATATGAAGTAGGAGTAGAATATGTATTATCTATAGGGCTCATTGTATCATTGTTAAAATATCAATAATATATTTTTCTCCCGTGCTTTCTCACATGGTATCAGAACTTCAGTGAGAAAATTATCGTTGTGCGTCATTCCAGCGACATCCGGGAAGAAAGATCTCATCGCCGTACAATTTTCCGGCTACTTCGTCTTGTTCCCAGGGTTCATCACTGCTACAGTGGACTGTGCATATACCAGTACCACCATCAAATCTGAAACCCTTGTGCGACCAAACCCCGAAAACTCCAGTCACCGTGCGTCTTTCCGGTTGATGACTCAAGATTTATTTGCGTTCATCGATAAATGTTGTATGAAAACCAATACTTCCATCTTGTTCGAAAAAGTTAGGCGACAAAACCCCAGTCATTTGCTCTGGTAGAAAGTCACGCGCCTCCATGTGTCGCCAGAACTAAGGTTCCAGTGAGCTACAATAACTTTTACGGCGTGTGTGAGCCATTCCGGCCATTTTTTGAGAAAACTTCTTTAGAAAAACTTACTCGTCTAGTGATTCCAAGCCTACCCATATAAATTACATCAAATTCTGACAACTTTTGCCTTGAATGTCGAATGATCAACTTACAAATATTTTCACCAAGCCCTCACTGGTCCTTGTATTAGTTACATATGTAACAAGCTCGGTGAATATGATTTGTATGCACCGGCTTGAGGGGGAGTGTTAGATACTTATGTGTAAATAGTCCTAGTCCTATATATAGTTGGAGTAGATAATGTCCTAATCCCATATGTAGTAGGAGTATAATATGTCCTAATCCTATATGAAGTAGGAGTAGAATATGTATTATATATAGGGCTCATTGTATCATTGTTAAAATATCAATAATATATTTTTCTCCCGTGCTTTCTCACAAATTGATTGGTTGGAAAACAATGGAATGGTCTACAGGCTCAAGTAATGTGCATAAGAAAAATCACCTTGTGCACGAAACAATTAATGAGCAGTGAAACACCCACATTACCTAAAGGATGAGCGCCTAGCGCGAAAGGTTGCTTTACTAAGTAAGATAAGGCAAGAAGCACCCACATTACCTAGGATTATCTACTACACACCGGCTTTTATTCCATACGCCGTTTCTATTTAGAGTTGTTATATGCAATGATAACCACATCTTACGTCTTTGTTATGGATTATGGTAAGCTAAGTTGCTCGGACACGGGTTCGGGTGTCCGACACGGATGCGGATCTAAAGGTCGGATCCTTCGAGATGTAAATTCTAAGATTCGGGGATACGGATCCTAGTGTGGATACGGGTGTGGGGATCCAGCTAAAATTAATTCAAAAATATAAAAATATCTCTAAATTTGTAAGAAATTTAGTGGAATGCATAGCATAGCTTGTAAAGTGTGTATTTCTTTTTTATTCTCAAGTTATAAATAAGTAATGGATTGATATCGTAGATAAGGTATGTTATTTTCTTCAAATTTTATCCTAGTTTTGGTTCTGATTTCGGGAATCAAATTGTATCTTGTATCGAATTTTTCTGTCCGTTGTGGTCAAAGTACCCAAAAGTGTTTGACCATATCCGGTACGGATCCCATACCCACACCCATACTAGTGTCGTGTAGACACGGGTGCGGCACCTAAACTGAAGTGTCGGAGTAACTTAGATGGTAAGTATGCAATTGTCGGATATTATGTGCTGTGGACCAGTTTGTACATGTGTATATTACCTTATGCCATCATTAAATTTGTCCATTTGTCAAAAATCATGCAACATACTGAGCAAATACAACCAAAATTTCCTAGAACCTGGAAGAGTTAGAGTAGCCGTCAGAGTTCGACCAAGAAATGCCGAGGATCTTCTTTCAGATGCTGATTTTGCGGATTGCGTTGAAGTGCAGCCTGAGGTGATTAATCTCTACTTCAAATTTGCGTGTCTATTTGTCTTTTTCCCTGTCTTTGATTCGTTATAACTTACTAAATTGATCAAACTACTTCCTTAATCAAGCAGCTCAAGAAGTTGAAGCTGAGAAAGAACAATTGGAATTCTGAGTTTTACAAGTTTGATGAAGTTTTTGCTGAAAGCACATCTCAAAAGCGCATTTATGAGACGGTTGCAAAGCCTGTAGTTGAGGTTAGTGGTATGGTGGCAGCTACAATGGGTTGAACAATATATAGAAGTGTAGTCTGTAGTGTGCTATCATTGAGATCAGCAGGTTTTCATGTATTTGTTTGGATTAAATGTCCATGAAACTTTTTGGTAATAATTTAGTTATGAAAAGCTAGTAGCTTTTGGTTATGTTTATGATACGTTTTTATTGGAATATTTATTTTCTTTGATGATTACTAGTATGTAGTGATGGCTTGGGAAGACATAGTTAGCTCTTGTATTCAGTGGTCAGGGCATTGAGCTTCACCGCGATTGGATATGATCTGTTGTAATAAATTCCAACTTTTAATCGGAGCTGTGAATTTCCGCTACCAACTGCGCCATTAGCTAAATAGGCGTAGGAGAACTTGAGTTATTGTTGAAACCTGCCAAGTCTCAATCCTGTTAGACCTTTTTGAGATTCCTTCTCCCTTCGAACTGTGAAAAAGATCTAGAGTGATCCAAAAGCCCCCAAAGAACAGAAAAGAATTTCCAGGAAGCGGTTAGCTTAAGACAAACTGCTTGCTTGCTCTGCCTTTCCATGAGACACCATCCCTTCCCAAAGACCAACATCAGCACACGTTCCTACTTTGTGAGAAATGCTATTGCTACTTTTTTTTAATATATATTTAATCATTACTTACATAGACTGTATTTCAAGTTACTTGAGGTTGGTTGATGTGCATTCTCATAGGCAGTTAAAGTTCATGTCATACTAAATACTAGCTAGACTGATCAATTAAAGGTGTATCTAAGACTAATGTTGTCTTCTAGAGTTGGTGAAAGATATGGATAATTCGTGATACCAGTGTCCAGTGAAACTATTTTGTCTTAACAAACATAAAAGCTGCTAGTAGGGTTTACGTCGCTCTCTATTTGGATAAAAGCCTACAGAACCTTATTATGCTATACAACTATGGATTTCTTCCCTTTTTTTTCTTGATTTATATTGTAGGAAACAAAACCGTGGTTGGATTTTGTGTGTAACTATTTTTATTTCTTGTTTAATCTGCGTAAACATAGTTTGATTGATTTTTGCAGAGCGTGTTGAATGGGTATAATGGGACAGTTATGGCTTATGGTCAAACAGGTACTGGCAAGACTTATACACTTGGTAGATTGGGTAAAGATGATGTCTCGGAGCGTGGCATCATGGTTAGAGCTTTGGAGGATATTATTGTGAATACAACTCCCGCATCTGACAGTGTGGAGATGTCCTATGTGCAGGTATTTATATTGATTAACATGATGAAATCTGTTTGTATAGGTATCCTAGTTTATATCTTATGTAGTAGAGCACTGCATTTAAACTTATGAAGCTACAGACATGCAAATTACTGAATCCATGCACACTGATAGCAAAGACTAGGCAAAATCCAAGAATTTGGATTTTAATGCTGTTTGCAGGTTTGTCGAGCAGTTTGCATTTGCATTTAGAAAATTTAAAACTCGGACAGGGAAATGGTTGTTCATTTGGTATAAAGTTTGTTGAGTAGCTTGAAGTTTTAACTGTTAATCTCATACATTCAACACTGTTGATATTAGTGATAGCCAGCATCAGATGCTTCTTGATATCCCCGATTTCCTCGTTAGTGATAAGATTTTTCTTACTACTGCCCACCTCTAGAGAAAGGTGGTTATACTTTCATTAATGTAGTGATTGCATCTGATCCAGAAAACGGAAATATGTAAGAGAAGTGGACATTAGGTGAATGTTGTTAACGACTTAATGCCTGTAGAAAGTGTTCTTATTCTCTTGAATCGGTTAAATCTTAAATGTGATAGCATTATCTTGAAAATATTCTTCAACGAGAAAATACGTTTTCAGATATATTAATGGGGCATGTTCAATGCTAAGCTCTTTTGGGAATTAAAGAGTACAAGACATCATTCTGGTTGTTGGACATGTCGATGCTTCTCAACTGGGTAGCTTGATGAGTGATGACAAATGCTAGCTTTTGAGGTTCAATATTTGATTGTATGGTCACTGTAACTTGTATGTTATTGTGGAGATTAAGAACCTTTTGAGACGGTAATTACTGTCACATGGTCAGACTTTTCAATTAGAAAAGAAGCACATCAAAGCAGCTTTTTACTACTGCTGTACCTTAATGCCACCTAGTACATTTCCATCTACTTATACTTTTAATTCTTTAACACATCATTTAAATTATCAGGAAAACGTTTAAACCAATAGTGGTGTAAATTTGTCCATATATTTTTCTTCCGAATGGTCGAACATTTATTTGTTAGTTGTTATGGAGTCTGTTATATATATGAGTTTCACGGCTAGTAACTGACATTGTAATCAATGCACCAGTTGTACATGGAGTCTATCCAAGATTTGCTTGCTCCTGAAAAGATAAACATCCCAATTGTCGAAGATGCTAAGACTGGAGAAGTATCTGTCCCTGGTGCTACAGTGGTCAAGATTCAGGATATTGACCACTTCTTGCAACTACTGCAAATTGGAGAAGCCAACCGTCTTGCAGCAAATACTAAGTTAAATACTGAATCATCGCGTAGCCATGCAATTCTTATGGTATGTATTAACTCTTCTCCGCTATTCTCTCATTGCAAAAAGTTGAGGAGTGAATATACATAACTTTATTTTGAGCATTTCTCCTGTTCCGACTCATGCAATTAGGATCTTAAAATTAAGAATACTAAATATAGAAGGTTTCGCGGAAAGAATATGGAGGATAATTTCAGTACGTCTTTCACCAAGGAAACACCACCAAATTCCGATGGGGGCATTAGCTCTAGGTAAGAAAATTGCTCCATCAATTTCTGAAGCCTGTCTATCCCGGCTTCTTACCAGATATCCAAATTTTAATGTAGTCCACAAATTATTTTCACCTTAGTTTCCGGACATGTTCCTATCATACAATTAAGTTGATCGATTTACTCTCCTTTGCAACTATTGCCACTAGGTCTCATGGTGCTAAATTTTTCTCTACAATGTGTGTTAGAGTGCGAGTGTCCCACATTAATGAGGGAATTGTGTGTTGTCTCCTTATGGTCTTGGGCAATTCGCATCTCGTGCGCTAGCTTTTGTGGGTTGAGGTAGCTCAATGTCCATTTTCTTTACATGGAATCAGAGCGAGATCCATTCCTATACTTGGTTCATACAATGTTCGACTCCTATGTAATTTTATTCACGCTCCAGACTTCTAGTCCTAGGTTTGTCGGAGGGTGTGAGAGTGTCCCACGTTGGTGAATGAAAGCAATGTTGTCTCCTTATTTGTTTTTGGGCAATATTCAATTCATGAGCTAGCCTTTGGTTTGAGTTAGGCTCGTTGTCATTTTCTTTACACAGTATTAGACTCAGATCCAATGTTATTCTTGGTTGCATACTGTTGGATTCCCATATAATTTCCATGCTCCAGTCCAGTCCTTGGCTGTGCCGAAAGGTGTTAGATTGTCCCACATTGGCGAGGGAATGAGCTATTGTTTTCTTATATATCGTGCACAATCCTCTCCTTATGAGCTAGCTTTTGAGGTTGAGTTGTGTCAAGGTCCATTTTCTCTACAGTGTTTGACATAGTTTTCTGAATCATAACATTTGAAAGATAAATCTTATTACAAGACAGGTAACTTTTCTATGAATTTGTTCTTACTTATCCTTCTTTTACAGGTTAACATCCGTAAATCTGTAAAAATTGATGAAGGAACCGACTCTTCTTTTGGAGAGAAAGACAGCAAAACTGATAGACATGCAAATCAGATACCTCTTGTTCGTAAAAGCAAGCTGCTAATAGTTGATCTTGCAGGATCAGAGCGAATAGACAAATCTGGTTTGTTATTCTTATATTCAAATTTACAAGTTCATTTTGATTTCTTATTTGAAATCTTCACACATAAGCTGTTTCTGGGAGGTAGCGACATTGTGGTAATGTGGTGATCGAAACTTGAAGAAGTGGAAGCCCGCAATACATGTCCATATATCTCTTACTTTTATTTGGTTCATTCTCCAGAGTAATAAACATAGTCTTTGATTCTTTCACTGTGTTACAGGGAGTGAAGGTCGCTTGTTGGAAGAGGCTAAGTTTATTAATCTCTCTCTTACTTCTTTGGGAAAATGTATAAACGCCCTGGCTGAGAACAGTCCTCATATACCTACAAGAGACTCTAAACTAACACGGCTTCTTCGTGATTCATTTGGAGGTTATTTAAAGTTTTCTCTCACTTATTTTAGCTCTTTTAGATCTCAAAATATTGTCCATGGTCATGTAGAGGTTACTTGCAAGTAAGTGTAATCTTGTGCGCTGTTCTTTCACTGTATATTTGATTGTTTGTATGTAAGTGTGCTCTTATGCCCTGTTCGTTCACTGTAATTTTGAATCTTTTTTACTTGAACTACTTGTCCTCTCAGTCCATGGAGTTAGTTATTCTAGTTGTTCACTACTATAAATATGTTTTAAAATTTTACTATGTATTTTGCTACATGCGGATACATATTAGTAGTAAGTAGTATCCTGTCCCAAGGATTTTGGTCTGAACACTCTATTCAAAAATCCATTACTTGGCCTCCCAAATAAATTCCTGCTTTATATGCCGTCAAATAATTTTATCCTACATCCACCATGAGAACCAGAGTTCAATTCCCATCAGAGAGAAAAAGACGCTAGTTAATTTCTTACTATCTGCATAAGCCTTGGTGGGTATAGTTACTTGGTATTTGCTAAGTTGTTCCGACACTTCAGTTTAGGTGCCGCACCCGTGTCCACACGACACTAGTATGGGTGTGGGTATGGGATCCGTACCGGATTTGGTCAAACACTTTTGGATACTTTGACCACAACGGATGGAAAAATTCGATCCAAGATATAATTTGATTCCCGAAATCAGAATCAAAACTAGGATGAATTTGAAGAAAATAACATACCTTATCTACGATATCAATCCTTTACTTATTTACAACTTGAGAATAAAAAAAAAATCCACACTTTACAAGCTATACGTAAGTATTCCACTAAATTTCTTACAAATTTAGAAATATTTTTATTTTGTTTTTGAATTAATTTTAGCCGGATCCCCGCACCCGTATCCGTACTAGGATCCATATTCCTGAATCTTAACATTTACATCTCGAAGGATCCGACCTCTAGATCCGCACCCGTGTCGGACACCCGCACCCGTGTCCGAGCAACTTAGGGTATTTGTACTGGTAGGAGATAGCCATTACTAAAAAAACCTACATCTACTACCACCTGTCCCTTAGTTGATCTTCAATTAACATATAAGTTCACAACAACGAATGCTCCTTCTTTTCTGACAAAGAAATGTATGTTCCTTGTGAAGTGGTAAAGAAGATAACAACTGTATTGATTCAAGCTAATGCTCAGTAAAATGAATATCTATGTGGCTTTCATATGCGTAAGAATGAATTTTTTCACGTCTAAGTTGATTCCAGATATCAGATTGCATGTTGTATGGGAAAGATTTTGGTAGCTATTGCAGATAACTGTGATTAACTTTTGTTCTTCCTTTCCTGAAAGCTATAATATCACTCGATCTATCTATTTCTCTAGACGCATGACTAATTATGACTTGACTATTGAATTTTTCATTACTGGATGGAGTATGGACTGTACACTTCTGTATACATTACACATTGCGCATCATGCCAGATTGTGACGGTTTCTATGCATGTATCTAATTTGTGTTTGACAACCTAGGCTGTAAGTTTGTATTACGTGAATGCAATTCTTGGCTTTATTGGTATTTGCTTATTTGAAAATAATATAAGCTAATGAAACAGGTTCTGCACGAACTTCACTTATTGTAACTATTGGACCATCTTCCCGACATTATGCAGAGACCACAAGCACAATAATGTTTGGACAACGGGTGAGATTGGTGCTCTTTTATTACATTTGACAATTTTTTTATAGTCCTTTAGCCTCTCAACTGTCTTCAGTTTTCCTACTGAACTATACTTGCACAATCTATCATCTTATCTTTAATCTGGTTCTGCAGAGACTCATGTTTTTACTACAAGTATCTCTCATATTGAAGGAGTGTTAACCATTTGGTCTTTCAACCTACTTGATTCTAGTCTCTGTTTTGAATGCCTAAGCTCTCTTTTATCTACTCCCTCTGTTTAAATGAGGTAGTTTGACTCGGCAAGGAATTTAAGAAGAAAAAAATGACTTTTGAAACTTGTGGTCTTAAAAGCTCAAGGGGTAAAGGCTTTATGGGGCCATGACATTTGTGTAGTTATAAAAGCTTCTCAATAAGGGTAAAATGGGTAAAATGAAGAGTTTAAAGTTTAATTATTTCCAATTGTAGAAATGTGTCATTCTTTTTGGAACGGACTAATAAGGAAAGTGTGTCATCTAAATTGAAATAGAGGGGAGTATAACATTTGGCATACGTCAGAGAAAGAAGTAGTTTGCATGTGCTTTTAGCCAATGTAGTATGCAGCATATCCTTATTCTACTTATCATTTGTTAAGATCTTGTCAGAGAATATTTCAATATTAGATTGTATGTCTGATATAGTTAAAGATTATAGGTAAAAAGGCATATCTTAGGGATACATTCTTGACTTACATCTTGTTTGGATGGTTGTTACCTACTGTATTGTATCGTGTTGTTACTTTAAATACGATGTTTGTTTTGGTTGTTACTTAAATTTTATTGTTAAATCCGTCGTTACATAACGATGAAATGTGCCACTTTATGTGACGATCGATTTGGTGTGGTTGCATCGTTATCTTGTCTTTTTCTCTCATCTCACCCTTCGTTATTATTAAATAATTTTATTTTTTCATTTACCCTACCTTTTTTATATAATAAATTTATCTTATATCATAATTTTTCTTTAGAATATTGCAAGTTTATTCTTCATATTGCCGGTGCGTGATATCATAAAACAACAGCAAACAATACAATCTATCGTCAAACGATACAGTATAATACAAAGCAATAGAATATGATACATTATGAAACGATGTGTAACAACCATCCAAACAAGCTGTTATGTGTTTTCCTTTGTGTATATATGTTAGGTATAATCTATCTTTTGCATACGAAGTGAAATACACTTACATCATTCACATGGTATCTCAGCCTCCATTAACCAGCCTTTTCTACTCCGGCAGCTGCTATTCACTCGGCTTTTTCCGGCCATCTCTAATTTTCATTCCAGGTCCGCGAGGATCAATCATTTGTTCCGGCTCCAGTAACCAGAGAAGAGTTCCGGTGAAATCTATCATCCTTCTCGGGAATTTTTGCCTTTTCTGGCGAAGTTCTCGGATCTTGTTACTCTTTGAGTCGAATCACCTAGTAGGCTCATATTCTCCAGATCTGTAATCACCACCTTTTTCATCCATTTCTCATAGCCATTGTAGTCAACTTTCAATGACCAACCAGTTTCTTCATGTCAGTTTAATCATCCCAAGGCATAACGTCCAAAGGAATGGATGACTTTCCACTCTCTTTCTTCTTGGTAGATGCCTTAATAGCCTCCCTTGCTTTTGCTGCCTTTTTTCTCCTCCTCCGTCTCTTCTCCAAAGAGATCAATATCATCATTTTGGCTTCCAATTCTCACACCCACAGCTTTCCCAGGAAAACTTGAGGCAAGTTTTGCAAAAACAGATTGGTACCATTGGCTAGCATTGGGGTAAATTTCTGAACTGGGTTGCTCCAAAATGCCCCATAAACCTTAATATCGTCCTTTGTCAATTGATCTCCGGAGATATAAATTTTTCCGGAAAGATGGTCGTTAACGGACTAGATACCAGATTCAGTGTGGAGATCTGAGAAGATTACAGCCATTATTGAAGAGTTAAAGGGATTGAGATTTGAGACTGTGAAAGAGAGAGTATTAGGCAGTAACCTTTTGGTCGGGGAAAGAGAATTAAAATTGGGGTTGAAAGAGAAAATTAAAAACTTGAGAGTGATTTGGTGAGTCTTGATTTGGTGGGTCACGAGTGGGTAAGAAAGGTTTAGCTTTTGATAAGCTTTTCCCTAGCTAAATGTATTTTGTCTCAAGTCCCACTTTACTGTTTTTCATTACTTTTGATGGGTATTTTCCTGACGAGGCATACTTTTCGACAAAATCTTGAATATTCCGTTAAACTGCAAACCTGTTGACACTCCTATGGACCCAAATGTCAAACTTGTCCCTGGACAGGGGGAGCCATTTGAAGATATTGGCAGATATCGAAGACTGGTTGGTAAACTGAATTATCTCACTATCACGCGACCAGCTATTTCTTTTGCAGTAAGTGTGGTTAGTCAATACCTCCAAGCTCCGTGTAAAGATCATTGGGACACAGTTATTCACATCCTAAGATATATCAAAAGAGCTCCAGGAAAAGGACTGTTATATGTAGACAAAAGTCACACTGACATTGTTGGATATTCTGATGCTGATTGGGCAGGTTCTCTGTCAGATAGACGCTCTACTTCAGGTACTGTGTCATGATTGGAGGAAATCTAATCTCTTGGAAAAGTAAAAAGCAAGATGTTATCTAGTGCAGAAGCAGAATATCGAGCTATGGCTCTTGCTACATGCGAGCTTATTCAGTTGAAACAGCTCCTCCAGGAGTTAAAATGTGTTGAGTTCAAACAGATGAAGCTTATATGTGGCAATCAGGCTGCCCTTTATATCGCCTCTAACCCAGTTTTTCATGAAAGAACGAAACATATAGAGGTGGATTGTCATTTTATTAGGCAGAAGATCAAATCTGGATGCATTGCCACTAGCTTTGTCGGTTCAAATGACCAATTGGCAGATGTTCTTACCAAGTCCCTTAGAGGAGCTCGGATTGAATGCATTTGCAGCAAGCTTGGAACATATGACATGTATGCTCAAGCTTGAGGGGGAGTGTTGAGATCTTGTCAGGGAGTATTTATATATTAGATTGTATGTCTATATTGTCAAGATTGTAGGTAAAAAGGCGTAATCTTAGGGATACACTCTGGACTTATGTGTCTTCCTTTGTGTATGTATTTTAGGTGTAATCTATCTTTTGCATACGAAGTGAAATATACTTACATCATTCACATCATTGAACTGATCTACAGAGAGCCTTCTTATAAGAAGTTACACACTTGAAAGCAAAATATGAACTGATCTACAGAGAGCCCTTCTATTAGCTTTTCCTGCCAATAAATATCATTGGCTGCTTTTTATATTCCTTTCTAATCATGACATGACAGACTGCATTTCTGCCAATTTATGACCTAAAAAGTTTGTGCTTCTGCTGATATATTAAAACTGATATGCTGTTGTGACTTGTGAAGTTGACACTTCAAATTTTTCTTGCCATATGAGCTAACATTGTTCGCTTTATACAGGCTATGAAAATAGTTAACTCTGTAAAGTTGAGAGAAGAATTTGATTACGAGAACTTATGCCGTAAGCTAGAGACTCAAGTGGAGCAACTCACTGTGGAGGTTGATAGGCAGCAAAAGTTTAGGGCAAATGACCTAATGGCTATGGAGAAAAAACTCAGAGAGTGTCAAAAATCATTTACTGAAGCAGAGAGAAGTATAGTTGCCAGGTCCGAGGTAATTCTTTTGACCTCTTTTGTTTTGTTTTTGAGATTGGATTTCTATACATCTGCTTTCTCTGAGGTTGAGCTTGTTAAACAAGGAATCCTTATGCCATCTTCTCCCTTTCATATTTCTTCTCATTCTGAAGGTTAGTGAACTGATATTATTTGCTTCCATGCTTTCTATTTCCCTGCATGTATTGTATCCTCTGCAGTTTCTAGAGAAAGAAAACAGTCGCTTGGTGTCTGATGTTGAAAATCTGTTGGAGGAGTTAAATCGCGAGAAAAAACAGAGCAGTTCAATGAAAAATGAGATTGTGAAGCTAGAATCGGATTTAAATATTAGCAAGGTATGTTTGGCAGACTGACTTCTTTTTTCAAATGTCTTACTAACAATGAGCATTTAGTCCCAATCCCTGCAAACTTTGAACTTTCTCAAACCAGTATACTAAAGCTCCTTAGCTATGCCTTATACAATTTCAGCTTTTGGAGAAGGAGAATGGCTGTTTAAAAGTGGAGTTGGAAAACATACTGAGAGACTTCAACAGAGAGAAAAATCATAATAATTTGTTGCAGGATGAGGTTGCGCGCCTAGAAATGAGTTTAAAGCAGAGCAAGGTATGTGGTTGACCAATTATGTTCTTTTAACATATTTCCAATTAAAGTTATACAGAGCTATTTTTCTTCCTTTCATATATTCTCCTTTACCTTATCGTCTTTTGTCTCCCTCATCTGCCTTTCTCCCCCCTCTTTCTTCTTCTTCCCTTTTCTTCCTTTCCAACTTCGGTCTATCGGAAACAACCTCTCTACCTCCCCAGGTAGGGGTAAGGTCTGCATACACATTACTCTCCCCAAACCCCACTTGTGGGATTATAGTGGGTATGTTGTTGTATATTGTCCTTTAGCTATTTGCTCTGCTAGACTTAGATAGTTAGACTTAGTAACTAAGTTACATCTGTACCGACATATTAGTGTATTTATTAGTGTTCCACATTGGATAAATGTATTGTTTACATTCCTGATCAAAAGAAAGAATGTATTGCTTACATTGTAGAAAAAGAAAAGGGCCGACCCAGTTCAATACCCACTTCGTGGGTGTCTGGGGAAGGGAATACTCTAGGCAGCCTTCCCCCTGCTTTGCAGAGAGACTGATTCGAACCCGCGACCTGACACACCACGGCAAGCAAGCTTACCGTTGAGCCAAGCCGGCCCTTCATTGTAGAAAGTAACTAGAAAATAAGTCAGCTATAAGTACCTTGTTTTCTCATAGAAAAGAAATTAGTTTTCTTTCGTTTTCCAAGTCTCACTTTCTCTTTTATTTTTCCTCACATCTTCTTTATATTTTTATTCATTTATTTATTTTACAACGGATATTAAGCCCTTCAAACTTCTCTAGTATTTTCTCGGAACTCTTATTGAATAAACAAGTGGAAATTAAAAATCTGTCATATTATAGATTATATTATTAAGGCCGACTTCAAACTATTTCACGTACTTGCTGAACTCCTATTGAAATGTGCTGGTGGAAATTGAAATTATTACTTGATATGATGTTCTGTAAGTAGTTGGCAATCTGGGGATTTGAAACTTTAATTTTTGATTCACGGTTCAGATTTTGTGCTTATTTGGTAGTTTTGTATCCAATTTTCTGCCATAAACTGGACACCTTCTCTTCTCGTTGGGTCACTTGAGGCACTAATCTTGTTGTTTTGCTGTTAGTAGAAACAACAGCTAGAAAATTCATCATATCAGAAACTACTTGCTGAGAATACCCAATCATATGAGAAGACGATAGCTGATCTGATGAAGCAATTACAAGATGAACATGCTCGCTCTGAAAGTGCTCAACAACAATTAGAACTGATGAAGGAGCAAATAACAGTCGTTGAGGAATTAATGCAGGTTGACCATTTAAAGTGGAATGCTCTTTTTGCTTTATAAGACATCAACTTGCAATTTTATTTCTGAATCCATAGCTCTTGTTTGATTTAACCGGTTTTTCTTAGCCAAAAATCAACTTTCATGTAATGAAGTTGTAAAAGCCTACAATTAGCCTGTGCAATGAAGTTAATTTTCTTTTGTCATCATGCTGAAACTAATTAAGAGCCTGTTTTTGTTTCTATATGTCCTAGGTTGCTATGGAAAAGAAACTAATTCTGTTTTTTTCCTCTCCTTAAAAAGCATCATCAAAAGCAAACATCTATATATCAGAAGGAACTTGCAGACACTACTCTGATGTATGAGGAGAAAATCACACAATTGGAACAACAGTTAAAAGATGAGCATTCTCATGTTGAGAATGTGAAGGAACAACTACATGCAATTGAAGAACAATTTACTGATCATGAAACCTCAGCGAAGGTGAAGCTCAATAACTGTGTTTATAGAGAACTTCTAGTACTTCTCATTTTTATTTCAATTTTGGATAATGTTTGCTTGAGATAAATTAATATCGGGAACATGGTCAGTGAGGATTCATATTGCTTTTCCTGATTGTAGATTCAGAGGGCAAAAGAGATCGATGCACTTAGATCCAGATTAGAAGAGATGCATCAGCTGTATGAACCAACTGTGGAGGAACTTCAGACATTAAAAGCAGAATATCAGGTTCTACTATCAGAAAAGGTATGTTAAGCACTCTAACATTGTCCCCTCAAGGTTCTGATTAATGTTTAATTCGCTTAAATTATATTACAGTGCCCGTCTTCCCTCTCAACCCTCTTGCAAAAGAAAAAAAAAATTGAAAAAGAAAACAGCAAGAAAGGGAAAAATTTGCATTCTATTGCATAAACAAAAACATAACTTCTGTAAGTGGAAAAGGTACTTATAATAATCATTGCTTCCTTAACATGATCCGTTAGAAAGCATTGCATGACGAACTTCACGAAGTGCGACAAACACTTCTAATCGAGGAAAAGCAAAGGAAAGCTGTTGAAAATGAGCTGTTTAATATGAAGAAGCTTGTGCCTGAGAGTGAAGATGGCTTTGAGGTAAGTGTTACCATGGGAGTTCCTTGTCAATCATAAACCTTGGTTAGAGTTAACATCTGATATTTACAGGAGAAGAAATCTTATATGAAGCAGTATACAACCAGTGGATCATTCAATATGCACAGATCAACTGAATCAAGGGAGAGAATTTTTGCCCATCAGAACACCATGACAAAGATAATTGAAGAAGGTAAAAAAAACTAAATTCTAAAGTCAGATCTCAGTCTTGTTTTATAATAGCATAATCATGTCACTTTCGACTTATCTTTTGGAGTCTTTAATTTAACTAGGCTTAATGACTTTGCTATTCAGTTGGTGTCCAGAAGATTATCTCTTTGTTGTCATCAGCCGATTTGGATGTCCAAATTCATGCTGTGAAAGTGGTGGCCAATCTTGCAGCTGAAGGTCCGTAAAACTAACTGTTGAGTTGTATTCAAGTGTCAAAACTATGGTGGGTCTGTCGATAGCATCAAACAGAGTAGCTTGATATAAATCTTTATTGGAATGGTAACTGAAAAGGGTGGTACTTTGGCTGGGCGCATACTCTGACTTACCTCTTGCGACTTCACAAAAAGCCATGAAACTAGAGTTAGGGCATAAATTGCAAACTTGCAAAATATCTTTCCTAAACCTTTAAACATATCAATAAATATTACCATTTAAGGTGAACAACATTAGGCTTTTATTTTGGTTATTACGTAGATCTTGGTGCTTAATATTATATAAAAATTGTGAATTGGCTAATCAATCAGAATTGAGAGGAAGAGAGGTGAAGAAGAGATTCTTAAGCCCACCATTGTATCACTACGTGCTCTACCAGGTCCATAATCTGATTTTAACTCAACAAGACTGGCATGAACAAGTTATTGTCATTTCGATTTATGAAAAATAAATTAACATATAATGCACAGACGCAAAACTTAAGTCCTTTTCTCTTATTTCAGACGGCAATCAGGAAAAGATTGTCCAGGAAGGTGGTTTAGATGCACTTCTCATGCTGCTGCAATCATCGCAAAATACAACTATACTCAGAGTGGCTTCTGGAGCTATTGCCAATTTGGCAATGAATGGTGCTTTTGAGTCTTTTCTTCATTATATTTTCATCTGTTCTAAGAACTTCCTTGGTGTGGATTTTTTCTTTCACTGGAACCTTCTTAACCATGTTTTCGTCTCTTTTTAAAATGTCGATGAGGTAAGTTAGGATATTCTTCTTTGTGCTGGCCATAGGAAGAAGGATTTAGACGCAATCTAGTAGAACCAGTTAATTGGGCCCAGGAGCTTTGTCTGGTCTATTTATAGGACAAGGACAGTTGAAAAGGTGGAATAAGAAAAACAGAAAGCTAACAATAAAAACAAACAAAGGAGGAGGCTGCCAGGTGCAAAACTATTCTGGATATAAACACTCCTTTGTTTACTTACCCTGCTTCGACTTTCAAAACCACAGGAATTTCCCTTAAGCCATATAGAACATTCAAGTGACAGTAATCATGTGCATCAATCTGTCTATTATTTTCCAGATTAAAGGTGTAAACATCAGAATATAATTGCATGTTTGATCTAAGCTCACTATGATGTTCTGAAGAAAAACACATTTGACTATTATCCAGTCAGTTTGATGTTTTAACCCTCTGAAAGTTTTTTGTCGTTTCACATGAATCTGTTGTAAAGGGCTGATGGTTAGAATTTACTTGCTTTCTACTGAAAACTTCTAAATTTTAACCTGTTCAGAAACAAATCAAGGATTAATATCAAGTAAAGGAGGTGCTCGACTTTTAGCCAATACAGCTGTCAGAACGGATGACCCCCAAACTCTTCGAATGGTTGCAGGAGCAATTGCAAATTTGTGTGGAAACGGTAAGTTATACTGTAGTATGTGTAGTCACTCCTGCACAAAAGATGGCGAATTGATTTGCACTATGTTCGCTAAGCGTTCTACTTTCAAGTGCATTGGTGGAATGACTAGTGCAAGTTGTTCGCAATGCTTTATCTTCCTCAACTCTTTTGTATTTAAAAGCAACATTCTGTTTTCTTGATCCTCCAAGACTGGATGATTTGTTCATCTATGTTATACCTCTGAACATTGACAAGGATCTATTTCATGACAGAAAAGTTACATGCTACATTGAGAGAAGATGGAGCTGTCAAAGCATTGTTAGAAATGGCTAGATCTGGAAACATTGACGTCATTGCTCAGGTTGCCAGAGGATTGGCTAACTTTGCGAAATGTGAATCACGAGGAACAATTCAAGGTTTGCAAGCTTCAGACATGGATGTAATTACTGTTTTTCCTGTTAGCATGCTCTTGACTTGTATTACATTTCCAGGACATAGGAAAGGCCGTTCTACTCTTATGGAAGATGGTGTTTTAAGATGGTTGATAACCAACTCTAACAGTGCTTCTTCTTCGACCAAGCGCCACATTGAACTTGCTCTTTGCCATTTAGCACAAAATGGTTAGCTATACTTGTCCAAACTTATTTATTGTTATAGATGATGATTCAGGAAACCTATAGAGTAATATGGAGAAGTATATATAGTTTTTAGGTAGAACAGCCTAGTAGACACTTATACTTGTCCTACTTGATTATGCCGGTCCCAGTACTCTATAGTTTGCCAATTGAGAAATTGAATAGGCATAGTGACATTATTGAAGCAAAGCAAATGGGAGTAAAAAATGAGGAGCAGCATTCAGATGCGAGGTTGGTGAAAAAATTGGCTAGGAAAAGATCGGAGAGGTTTACTTATCTTGTTGCATCTGTGATCGATGTCCAGTTTAGGGATTACTTCTATGACTGTTTTGGCGGTTTATTAAAGATTTTCTTGGCAATGGAGGTACCAATTAATCACTCTAATTAGGAGTTTTTGTTTGTTTCTTATGGAGTCCCTTAAAGGTGTAATTTTATCCGGGGAGATTCCAAACAAGGACGAAATTAAAAGTTGGAAAAAATTAAGGGAAAGAAGAGTTGATTTTACTAATGCCGAAAGAGAGCTCCAGGTAGGTTCAACAATGGAGAATGAATGGAGAATCAAGAAGAAGACCAATAAATAAGGGGAAATATTATTGTTAGGGCTTTCTAATAGGTCTCACACCCCTAAAAGGCGTGTGAGTCACGCACTGAAGCCAAGTCAGCCATGTAGTCTTAGTCAACGGCCAAAAGGGCTTAATATATAGAATTTGAAAAAGTATAAGTGTTCAATTGGCAAACTATAGAGTACCGGGACCGGCATGACCAAGTGGGACAAGTACAAGTGTCTACTAGACTATTATGCCTAGTTTTTAAGATAGCTGAAAACAGCTAAACCTTCTGGCACCTTTGTTCCTCGACAAGTGCTTGTCTGGAGATATAATGCTCTCTACATCAAAAAAGCCATATATGAAGTTATTTGTAGTACGTAAAAAGTAAAGATTACATTTGGCGAAATACATAAACGGCCCCTTCAAGTTGTCCTCAACGGTCAGCCAGACACCTCAACTGACCTCATTTTTAGTTGGACACTTCAAGCCTTCAATATAGTAGGTCAATTAAACAACCGACTCCATCAACCCACTCGCGTGAAATACACTCTCAGATTCATGTGAAACGAACAAATAAGAAAATGCCATATGTAATTCTAATTAAAAATTTGCCACCTATTATAAAAAAAACAATAATATCAAATAAACCCTAGCCTCCCAGCCGCCCCCTCTTCTTCTTCATCTTTAAGATTGTACTCCTCTTTCATTTCAAGAAAGTGTCTGTACACCCCAAATAAATTAGCAAAGATCAGACATGAACAAAAATATATATCTTCATAAAACCTGCTATACAACACACTAAAAGAAATAAATAGAGAATGACCCCTGGGGCAACAACCATGACCTTATATTTGATAATAGCCATGGACGCCGGCAACAACCATGTCCGCCGGCAATGAATTTCTGGTTTTGTTGTCTTTGCTTTTGGGTTGGATTTTAGAAGTAGCTGATGTAATCGTGGCAGTAGCTCCATTAATTCCGGCGAGTTTCATTCACTATCATGGTTAAGTTGTGTTGATAATGGTGGGTTAAGGTTCAGAAGAAAAATTTTGGAGAAGAAAGAGGGAGGAAAAGTGGGCTCCACAAGTTAAATTAAAAAAAAAAAGAAATAAGTATAATTTTGAAAGCCTTCACTTGCTGCAGGTAAGTGTAGAACATACACTTTGCCATGTCACTCTGAAGGGTTTAAGTGATACACTAAAAAATAATTTGAGGTGTCCAACTGAAAATAATGTCAGTTGAGGTGTCTGGCTGACCGTTGAGGACAACTTGGAGGGGCCATTTATATTTTGCCATTACATTTTGCAAGTTTCTAGATACATTCAAATTGAAATGAGAAGAAAACATAAAGGTAAAACAGTGTTTGTTTTTGCAACTCTGTTGAACATATAACTAGTATTATCAAGGATTCTGTAGTTATTAATCAATTTCCCAATGCATATCCTTGAAAATCATTTTTTCCATCTGTATGAGTTGAGCTTAAAAAGAAAAGAATGAGGATTCATATCCCAACCCAACTTATTTGGGTCTGAGGCATTGTCGTTGATAGTTAATTTTAACGTGACTACGGCTAATGGTAACTTTAAGTGTTGGTTAACCTATGTTTATGCTTCCTGTATTGTTCCTGAGAATAACATATGCATTTGCCTCGGTCTGAATCCTCTCAAACAAGAAGAAACTGCATCAGTTTCCATTTTTTGTCTTGGTCACACAGCTGCAGCCATATGCAGTTGATGGATTAAACTTGGTCATCATGCATGTCTGGTAGTAATGCAATAATCATTGAGAGCTATTGGCTTCTTTTTCCTCTTTCTTTCCTCCTTTTATTCCTTTTCTGGAATTAGCATCAAATTATCGAGTAGCAAAAACTTCTTGCTTACTTGCGGTTTATCCACCTCATACAAGAGTTCAGTGGCATAATATACTTTAAAGTTCTAATGTACCAATTCTCATACTTCTTTCTTCCCTGGAAGTTGTATTAGAAACTACTTTAAAAAAATGGTGCACAAAGCATCCTGCGTTCACGCGGGATCCGGGGAAGGACCGCACCCCAAGGGGGTGCGATGTAGGTAGTTTATCCTAATGCAAGCACCAGTGGCTATTCCACGGCTCGAACCCGTGACCTATAGGTCACACAGAGACAAATTGATGTTGCTTCAAGGCTCCCCTTCTTGTATTAGAAACTAATATGGTCAAGTAATAGTTTTTTTTGTATATTTGAATTTCAGCAAACACTTTTACCATTGGCGAAGTTAGGAATTTATCAAGGGTGTTCAAACTTGAAAGAAGTGAAAAAATTCTCCGAAAAAGAGCGTTCAATATATGTTATATACCTCTAAAATCTAATATTTTTTCTATATATGCCGTGTAATTTTCCGACGACCACCCTTTGTAACAAGTAGCCTCGCCCATGACTTCTGATGTTAACTATTTCACATATGATACTCATTCACTAGTTGATAATTTCTTTATTTCCCTTTGAAGTCATTTTTAGCAACCTACAGATTCTTCCCTATGGCTCTAAACTCAAATAATGACTTTTTCCTTGTGGCTATGGCAGAGGGTAATGCTAGAGATTTCGTGTTGTGTGGAGCATTGGATGAACTTGTGCGAATATCTACTGAATCTTCACGGGAAGATATTCGCAATTTGGCTAAGAAGATACTGAAGTTGAGTCCTACATTTCAGCTCAGATAAGTGCATAGTGAAAGCAGCACTTCACCAATATAAGGAAATTCCAGTTTTTTGAGTCTACAGAAGTAGAACAATATGAAGTAGCCTCTTTTACTAACATGTATTTACAACAGTCTTGTAAGTAGCCCTACAAAATGTAACTAAGATGCTTTACGATGTGTTTTTGTAAATGATATATCATTCTTATACATATGCATTATTCATTTATCAACATTCCAATTCAACTAGTGTATTAATGCAAAAACAAAATAAAAGGAAAAAGAAATTTTTGCTTTATTAGTTCATACAAAGGCGAATATAGGATTTAAATAATATGGTTCGAGTTTCTGGTTCTATCACAGTCCATTTGATTTACTAGGTTCGACATCTATTATTTGTAATTATTTAATAAATCTTTTTAATACATATACATGGTCCGAGCCAAAGCTATAGGTTCGGATGAACCAATAAGTTATGAGCTACATCTGCCCCTGAGTTCATAGTACACTGTAATTATTGTGATTTGCTGACTAGATTTTCATTGAATAGGATGGTAGTCTTTGTGTACTATGGATCTTCAATACTCTGGCATTGGGAAAAATGTAACATCAAGTCTTCTAATTTTAAAATACATATAAATAACGGTATGTTTTTTGCGTTGGATTTCCTATTATTCCACTTGCAAAAACTATATACTCCCTCCGTTTCAATTTATGTGAACCCATTTGACTAGGGCACGGAGTTTAAGAAAAGAGAGAAGACTTTTGATCTTGTGGTGTAAAATGAAGCACCTTTATTTTGTGTGGCTATAAATCATTGCATAAAGGTAAATTGTTTCCAAATAAGGAAAGGGGTCATTCTTTTTGGCACGGACTAAAAAGGAAATAGGTTCACATAAATTGAAACGGAGGGAGTATATGAATCTTCTGTATTCATTCGACTCTATTCCCCACTTTCTACATGGTGGTTGCTGGATTAATATGCACGCCAGGATATAATCAATCATTTAAATTACGGTATCAGATAGTGTACAATCTATTGTAGTCTTTTAAGTGTTGATTTAGCAATAGAAATTGGTCATAAAGAACTGGAAGTGGTGTTGAATTGCCTACTTGTTGTCCAGCTTATCAAAGAAAAGAACATAAAGTATCCACCCCCTTAAAGCTATTATTGAAGATAGTAAACATTTGCTGCAAGCTATCTTAAACAAATAATAAGCTATCTTTTTCTTGCATAATTTACGGACAAAAAAGAATATGAGATAAGAAGGCATATCCCTTGTGTCTACTTTTTCTTAGCCAGTAGTCCACTGATATTTTTTTCTTCTAAATCCCTCCCAAATTAGGAGGATCTATAGTATTTCTATACTCTTCAAGCGTGACTCGAACTCAGGACCTAATGATCGTGGATGGAGGTGCTTTACCAACTGAGCATGCCTCACTTGTCCACTTACATTCAACGTTTGAAGCAAAAAATCTTTCATTACTCAATACAGTATTTTACAGACATGATCCATTTCATCCAAACTAAAGAAAAGCCCTTCATATGAACAAGAAGAAATAAAAGCTTGCCAAAAATGATGCAAGACGCTAAAGAACATGACTACAAAAAGAATAATAACAACAATAAGTCTATCAAGCCTGACCAAAACCATTAGCATTTATCGGCCATCTGAAGGTGCGCTCTGGTTATGCTTCTTCCATGCAATTTAGTTCCAACTCCAGTTTAAGCACCCACTATCATAGCCGACAATCTATACATATGCCTGCACTTCACAAAGCTCTGCAACGGAAAATAATCAATCTGCAAACACTGTTGTTCAGCAAATTCCAATAAATGCAGGGTTCTTGCTGCACTTCAGTTTGAACTAGCGGGGCAAAATTTCAGCTACACGATCTTGTGCATCAGCTGGAATTTCCCTACCCGGGACCTGGACCTTTAGAAGATTAGAGTACCTGAAGAGAAGATATTGAATGTCATTCTTATCACCACTTGTAGCCCAATTGTCACATCTATTAACCGCATTAACATCAATATACTTACTCTGCAAATGTAAACAGATTCTCATGCTCCGCGATAAATGCAAGTAGGGCCTGAGAAAAGGAATTCAATGGTTACACACATGATACAACTAAATATCAGAAGCATGACATCAGAAAATTAAACGACGTGACTTCCAGACTTAATTACCTCAAATGGCATGTTCAACAGCTCATAGTAAGTTCTAACACGATCTAATCTCAACTGCACAGCCTCACTGTCTATCGAGGGGATAGCAGCCAGAGCCTACACCACTTGGAAGAAAACTATTAGCTATACTGTGGGAGAAAATAATAACACAAGCATTGGAGCTAGAAGGAAAAATGAAAATTACGTAGAATCAATTAGACAGATAATAGCACATTGGTTTCCTTGAGGTCTTAATTGAGAGATCAAATTAATCGAATTGCATTTAGCTCAATAAATGGAAGCATATAAAGAAACCCTTTCAAGGAAAGAGAAACCACCTGTTCCAGTGCGATGGAATTACGGCATATTTGCTGAACTCCAAACAGGTTGATAGATTTCAAATCAGCCAAAGCCTTAGAGGTGATAAAAGAGAAGAATAAGATGGGAGGTGGTAAGAAATTCAGTTGAGTATTAGAATTTTATCAGCAGAACAGCTCTATGCAGACCTTGATCGATGCATTTGAAGCAACACTACATATACCACCAAATATGTAGTTCCGCCTTGATCCTGCAATGAAGGGTGCCATTTCCTCATCCCGGCGTGTTATCTGGATTACAGAAAACATAGATATACAATATGTGTACGTTCTTCAACTTTTATCTAATAAGAGTGAAGAACTAAATCGAATAGGACAAAAAAATTCAATCGGTTTGATAACAAATCCAAAAAGATGCAATTGGAAGAAAGAAAACCAATGAATTAACCCTGAACGAGTAATATGCAAAAGCAAAAATATAAGCGTTTGTCATCTAGCTTCAATGGTTTCTCAAATCTTCTGGAGAAAGCTACATAACAAACACGGCGAGATGATTTTCCTCCTCTCCAGTCCATGCCATCTACATCTCTGAATGATCTCTACGTATTTGTTCTAAAGACCACATGAGGCCATTCCAGAAGGAATTATAAGTCAATTGGCCAAATGGCAGTACCATTTTTATATACTCAAGTTCTCTAAGTTCATACCAAATAAGCTGGGTCCCCGAAGCCTGTGTTACTCGTCAAGTGCTTAGAATGTTTCACACATTGTTATAAAACTTTATCTTCTACGTGATTTTCTAATAAATTTCCGTATATTTCTTTAGAATTAATATCACGGATTGGGCACCGAGGAGGTATGAAACCCTATAATGAAGTCCGGATACAAAATACAATACAAGAAACATGATATTGTTGTGCTACCCTCCCAAGAGAAAATCAGCATTCAAGTTTAGTTCATCCACAAAGTGAGAATTGGAATAGCAAAGGAGAAGACAGAAAGAGAGATCATGTGGTAGACCACAACATACGAATACTACCACAAGGAGACTTTGTAAAGGGTAAGGAAAGAGATGTTTACGAGGGAAATGATAGGAAAACTATAATAAGCAAAGACAGAAGAAATATTTACCAGGGAAGTTACTGAAATTATATAATCATCCGGCTCCTCTGCATCTTGATCATCCAGGTATTCCTTACTCGTCATTTCCTGTAAAGAGTTGTTCACACTGTAGGTTGTAAATATTACCTCTTCCACAAAGTTAATGGAATACACCACCACA
The DNA here is from genome assembly GCA_032618575.1 of Nicotiana noctiflora. Taxonomy (NCBI): domain Eukaryota; kingdom Viridiplantae; phylum Streptophyta; class Magnoliopsida; order Solanales; family Solanaceae; genus Nicotiana; species Nicotiana noctiflora. Next base: position 116,806 of record JASVEL010004287.1, on the reverse strand, counting down.
TGCCACAAACCTGCAGATGAAAAATAGTCTCCAATTGCATCTCCACACGAAGAACCTTGAGGCAATCAATTGCAAGTTTCTTATATTCTTCAGCGAAAGATGTCAAATCCTTAGGAGGTGTACTGCTTGTTCTAGAATGCTTTGGAGCTTTCTGCTTCTCATTTTCTTCTACCTGATTTGATGTGCTAGGGCAAATCTTCCCAAGCCTGTAATTTGCATCAGAACTTGGCTTACTAGCAATAAAAAGGTATTCCAAGTTCAAACAGAAAATTTCATTATATTCAATCAACAATCAATGTCAAAGCTTCCCCTAAATGAAAAATGATGCATTTAGCCAACAACCTTGGGGAGGGGAAAGAGCTAGTGAGCTATGTTGGGCGGACTCTCCAAAATACTGCCGCACCCGTGTCGGATTCTCCAAAAATACACTGCTTTTGGAGAATCTGACACGCACCCGACGATATTTTCGGAGAGTCCGAGCAACATAGCTTGTGAGGGGAAGAGGAGGCAGACGCAGCAATTTTAAGGGTACCAGTATCTCAGATGTGTCTATGTTTTCAAGACAACATTTCTTTTCCATTTCTCTAGAAAACCATTTTCTTCCTTTCAGTAAAACAACTCCTTCCTATTGTTACACAAATAAGACATGCAGTCAAATTAAAATTATAGATCATTTTAAGTATTAAAACTCTAAAAGGACGGGTCCAAATTGTTAAAAACATAAAAATAAATTTGAAAAGATGAGATGTCGGTTAGGAGAATCCAAGTAAGACGCCAAAGAGTTGCCACTGCTGATTGGTAATGACAAATGATAGGCAAATATGAGGCATCTATTGTGCGCTCTAACTAAATTAGTGTACCATAACCAAATGAACAGACATATTTCGCCTATCTATGTCATGAGTGCAGTTATTCATAAATGCTTGCCTGTGCAGCAGTCCTCTCCCTAACTATGTGAGAACACATGAAAAACTCTATGTTCTCCAGACTCAAGTAAACATTCAACACGAAGGAAAATACTGCAAAAGATTTTAAGAACTTGCCTTTCAATTGAATCAGCAACATATTCCAATGAATCACTTAAAGATGCCAGTAAAATTAGCTTGTTATCATCACGAATCAAGTTTTCCTGCAAAAAGGAATCGAAACAAGCTATCATCTCAAAATCTTCTGACACTGCACGGAGAAAATTTAAATAAACTTATTTAACTTGCCAAGTTTTCTGAATCAATGTCAGCTCTATGCTATCATCTATTGCTCCATTATTTTCACATTCATCTCATTTATGGGGTAATGCAACAAGTAATAATTCCACCTCTTTTCACATTAGTATTCATCTTCCTCTTCTTCTTCACTTCCAATTAGAACAAAAGCATTGTATTTCTAATAGGTCTGATCCTGATCATCCTGGACCAAGTCTTAGCCCTCTTTAGATATTGTCTACGTAGCCACGGTGTTGGTAAGTATCTCCCTTTAATCTAAAGCTTTTTTACACAGGCATTTTCCAGCAGCATTTGTTTTATAACATGAGTAATAATGTTAAATTTCTACTGTGAATATTCCATTGCTTTCCTTGAAGTTCATTGATCAAGTAACACTCTTCGGAGTCATTTAGTAGACAATAAGCATGAAATGGAGGTAAACGTGTTGATGACAGAAACGTGCTACAAAGACGGAAAATATGCAGTGCATCTTGTAACAGCCCAAGAATCAACTATTAACCTGCTCAAGAAGATACCTGTCTGATTGGCCGCAAATTCAATAACGTGTCACTGATTTCCATTTCAACCTCCAAATTTTCAGCATTGGCAGCACCATTTTCTGCATTTAGCTCACCAATTGAACAGGGTAAACATGTACTGGCTGGATCGCGCCGCATCAGATTTTCAATATCATGTCTGCCAATGAGCATATAACTTTGCTTCTCAAGAACTGCCTGAATAAATAAGATATAGGATGGTCAAGCGAATAAAGATGGAACGAGGAAATTGAGGCAGCCTAATAATACTTTACTTCTCTACTCTACTCCATCTTTTAACTATGCCCCACAAAGTGAAAGTTTACCTTTTATGAGGAAAAAGATAATAAACATGATGATATAAGAATTAAGGGTATGCTCATAAGGCAACTCTCCGATTTGTTTGTTTGTTTGGAAGACTTTTGTTTAGCAGTAAAGTAGCTGTAAAACTCTACTTGCATCTTGAAAAGAGATTGTTTCTCATCATAGAGTTATTCTGATTAAAGAACAGTAGAGAACTGATCCTCCCATTCTATAGACGATCCTCTTCAAAACAAGAAATGTCGATTAGCACCTCTCTACAACAACAGCCTAGTTTAATCCTACAAGTGGAGTCTGAGGAAGGTAGGATGTACGCAACGTTATCCCTATCCTGGAAGGGCAAAGAGAATGTTTCCGATAGACCTTCAGCTAAGAAAAGATGGAAGAAGCACTGATAGCAAATAACAAACCAAGAATGCAAAAGAGAAGATGACAGGACTAATAGTAGCAAGTAATAACAGTACAAGATATGTCGTGATAACAAACTAAGGGAGTACTGATGGCAAGTAATAACAATACAAGATATGTGATACAAGCACCTCTCTACCTATACTAAAAACCACCAAAGGAGAGAGAATTGTTCAAACCTCCATGTATGAAGTGCGACATCTTTCATATGTTCTTTCAAGAAAAGTTTGAACATAGTTCACAAGAGCAACAGCAAACTTTGGCATTGCTTGTGCCCATCCAAGCACCTGTGTGAATGTAAAATATCATAAGAGAACAAAAACAATGATGTCTTCACTTTGTACACAACAATATGATGTTAACCATCATTCGTACTTGCTAACAGCAGAGAACAGATTAACTTTAAGGCATTTGACTCCTGCTCAAAATAACGAAATGACAAATATCCAAGATTTATCAGAAAAAGCAATGAACATATAGTACCTCTTTTGCTAAGAAATCTATTGCCAAAAGTCCTTGCAGGATAGGTCGACCTTTCTCAACCAAAGGGGTATAAGATGTGACAGCATGCGCGCGTGGACGAAATGCCGCTGGGCCTACAAAAGAACTTTAAGTTTTACAACTTCATAGTATCTATCTACATAATTCAACAATGCCAAAGCAGATTTTATATTTCCGGTACATTTGAGGAAAATTGTGAATACTAAGCATCGCCTTAAACTCCATCTTTAAATTTGCTCTAGCTGTTTCTTTTATGACCAAGAAATCCCAAGGGCCGGTAGCACACAGTTCAAAACTTAGTGAATAATGGGGCCTTGACCTTCTACCTTTCTCCACTTAAATAACAGGCTTTTGTTTGTGGCATAGTTTGAATCGACCCACACATCACGCTTTGTGCACTTACCACTAGACCAAAGCCCCAGCCAAACTTCTTGGTGTTTAATAAGTAAAAGTATCAAGTATCTGTCATTTATTGTACTTTTGGCGGTACGTAGGATAAAGTTAAACTTACCAATACACAGGCCAAGAGCTAGTATTGTTGACGCATAATTACGCATATCATTTAGTAATACTACTTGTTCATATGTTTATTGGAAACAGCCTCTCTGCCTTCTTGGGTAGAGGTAAGGCCTGTCTACATATTACCCTCCCCAGACCCCACTTTGTGGGAATATACTGGGTTGCTGTTGTTGTTGTACTTGTTCATATGTTATACATGGACAGATAGATGCCAGACTCCACTATCGAGAAAAAAGCAGCAATAGACAAGAAAGGTTATCGATGCTAAGGAAATATGTCACTAGTGTAACGTGTGGATGTGGCCTGGGAACTTTTGAGATCAAACCCAAAGATCCGCATCAATTAAACCTTCGTCACAAAATCAATCAAAGGTGTCATTGAAGGTATTTGGCTGGATGCTTAAAAAGACAATGAAATTAGGAACTTGTCTCATCAATGCCACAACTTCAAATCTCTTTCTCAATCATGCAAGCAATATTCTTTTTGATAACAACATGCAATGTAATATTCTTTTATGATTATTTTCCCATTTAATGTGAGGACGCTTTCTTCTTCTTGTTGTTTACCATTAAAGTTCCTATTTGTGTTTTGAACAACAGACTATTGTTTTGCAACTTCAATAACTCTCATTAGCTAGCAGAGAATGTAGCCTGTTAAGAGACTTGCTTGATATTGCCTGTTGTACAGCTTTCCGATAATCAACAAACATTGCTGGTAAGAAGTGATCCTTCACAAAGTTCTCCACAAATGCCAGAAGTCCATCATTCCTGCAATAATTATAAGTAAAAGTAAAGGGAGAGTGTTAGATTATAATGAAACTTGGATTTGCACTATTGCTGATGCAACCTCTATTGGAACAAATAACACGGTTGAGAGTGCAATTAATTTCCCTAAACAAAATGCAGAACATGTGATACCCACTAGCATTAAGCTAATAAGCATCTAAAACCTGTTACAAACACCTTAGGAGCAGCTTTTTCACAGGCATGTGCTGCAAAGTCCCATATAACTTTAAAATCTGGGAGGTGCCAGAGACTGTAAGCAATTGATGTTGGTATTAGGGGCAATTAAAAAGTTTATGAAACAGGTTGTCCTCATAAATAATACCCGCATAACTTATACCTGAATCTATATATTATTTTATGCGGGATAGAATGTAGAATACGAACGCGAGATTAGTAATACATTGATTACTACTACAACAATAATAACCCAGTAAAATCCCACAAGTGGGGTAGTGATACATGGATTAAAACTATTAAATGACAAAATAACCCTTCATGTAGCAATAATATTTTATTTTGTAAAAAGAAAAAAAAACTTTAAAATATACACTATATACTAGTATATTTTAATATAATTAAACCAAACGTCCAATAATAAGTAATTCCTACATTACATTACAATCCCTGCATTATTACTCCTGGTATTACATAATAATGCATTACTAGGAGATATTATATAGCTGGGCCGGTTTCCGTAGAAGAAGAAGAAAGCAAAAGGCATGGAAGTTCGCCCCGTTAGCTCTCATGTGGATAGTTTGGGGGGAGAGAAATAGGAGAGCTTTTAAGTGGATTGAGTCTCCTTTTTTCACATCTTAAGAATAGTCTTTTATCTTTGATCGCTTTTGGTTCACTCATATAGCCCCTACTTGTATAGAAGATTGGGCGTCTTTTGTATAGAATCATGTTCCGATGTAAATTCTCTACTCTTTGGTATACTTCCTGTATACGTGAGTTCTCTCACTTTTGATTAATACAATTTACCTTATCAAAAAAAATACATGCATTACTAATACTCGTATAATTTGCTTCTAGACCAAACAGCCTCAGTGATTATAATAACTGCATCAAACTTTTTAAGGAAAATCACGCAGATTCCAAATAACATACAAAATTGCCTTCCATAACTCTTGGAAATTTTGTTACATTATAAGCGCAACATGGAAATGAGAAAAGTAAACATCAAAACACAAATATGCTAAATTAACTGTTTCTTTAGCAATATATATTTCTCTATACCAAAGCAGGATGAAATTAATCCTAATTTCCTATTTACTTTGGTGGGGAAGTGCTTCTGCTGGTCAGTAGACAAATCATTTCAAGGGATTCAATGTGAAAAGAAGGCTACATGTCATCAATAACCCTTACATTTCACACAAATATTGAAAACATAATAGATCAAACAAGATAACGCACAAAAGAATCCAGCTTACCCAAGTTGCGAGTACTTCTGTGGCAGCATGGAAGCGACTTTATCCGTGAACTGTTCACAGAATGTTGAGGAGTAAAATTAGTGTAGAACTTTCTAGTACTCTTGGACTGATTATAGCATTATGATTAGATCAAACCTGAAGAACAGGCCGGTATATCGAGGCTGCTAAATAAATTCCCTGCTCAGGTAAAATAGCTGCTGTACCATAACCTTCTTGGAGCACATTGGAGCCTCTCTTACTCCATCCTTGCCTAATGAGATCAACCCCTGAGTGAAGTCAAATCATTAAACTAACCAAACAAGAGATGAAGGTGCAATAAGAAGCTTTCTCACCCTGCTCATTTAGTAGGAAGATCAATAAGAAAATAGACATGTACAATGCCCAACAAAACGAATCTAAAGCTAATAACTTTGTTGTTTTGGTAAACCTCCTGACATACCTTGATTTGACACGGATATAGTAGCATCTGTGAAACGAAATGCAAATGTTAGACCATCTTCTGACCCATCCCTGTAACCAATACGAATCAAAGATGGTCCATGATCACTAGAGAGAAAGTTGACATATGATAGCTAACAGAACAAAAAATAGTTCCTTTTTTCCATGGAAAACGAAATGTTGAGAACAATATATGACGACATCAATGATCCAAGTTCCACAACAGTCCACTACTCTATCTTATTGCAAGAGGGGAAGCATTTTCACCACTTAGTACACAAACAAAAAAGCAATTACTTTATGTTTCTTCTTTTCATAATGCTGCCACCAGCTAAAATTGGATGTATTTCTGTGGGCATAAGTGAAATATGAATTTCCACTGGAAAACTACAGAATGCCCAAAGTGAACCATCTGTTCTAACAATGTTAACTGTGTGAAATCATAGGGCAAAGAGCTTCCCCCTTTAAAAAGTGAGAAAAAAGCTTGATGGTGCGATATATTAAAACACTTGATGATGCAAAGAAGAGGAAGTGAAAAAGAAGAAGTAGCACCGACCAGTAACAACAGGAAAATAAGATAATTGAAGCGAACAAAACAACATGGTGTAAATAGAGCTCTAAGAATATGAAAATACGAGTGCTACTAATACCCCTGGTAATGGACGGAAATCTCTCGACCACCCACTAACCTTCTACCCCAATTCTCAATCTTCACACCCTCCAATCAAGAGTAGTGTCCTTAGTAAGCTGAAGCAATAGCATGTCCTGCCTAATCACCTCACCTCAGTACCTTTTTGGCCTACCCCTACCTCTTCGAAGACACGCCATGACCAACCTCTCACGCCTCCTAATGGGAGCATTAGTGTTTCTCCTTTTTACATGCCCGAACCATCTCAGCCTCGGCTCCTGCATCTTTGTCCTCCTAGGGGCCACTCCCACTTTGTCGAATAACTTTATTCCTAATCTTATATCTCTTGATATGCCCACACATCTATCACAACATCCTTATTTCTGCTACTTTCATCTTCTTAACAAGAGTTTTGACTTCTTAACATGAGTTTTGACTGGCCAACACTCGGTCTCATACAACATAGTTGGTCTAACCACCGCTATGTAGAACGTACTCTTAAGCCTTGGTGGCACATTGTTATCACATAAAACACTGGATGCGAGCCTCCATTTCGTCCACCGGCTCCAATACGATGTGTGATCCTCGTCAATCTCTCCATTACCTTGGATTATAGACCCGAGATACTTGAAACTACTTCTCTTGGGGATGACTTGAGTATCAAGTTTCACATCCACGTCCACTACATGAGTCTCTTTACTAAATTTGCACTCCAAGTATTATGCTTTGGTCCTGCTCTACTTGAAACCATTAGACTCCAGGGTGTATCTCCAAACCTCTAGTCTTGCATTAACCCTGCCTCACGTCTCGTCAATCAGCACTATGTCATTCGCAATGCATGCACCATGGCACCTCCCTTTGTGTCGCGCCAGCATAACCATCACAAAGGCAAATATGGGCTAAGGATCAATCCCTGGTGCAGCCCCATCACAACTAGAAGTGTACCAAGTCACCTCCCGCAGTCCACAACCCTAAGTCCTAGCATCATCGTACATATCTTTAACTCTAATGTACGTTACCGGAACACCACTAACCTCCAAACATCTCCACAGAACCTCCCTCGGGATTATGCTTTTTCTAGGTCAATGAACATTATATGCAAGTCTTTCTTCCTCTCTCTATATTGCTCCACCAATCTCCTCACTAGATGAATAGCTTCCGTAGTCGATCGCCTCGGCATGAATCCGAACTGGTTCTCGAAAGTAGACACACTCCTTACCCTAACTTTCACCCCTCTCACAAACTTTCATAGTGTGAATTAGCAGTTTGATACCCTTATAGTTGTTGCAATTTTGGCTATCATCCTTGTTCTTGTACAACGGAATTATCGTACTCCACCTCCATTCTTTGGGCATCTTCTTCATCCTAAAAATGACATGGAACAACCTAGTAAACCTCTCCAAGCTTGCCCGGCCTGCGTTCTTCAAAAATTCCGTCGGGATTTCGTCTGGCCTAGTCGCTCTACCTTTGCTCATCTTACACAACGCCCCCTCAACCTTAATACCCCTACAATACCCAAAATCACACTGACCCTTCGAATGCTCCAAATCACCCAGCACAATACTTTTGTCCCCCTCCTCGTTCAATAGTTAATGGAAATAAGTCTGCCATCTCCGCCTAATAAGTGCCTTTTCCATCAACAGGTAAAAAAAATAATGAATTTAAATTTATGAGTAGTTGCCACTTTCCAGCTACTCTACCCCACTAAGAGAATTGGGCCATATATTTTTCCGAACGAGGCCCCCGGGTATTTTATTAACAATTATAGTCCTTAGCATATAGACTGTGGTAAGAGAAACCAGAGATAGAAGAAACCCCCCCCCCCCTCCCCAGATCTAAGCATTGGCTTGGTAAGTGTCCTTAGCATATAGATTGTGCTAAGAGAAACCAGAGATACAAGAAACCCCCCCCCCCCCAGGTAAGTGTCCTTAGCATATAGACTGTGCTAAGAGAAACCAGAGATACAAGAACCCCCCCCCCCCCGGATCTAAGCATTGGCTTGGTAAGTGTCCTGAACCCTGTAGACCATCCCCATGGGGGTGATGAAGGGAGAGCCCCAATTGGTATAAAAAAATCACAACCAGCACTTAGGCGTTTCCAATTCAGTTACAACTTACAAGCATCAAGAGATATGTTAAAACGGAATTTGACCCAATGAATGCACATGATTTCAACCAGTCTCTCCCCTTAACATAGTATATACCCCAAAAAAAAAGAACAAGAACAGTGATAAGCAGTCAGTTAACTTGCCTCTTATCCTTTGAAGGGGCCTTGCTTGCAAGTCTTGCTGTTTGGACAGCAGCATCTGCGGATGCAGCTTCTGGAGTAGCTCGCAGGATCTCACATATGAGTTGTTGGCATTCACTCTGTTTACAAATAACATTAGTGAATATATAGGTATCATCCATCATCGAGTTGGCACTGCTTTGTTACTACACCATACATCTGTAATCTATTCAACTCAGGGGATCTTGGGCATCAAGATGCAAATGATTAACATGGAAGAAGCTGACCTGTAAGACAGTCAATGAAAAGCCAATACTATAGCCTCCAGTGTCACGAGATGCATCTGAATCAGGGTTCCAACTGATGTCTGTAGGCATGGACTTAGGCGTGTTCAAGTCAACTTGTTGCGAACACTTTGACTCAAGAAGTTCTCCAACAATGACATGGTTCTCTGGAAATTGTTCCAGTTGCAATCACAAACCGAAAGTAAGAGATTGTGGAGCTGAATGTAGATTACTAGAAGCAAAATCAACAAGGAATGAAGAAGCAAAACTGATGAAGAAATTTGTAAGACCTTATCACTTACCAAATATATGAACAACAGTATCAAGAATTGAATCAAGGAGTTCCTTTGCAGCAGCCTGTGCTGTTCCTGTAGGAGCCATGACAGGTGAAACAGGGCTGACTGCTAGTAGCACTGCGAGATATATTCCATTCTGATGCTTCTGTTTCGATGACTGAAAACTCTCCAACTGCCCTTTTAGATAGTGAAGACCAGTAATGGCTGCTTGGGCTGCCTGGCCAATGCCAGGCCGTGGAGCATTTTCTACATGAGCTTTGATCTTTGTTGTGATTATCTCATGAATTGTAGGCCGCAACCTTTGGCTGTTGAAATGTCAGGGACTAAATATTCAAATACCACACGAAGAAGATAACCTCTTTACAGAAAGAAAAAATATAAGTCAACCAATTCAACCATGAAAAGTAAACAAGTGAAATCATCATAATTTAGAGCAAAGATAAAATCATAGCCTCGAATCATAGTTCTGGTAACCTCCATTAGCATTGTATTCAAGCATTAACAGGAATACATTTATTTGCTAATAGGTGCCAAAAGTGCAAAGCTGCCTTAAGACCGTGAACATCCTTCAGTTGACATGGTTTGCCGCATTGAAAAATTGGGTCTTAGCAAGTTCGTTTACAAGTTCTAAAAGAGCTTCTCTGTCTCAACTGACCAGGAATGCTCTACAACCTTCCTTTGATCATTTCTCCGCTATCAATGGCAGAATCACCCCTCCCCTATTGCCAGATTATCTTTTTGGTTAGCACCTATTTGGATCCCACGGCCTATGAGGTCATTCTAAAACATATCTCTACCCGAAAAAAGAAGAAAATGCAGGTGATCAACTCAGAGCTTTGCTTCCAATTGGCCCAAAAGTATGAATATGAGGACTAACCATATTATGGCTCCTGCTGCTGCAACTTTCCCAAGCATGCAAAGGCACTCCACCATGGTCTGCAAGTACTTCACATGCAACGGGGCTTCAGTTTTCCTTATTGATTCCTACATTTGAAGTATATCGGAATCATTAGCACTCTTATGAATACATATCAGAAGTTTGATATTGACAAGAATGCATAAGGCAACTTTGTATCAATCAGTCAACTATGCCACAATCCCAAATTAGTTGGGTATGGCAACTTTCTTACAACAAATTCATCTGGTGTAGAATCTGAAAGCCATGTCGGAATTTGATGAGAAACCATCTTGACATCCTTTGAAGCACCATCAGTGCCATTAATCCTTAAAGAGGTAGGATAGCCATCTGACACAGTATCTTCACCATCCTCATCATGACCTTCTGCTACAGAGCTGAAAATAAAGCAGAAGAAAGTGACTCAGCAGCTATCATTTGCACCAGAAGAAGAATAGATGGAGAATCTACCAAGAGAGATAAAGCTAAACTATCACAGCAAGGCATTTAATGAGGATTCTGTCAAGTTTCACTTAAAGATGAAATCAATGGAAGAGGTAGGTCTAGATTACATGTGGTCATCTGCAGCAATATTGAGGATGATATTACCAACAGAACCACATCACTTAAATTTTTTTCTTACCTGCCATCAATAGAGCTAGTTCTGTGAGATCCATCCCCAGGTCCAAATGAACCAAACTGATTTTCACCTTTTAGCAACCTAGTTCTTCGAGAGAGAGGCTGTGAGTTGTTCATGGACAATGGTACAGCAACAGTTGTCGGTACTTCATCATCCCTTTCACTGATACTGAAGAGAGTTGAGCTGCAAAAGGAAGGGCAATGTTAAGCAAATATACAGCAACATCTAAAATTAAAATCAAAATTAAAAGCATGTGGCTCCTCTTTTAACAGAAATTTGAGGATAACAAAGTACAAGAAGAATCGCCTCCAAAATTGGGCTCCACTAATTCCAAGCACAATGAAATTAGTTAACCACCCAGTTATGTCAACATACAGAATATCCAGTCGCACTGCTAAAAGAAGCCTAAAAAGGGCAGCCGCTATGCGCGGGGTCCGGGGAAGGGCCAGACCACAAGGGTCTATCGTGCGCAACTTTACCCTGCATTTTTGCAAGAGGCTGTTTCCACGGCTCGAACTAGAAAAAGCCTCAGCTTCAATATTTTAAGTGGATAAAGACAGCAAGATATGGATATCAAACTTCAGACTCATCAATCAAAAAGAATAATGTCTACAAATGAGAGACTTGGCATGTATACAATCTCAAAAAACTAGAAGGTTTATATACACTCGGGGGAAAATAATATTTACCTGTATTCACCCTTATTATAAAGATGGGCATGCAGATCCTCCAAAACTTTATAGAAAAGAACTCCTCGTAGCTTTGTCAACTCAGATCTGACATCTTGTAAAGCACCAACCTGTGTGACGCCATCAATACACAGTAAGTACACTGGGGCATCCCTTCAACATTGAGCAAGGATTGCCAACAAACAATGCCACAAGAGATTAGTGCTAAAAACTTGTTCATCAACTTGAAATAGGCTATGCAGTGTTGACCACAGGAGATGCAGCATTTGTAATATCAATGCAATTCCTATAGACCAAAAAACTGCCTCTTTTAACAAAAATCAGTTTTAACGTACATTTCAAACTAGGTATCATGAACATAGTAGAGAAATTTGATCCACGTGAGACAAAAAAAGTCGGTGTGTTAAAATTTTGTCCCCGGTTTTTTCCCAGCAGCCACAAGGAAAGCATGAAGGTAGAATCAGCTATGAAGTTTTAATTGGCCCACCGTTTGAAGGCCCTCTCGCTCAAGCATAAGAGCTGATTGAACATGCAACTGCACGGCAGCATAGAACTGTTTTTCATTAATCAGCTTTTCAATACGAGCAGGAACCTGTGGCAGAAAAGACAAGGTAAGGCATCAACAAGAATGAAGACGGACAATGAATGATAAAATAAAGAGCTGAAGGAATCTGAGAATCAGTATAGCATCATCAATACGTGCAGCCTCTTCTTGATTAAAATTGCTCGTACGGGCGTCTCTGGGAGGGTGGCAGCATCATAAACACTTGAGAAGCCAAGAGCATAATATAAATATAAGGCAAGTCCAAGATGAAAAATTCATACCATAATTTGGGAAGAGCAAGTGCTCAGTTGAGGTTTAATAAAAGTTCAATTAGTCATGGACTTGAAAAAATTTACAAAATATTTTCATTATTGAGACTGAGAGCTGCTCCCCACAAGGATGGTTCAACAGTTTATCCTCAACCTGGCACCCTTGACCCTTCTACTCCTAATAGAAAATCCTTTCGGTCTCGTGAGAATGACAATATATAATATAGTACCTTCTCAACAAAAACAAAACAATATAGAATACAATAAAACTGTGGAACAGAAAGACCACCCCTAAACTGTCCTTTCAAGCTCATATAGCCCAATCAGCAATCTCCATAGTGCCTCATCTTTTTACTAACTAACCCGTTAAGCAATACCAAAGCCACCCTTTCCTTTTATCAGATTAGAAGGAGAATATCATTCTGGTCAAACATCTTCTCACAGGTATAAGAAGTATCAGGTCAATAAAAATTAATACGTAAACTACCTTTCTTTAATGCAAAAGGCGAGAGACCAAAAACATAAAAAGGGAAGGGAGAAATTTCATTGAAGAATTCGTGTGCCAAACAGAGGATAGATTGTATCACTACTTCCAACTGCGATGAGCTACTTATTATATAGAATCTCGAGCACTGGCCTCTGTGTATTTAATGGTTTTTCCCTTTTCGGAATAATTTTATAAGATTGATGTATTTCAAAATACACACTGTACTGTTTCTCTGGGATTAATTACTTGACACATCGATTAAAACAAATGACAATTATATTCCACTATGCTTTTACAACCAAACCATTGATCCAGAACTACATGGATACTAGCATGAACAGTTTAACAATATGACCGTTTTAATCATGTTAATTGCCTACTGAGAGGTTCTTCTATTTTCTTTTTTATCTTTTTTTTACAAGAGTGATGTAGAGGTCACCTTGCACGCGACTCCGACTATCCCACTAGGTGCTACATTGGTACATCCTCGCACCTATTCAGATACAAGGTAATTTTATCCACAAAAGCTTAGGCTGATGGGAGGAAATCATCCAACTTTTTCTGCCTCCACTGGGATTCAAACCCTGGTCTGCCATGGTCTTTGTTCCAGCTTCATCGACATCTGAGCCTCACCCTTGGATGCGCTGCAAAGGTCCTTGTATATCTTCATAATTATAGAACAGAGCCCAGAGCCATGGACCTATTTGGTAGTTTCCTTTATCGACAAATTAAAACTATATTTACTCTTCAGTAGGACCTTGAAAAACTATGTTTTGAATCCTTCAACTGAATGAAAGTAAAATCCAACTTCAGATGTCCATGGTTTTTGGCTTTTTGGTGCAACATCCAAAATGTAAAGGATGAAGACAGCACGCTAGATTACATCTAGGTTCTTCTGGCATGAAGGTATTATACAGCTTAGGTGGGCCCAATAACGTGTAATCACAAGCACTGTCTTAGAGCTTGGTTGTTGTCATTTATAAAATCCTTACCTGTTTCAGAAAATATATATAGCTTTCTACTTCTAAGTGGGCGCACAGATACAAGACTCTGAATTATCTTTCAAACAAAGTAGTTTAAGCATTTTTCTTGGTAAGTAGTAGTTTAAACATTATTTTTTGGCAACTAAATTTTTTTATTACCAAGTAAACTTTACAGCTCAACAAAAGGAAAGAAACAGAACTAGAACTGGGCAACAACCCCAATTACAGGGAACCATTCTAATCATCTTACCTCCAATCACCAATACATCAAGTAGTATAAACATTTTTTTCATTGCTAGTATGCACCTATCCATTCTTAAGATAGACAGACAACAACAACAGCAACCCAGTAAAATCCCACAAGTGGGGTCTGGGTAGGGTAGTATGTACGCAGACCTTACCCCTACCCGAAGGAGTAGAGAGGCTGTTTCCAGAAGACCCTCGGCTCAAGATAATAAGAAAAACAAAAAGGAGAGAATATTAGCTTCACCACAGAGATCATAGGAAAAATAGGAACATAAAAACAAGCAAGGACTGGAGCAAGAATATAACAACAACAGCACTAATAAAAAAAATATAAAGCATTAAGACAACTGACCTTAGCTATGCCTTCTATTTGATCTAACAAGGAGATAATATGTCGCAATGTAACAGAGCGATACCACAACTGATGCAACTGCTTGTTTCTGGCACCAAGAAGCTTCTTAGCCTCCGCCAAGTCACCTTTTAAAACACCAATACTTTGGGTAGATTCACTGAATAACCGCAAAATCTGAAGGTAAAAGCAGAGTAATAGAATAAGATGAATAACTGTTAATATAAAAGAAAAGGCAAAAGAGAAGCATAAAACTAGACTTCAGCAATTGCTTAGCAGTAATTACATACATAAACTCATGTTTCAGGCTGATGAAAGAAGCCCTCTTCTGAGCTTACTTCAGAAGTAGCATCAACTTCACCAGATACAAGTCATGTTTCATTTCACGTTATTGCTATAGAGAATAAGTATAATAATACCTTTAAAGATTTGCCACTTTCAGAAAGACCTAACACACAAATTCAATTGATTTCATAAATTGTGAAATCAACAGCGACATTATTAGGTTAGTTTATATTATGAATTCAATCTATTATAAGCTTTTTGGTTATAATTTTTTGGGACACTCCAGGATTCTGCACTTCTTGTATACACAAGTATCTCTGCTTTCATATATCAATAAATGTTATTTGGTTAGTGTGTTACTTATTTTTCTTTCCTTCTTTGGGCCCTAAGTAAGGGGAGATGTCAAACACATTGGTTCAATTTTTTCTTCTTTAAGATTTTTTTAGATACAAGAGTAACTTCTATTGACAAAAAGGGAAAGATAAAAGAAACCCTATATCCAGGATTCATGCACTAGGTAGGAGTCATATTCAACAACATTAATTCCGTTATCTATACATGTCATTGGGATCATCATAAAAATGAGGAAATTAAAGATGACAGGATCTTATGTATCTGCACTAGTGAGCTCTCTTTCTGTTCATATCTTTTTTAATTCCTCAATGCACATGCAAAGGAGATTACTTCTTTCATATAGCACCAATTTCTTACTATATATTGAGAATATCAATTAATAACTTCTGAACACGGTGGAGACGTCAAAGAGCATGATCTATGATCTACTTCATCGTAATTCAGTATTCTGCTAACTAACAATCTGCAATATTGTGACCATAAGTTCAGTATTTACTGACTACCAACTTGATAGAGGATAATATCACATCCATGAAAGATAAAGCAAAAAATCAGAATCTAATTCCGTATGAATATCTCTTTTTTGGATAGTACGCTTATATAAATATTTGTTTGAAACTAGAAATTTGCATATCTAGGAAATTCACTACTTCCTCAAAATGAAATAAATAATTTGAGATGATGTAACAAGACACCTGAGAATAATTTTGAATAGCTTTATTGAAGCCACCATGGTAGGCATGCACTACTTCATCTACAACTTCCTCAATAATTTCACTCTGCTCCTTTAAGACCTGGACATCACCTTCACGATCTTTCGAGGTCAATATACGAACAACATGAGGCAATGAATCAAACCGAGCAGCAGCCCAGTTCTCGTCTACCCTAGCAAGTTCCTCCCTTAAGTACTGCAATTACCACAAAGCATATGATCAGACAAATGCTACAGATATAACCCAAGATTTTAATAAGAGATAAAACCCATTAACACTACAAGTTACGGAAATAGTAAGATAACAAGCTACTTATCACAGAGCCTATATCAAAATAAATGCTTCAGAAAAAACGCAAGACTCAAATAACAGATCAAAACACAATTACTATAAATTTCATCAAAGTTACCAAATAGCAAGATTGTAGGACAGATCATATGATCAAAGAAATGGTACAGAAATACCCCAAGATTCAAATAAGAGAAAAGCAAGAACCCATATAAGTTGTCCTTTTTATGGCGGTGGTGTCTGAGCCAGCTAGGGCACACATCAATTATCTCTTTTCAGAGCATATGATCAACGAAATGCTACCGGAATAACCCAAGACTCAAACAAGGGAAAAGAAAAAACCCATGTGAGCCTTTTTATGTTATGATGGCGGTGTCCGACAAGCTTGGGTGCACCTCGATAATTCTATTGGGTATCGGTCACCAGCATAGGTATTGGGTAACTCTGCCATAGGCTTAAGATGATGGGAAGAAATTACAGTGTTTTATCTTTTCAGAGCATATGATCAAAGAAATGCCCCAATAAGCTCTAAGCCTCCAACTTTCATTACAAGTTACCAAAAATAGAAAGATTCTGAACTAATTAAGGAAAGCAGAAAAAGTAAAGAGGTAAGGTATGTCATAAAGAGTAAAAATATCAAGTGAAATTCATCAAATATCCCCAAAAGGCCAAACCCAGCTGTAAAAAGGGCAATAATAGGAAAAGTTAAGGAGAAAAAGAAAGAGTTATACTCACCGATTTGTCCTTAGGAATCGGCAGTAGATCAAATTTTCCCATCTCAATATACTAAACACTACAAAATCACCAAAAAATAAAAATCGCATCAAATAATAAGACAGACAGATTAAAAAAAGCTCAAAATATGAATCTAAATTGTCAGTACTTTTGCATTTGTAAGAGAAGAGAGAGTACCGAAGAGGGATTTGTAAATTTATTCGGATCTAAGAAACAGTAGGAGACTTAAATTGCATCAATTAAGAGTGACTGAAACGACTGTATTGGGTGGCGTAGTGGGTAGTGTGGGGTGGGGGTGGGGGGAAGAGGAGAGCTCCAGGGAGGAGCAGAGCTGGAGAATTGAAAATGGAGATGGAGATTGCGAATGGAGATGGTGCTGATGATATCAGAATTTTAAATTTAATTAATGTTGTCTGTTTATTACTGGTACTAATATTTTATAAAATTAAACGAAGCACTTTTCTTGTATAGACTGGTCTACGTAAAAAGTCTTACCTTCTTTTGTTCTACATTGACCTTCTCAAGTGATTGTGTTAAGGAAAGAAAAGCTTTGGAAAAATTACATGTTATAGCCCCTCTAAAAACTATTAGTCGATAAAAATATATTTTTTATATGTTAATATATATATATATATATATATATTTAGCTAGCGAAATAAAATTATTTTTTATTGACAAGTCAAATGTGTAACTTAAATAGTTGGCGAGGTGACCTCTTTTCAAACTTGAATTGGCCTAGTGACCTTCGAGTTTTAATTATTGTAGGATTGATCTTCATGCTTAATTAATGATTAAGTGGGATTATAAAATATACCGGCAAGTTGAATCTTTATCCCCTAAAGTTTCAGTTATTATACTTTGGATCCGACCTATATAAAAGTAATATTACCAAATTTTAAAAAAATCACATCCATTCCTGCCTCATCTGCCGCACCAATTTCCATTTTTACGGCTGATTCTTCCATTGCAGCTTGTTTTTCTTGCATAACACAAAGAGGTCGTCTTCCTTCTTCCTCATTCCTCTTAAAGCTTCATTCTTTTGATTTATCGACAAATTGTAAAATTTTTGGATGTGTTAAATTTGAGGAAGAAATTGGCTATACATCATATTGACCTCCTTCATCTAGTAAGTGTTTTTATCTCATCTCCTTCGTCATTGTTAATTTGAGTTTCTGCAAAAAAAATGTGCATGGTACTCGATTACTATTGTCCAATAGACCGCTATTAGAAATTAGAATAGACCACTAGTTCACAATAGATTGTTGGGAGATTATATATGCAGCCTATATTCTAATAAATGGGTTGAAGGGCCAACTAACTGGAATTGAAATTCCTATACAAAGGCTATACTGGTACATATTTGTATACCTAGTAATTATACATTTAACGAATTTGTTGATGTCATTATTAAACGTGGAACACTAACATGTTCCCGAGAAATTTAAAGATTACATATATGCTTAGCTCTGCACCAAAGATGGACAAAATTCCTCCTTCCTTCATTATGAATGACAATGATTTACAATTGTACCTCATTTTTGTTACAATTGATAGTATGAGGCCTTATTTGAAGATATTTGTGGATGAAAATGAGTTTAATTCAGGGGATGAAATTCCTATTAAAAGGTCTCGTCAAGGTTCATATGTTGCAGTTGCACCACAACCACCACTACGGTGCTGCCATCAACACAGCCATCAATTTTAGAAGTAAAGGAGGAAAGAATGGTGAAAAGAGGCTTTAGTAAATTTAGTGATGACTTGCATGGTTTTGGTGATGATGAAATGAACTTGTATGGTCCGGAAGATACAGATGGCGCAAAAAAGCTCCCAGATATTGTCGGTCAGGCAGCTGCAGATGAAGGTTTGGTGGACTCATTAGCCACACAACACAACCACCCTGATGGTACAAATTTTTTCCTTGGGAAATATTTTGACAAAAAATTGAATCTAATGAAACAATTGAAAATTGCTTATATGAAAATGCATTTTACTTTTCATACGAGTAAGAGTAAAATCAAATTTACTTTAGCGGTATGATGAGATGTGAGTTGCTCGTGGAAGTTACGTGCTTTAAAGTATGAGAGCTCTGATAAGCTTTAAATTACCAAATATCGTGGCGAGTAGACATGCGGGGAACAACACATATCAAGCCGTCATCTTAACACGTCATCGAAGACTTTGGGTGCATATTACTAGGAACAATAAGTTAAAGGCAAAAGCTCATCCCCGTCAGATCTGAAAGATGTTATTTTTACAGATTTTAATCAAAATCTTACTGATTGGATAAGCTGGAAGGTAGGTGAAATAGTTAAGGCTATTATAAGGGGTACTCGAGAATAGGGGTATGCTTTATTGAAAGCTTGTCGTCATGTTATGTTGTACTATAATGAAGGAAGTATTGTTGACTTGATGGTTGATGATAAATTGCATTTTAGATATTTTTTCTTATCTGTTGGAGTTTTTATTAAGGATTCGCGTATATGAGAAAGGTAATTATTGTTAATGAGACATTTTTGAGTGGCAGGTATGGAGGCTGTTTGTTGTATGTTGTGGCATAAGATATAGAGAACCATATTTTTTTAATTGCGTTTTATGTAGTCGATAAAGAGTATGATGATTCTTAGACCTACTTTTCTGAAAAGTTGCGGCACATTGTTGACGACGGTGATGAATTGTGCATTATATCTTAGCGACATTTGTCTATTAGGAATGGCTTCAAAAAAGTTTTCATTGCCGCCCATCATGGTTTTTGCATGCGTCACATTGCTGGAAATATACGCAAGAGGTTTCATTGTGGAATTTTTATTAAGCATTTCTTTTCTGCCGCATAGTAATACAGTACTAGGGAATTATTTGACCATTTTCATCAATTGCTGATAAAAGCAGGGAAGTAGCTAATTGTCTCGCGAATGAAATTGGGTTCCAAAAGTGGAGTCGGGCTTTGTTCGAGGAAATCGATATAGTATATTGATGCAAATATTGCAGAATCGCTTAACGACACTTAAGGATAAGAGAGATTTCTCAATCATTGGCCTATTTAATCATATTATTCGAAAGTTTGTAGAAAAATTTGAGGAGCAGCATAATGAAATGAAAAATATTTTGACCCTCTTTATTCCTTCTATTGAAATTCTTTTTTTAGAAATAATATGGTTGTCAACGATGTGCTCCGGGTGCATCGAGAATAACCAGTTTAGCATCGTCGAGCGTGGTAGGGATGCAGTAGTTCATCTAGATTTGAATGCGTGTTCTTGTTGTCAGTTTGATTTGGAAAAAATATCCTGGCCACATGCAATGACAGCTCTAAGATTGAGCTCTAGAGATGGATATTGTTCCTCCATTTACGATTACTCCTCTCCGTTCTATAAGATTTCAACATATTTGTCTGCATACGAAGGAACCATTCACACAATCCTTACAGAAGAAAAATGGGTGGTGTTTGGTGAGATTCAATCCACAAAAATACTTTCACTCGATGTTGAGCCTGCAAAGGGTAAAAGGAAGTTTAAGAGATGACCAAGCATTTTAGACCTAATTTTATGGCAACGGGAAAAAAGGCAAAAATAAATGTTCCATTTGCAAAGAACTTGGCCACAAGAAAACGACTTGTAAATTATTGTTGCAAATTCTTGATTTTTAGCTACTAGTATTGTAATAAATCTAATTAACTCTTTTTAATATTCTAGACTTGTTATTTGCAATCAGTTGTTATTTTTACTAGACTTATTGTTTCTACTATCAACTATTATATTATACATTATATATTATTATATTATGGTCAACCACCAGCATTGTTTATTGTAGACCTGATCTAGAGTCGACCCTCCCTTATTTTAAGAAGTCATGTGACCAAGTTGTCTCATGGACTATTATATTATGGTCAACCACTCACACTGTTTATTGTAGTCCTATGATCAATAATCAACCCCCTTATTTTAAGAAGGAGTCATGCGACCTTCTATCGTTGACTACTATTTTGGAATCAAGCACTTGTAATCAACTAATGTTCTACTGTCAGCCCTTATCGATATTTTCAATTTAACCAAGACTTGTTGCACTGGTTTAGAGAGTATATAGACAATAACTGGTTTAGGTAGTTAATTTAATGTAACGATCCGACCAATCATTTTGATCTCTAGCACGTTGTTTGGCGATTTGAGTCCATCGGTAGCTTCACTTCGTGTATTATGACTTGTACGCGTGGTCGAAGTTGATTTGGAAAGAAAATTATTATTTCAAAAGCTTTAAGTTGGAAGAATTGACTAAGGTTGGATTTTTAAATGACCTCATAATCGGGACTTGAAGATTCTAGAGGTTCGTATGATAATTTCAGAATTGGTGGTATGTTTGGATCGAGTTTTGGATGACCGGGAGCATTTCAGCGCCTATTGTAGAAGTTAGCATTTTTGGAAGAATCTCATAAATTTGGGTTGGAGTGCATTTTAATGTTATTAATGTCCGTTTGGAATTTTGAGTCGAGGAATAGCTCCGTACGATAATTTTGGAATTGGAAGAGCATCCAGAAGTGGATTTTGAGGTTGGTAGGTCATTTTGGAGTCATTTGGCTAAAGTTAGAAATTTGAAGGTTTTTGAGAAGTTTGACAGGAAGTGCATTTTTTGATATCGGGGTCAAAATCCAATTCCAGAAGTTGGAGTAGGTATGTGATGTCGAATGTGACTTGTGTACAAAATTTGAAGTCAATCAGATGAAATTTGATAGGTTTTGGCATCGAATGTAGAAGATTTAAGTTCTAAAGTTCATTAAGCTTGAATTGGGGTACGACTCATGATTTTGATGTTGTTTTATGATATTTGGCCTCGAGCAGGTCCGTGTTATATTATGGGACTTGTTTGTCTGCTTGGACTGGATCCCGTGGGACCTCGGGTGTATTTCGGGTGGTTTTGGATAGAATTTGGATGAAAAGTTGTTGTTGCTTTCCCGGTGCTGATGTTGTCCTACGCGAACACAGGAGAAGGGATGCATTCGTGTAGAAGGAATTATGGGCTGGTATTTTTGCCTGCGTGAATGTGGTGAGGGGCCTGCGAACGCGTAAGTGGGCTTGTCAATGCTTCGCAAATGCGGAGGCCCAACCACAAACACGAAGAGGAAATAAAGGAACGGGCAGGAGGCCGTTTGGCCCATGCGAACACGTTCAGTGAGACGTGAATGCTGAGAAAGCAAGGTCTATTTGGCCTTCGCGATCACGATGTCTTTTCCACGACCGTGCAGAAGGGAGGCCTGGGCAGAATATAAGTTGCAAAATGGGAGTTCGGCCATTTTCATCTCATTTTCTCCATGGGAGCCGACCTAGGAGCGATTTTGGAGCTCCATTTTCATCATCTATGTCAAGGTAAGTTATTCCACCTATTTCAAGTTAAATACATAGATTATATCTAGATTTTTACATGAAAAATCATGAGAAATTAGTGAAAATATTGGGCTTTAAAGAAAAACCAAGAAATTGGTATTTTTGGATTTTTACTACGAATTTGGGTATGAATTGGAAATAAATTATAATTTTGAGTTTGTGACTTTGTGGGTAAAGTTTAACATCGAAAATTTTTGAGTGGACCAATTGAATGAGCTTTGATGAATTTCATTTTCATGCTTATTCCAACTCATCCTTGTACAAGGACAAGATGAAGTACTTACATGATAAATATGCTCGGGACAAGAAATTCAAGGTTGGTGATATGGTCCTTCTTTTCAACTCAAGGCTAAGGTTATTCCCGGGAAATCTCAAATCCAAATGGAGTGGGCCTTTTGTAGTGGTTTTTGTAACTCCTTTTAGTGCCCTTGATCTCAAGAACAAAAATGGTGAACTATTCCAGGTTAATGGGTATCGAGTCAAACACTACTTGGGAAAGGTTGATGATAGCCACGTGGGGGCACTTATTCACTTGAAGTAAAGATGATGGTAACCTGCGTCGATCCGTGACGCAAGCGCTTCTTGGGAGGCAACCCATGTCTTTTATATATTTCTTCGTTTTTCGATTGTAAAGTAGGATTTTTGAACTGATGGTTTGTGAAGTGTTGCAGGAATGATGTTGAAATAGTGCAGGATACAATAAAAATTGGGCAGTATCTCACCAGTTACCACGCGGCCGCATGACAATTCTTGTGCGGTCCGCGTGAATTTGACTCAAGTATAGGGTTCTCTGAAGTTGTCCCACGCGGCCGCACACCAAAGCAGTGCAGTCTGCATGGAAGTTGTGGAAAAGCCATCTTTCTAAAGCTAATCCACACGGCCGCACTCCAAAATAGTGCGGTCCGCGTAAAAATAGTGAGACAAAATAACTTTCTGCAGTTTCCCACGTGGCCGCACACCAAAACAATGCGGTCTGTGTGGGCTGCCCTTAGAGAAAAAAAAAAGAAGAAAAATCATGTGCGGTCGCGCGCGCCATTTTCGTGCGGCCACACATGTGGGTAAGTTAAGGGCCCCACAATTCTCTATAAATAGAGACCTAGGGCCAACTTTAATCCTTTTCGCTTTTTTTACATTTGAAGCTTCATTTTTACTGTTCATCCACAAGGTTGCACACACATCCGAAATTCAACTTAATTCTTGATAACATTTCACTCCTAATTCATCTATTAATTCAAGTTATTTTCATTTTATTTAATTCTTAATAGAATAACTTATTAATTTCTTTTTTTTTTAATTTTTATTTTCATTAACTGTTAGGTTAGGGTTGACAAATGCATGTAGATTAGGGCTTAATCTTCTTGTCCAATAATATTGAGTAGGGACAATTAGGTTGACTAAAATTGGACCAAAAAGAACAAACTTGACCTGCTCAGTGAACATTTGCCCTACGTGGCCACACAACATTTTAGTGCGGTCCGCGTGAGTTTCGTCATAATAATATGCAACTGATCAGCGCAGTCCGCGTGACCTTTTTGTGCGGTCTGCGTTACTTCAGCGCGGCCGCGGTCCAAAACAGTGCAGACTGCGTGGCCTATCTTCAGAGGGTTCTAGTCTTCTGAACTTGGATCCATGCGGCCGCGTACCAAAGATGTGCGGTCCGCGTTGGTCCCACACGGCCGCGTGACATATATGTGCAGTCCGTGTAGGTCATATACAAATTGTTTCTTACTAATTATTTGGCATGTGCGGATTGCGTGGCATCTGACTAAATCACTATGTGACTTCACTGTTACATTGCCCGCTTCTGCTGTGCTTTTACTAACAGTTATAGACTTGTATTTTTTTTTGCATAAAATGGTAAAACATCACGGAGGTGGACAATCTCAACGTGGGGGCAAATATAAACAACCCGGGATAGGTGGTTCCTCCCGAGGGGGAAAAGGAAAAAGGGTAGTCAAACTCACTCTCGAGTCAAGTGCAAACATTAAGAAAACTCGAAAGATGATCAGGGCTACTGACAAGGCTGCCTCCCACTCTACTGGGAGTGAGTATGCACCCTCCAAGAGTGCAACTTCAGAGTCTGAACCCACGCATATGTTGGTATTAATGGGCCTCCACGACTCTCCGTCTCCAGATCAGGCCACTGCTGCCACTTCCAAGAAGGCAATGAACGTGGTATCTTCGGACTCGTCTGATGGGTCCAGGTCTAAGAATGGCAGTGATGACAAATACTCCACCTCTCCTATAGCTTCACTATCAGAGGAGAGTGGAGAACAATCAGGGGATAACGGAGAGTAAGTTGAGGGAGGTGAGCCTCAGGTAGGGGGTGTAGAGCGGACTAGGAAGCCGGTAGTGTGGGAGGATAGATTTGTTAGTCAAATTGCCTTTAGGAAATGGTGGCCTAAAAGAAAAATCATCCCGTAGAGGCGGTTTATTGATGCAGACCTACTCCCTCACAACCCCACGTACAAGCTCAATTTCGTACGAGGGCGGGTTGGGGCTTCTTCAAGGAACGAGTGGATACGACAAATGAGCATATGATAAAAGATTTTTACACCAATATCTACCATGTCGCTCGGGGGTCTACGGCTACTAACGTGAGGGATAAGGTGGTGCTCTTTGAAGGGAAATCTCTCAATGACTTGTTAGGGTTCGCAGATGAAGAAAAGTCACAATACCTGGAGAATTTGGCATTAAAGGAAGAAGCTCGCCCATGGTTAGCAGAATTTTTAGCACTTCCAGGTACAGTGCCATTGTGGCTTAAGGCTCATGAGAAGATATATAGGAACACCTTTAGTTTCAAAGCAAAAGGGTGGTTCACATTTGTGTGCAATCAGCTTGATCCAACCACACATGACCACTCCGTCCCCATTGATCGTGTTGTCCTAGTTGCTTCTATCATGGCGGGGTTCCCATTGAATGTGGGAAACATTATGTAGAGGGTGATCTCCACAGTGGGAAATGAGACCAAGACCAACTACCCCATCCCAAACACATTGACTATGTATTTCCGAGTACTAGTGGTAAAAAAGAAGAAATTTGATGTGAAGGTCCATCCGGTGAGCCACTACTTGGTATAATCAAAAGGGCCTTGACAACCCGAATAATGCAAAGAAGGGTGAGGCTTCCACTTCCTCCACAGTTGGCCAGTCTGATGAGCCAACTATTTCTGAGCAGCCCATTGATCCTAGTTTGTTGCCCTCAGGGTATTCTACAACACCACTTTCTACTTCAGTCGAGCAAGTGGTTCCGGTGTCCAAGACTCACAGGTTCACCGCCAACTAGCTCACTCATTCACTAGCCAGTCTGAACAACTAGATATCGGTAGCGACATCCAAGTTGTCCACCTTGACAGTAGCTGTACATGCCAAGAGATCACCAGTTGAGGTACCTGATTCGATTGAGGATACTTTGAAAAACATCCTAGCCAACTAGGAAGAAATGATGAAGAAGCGGGATTCCTTGGCCAAGTCAGTTGGCGAGCAAAGTAAGGCATTGGATAGCTTGGCAAAGGAACACAGGAAGCTTAGGAAAACAAAGGCCTCAAAGGAGGAGGTGTCAGCATTGAGGATACAAATGGACAAGCTAGTGGCGGATCAACAGCCACTAGACTTGTTATTTGAGGAGCCTTCTATAGAGACTCCCACCGAGCAGCCACCAACTGAGGAGCATAGGCCCAGGAAGAAGAAGAAACAACCCAACACTGAGGGAGTTGTGATTACATTGGCGAAGAAGAAACAACCCAACACTGAGGGAGTTGTGATTACATTGGTCACGGAGCATGAGGATCCTTCTGGTGCACAGTCAGCTGAGCCACCAGCACCTGTCCTAGTAGCACAGCAGCATCGGACAGGGGACCAGTCTGGGGTCCCTGCCGGTACACAGGACATGGGAGCCACCAAGCAGCATGGGCCAGCAGATGAGGCTTGAGGGGCCATTTTCTATATCCTTTGCTCCTTACTTTTTTGATGATTACATTTGGTAGTTAGAATTGGGGACAATGTTAGATCCTATTCGTAGGGGTGTGGCCCTACTTTTTGTTAAAAAAAACTAGATGACTATGTATATTTTTCTATCTTTCTTTCTTTTCAGTACACTCGTAGATATAGTTGGATTGTAATTAAACTTTAATTCTGAATCCCTTTAGTGTATATTCTACTACCTTGGTGTACATATTCGTTTGATTATCATTTGATGGTTTCTTTTTTGTTTTGTTATTTTCGTTAGATTTTTTTTTTGTGATAGTCTCAAGGTTAGGCTTGTAGCCTTGTTTTGGTTTTGTTTTAGATATTGAAATAATCCTTTAGTTTTCTTTATGCCATGTTTCTTTGCAAGGGTAGAGTGTTATGTGAACTGGTTGGCTCTTCCCAATGATAGATAGCGTGACATCTTTCTTAAGGGTCGAGTCAGTTTTTGAATTTTTTTTTAAAAAGTTTTTGGTAGTTAAGGGTACCTCAAGAAAAGCTTCACTTGGGCCTAGCACATTTGCCTTTGATCTCATGGTCAAGGATATTGAGTTGTGTTTAGGAGGGTGAAAGTCGTGGCCTTGAGACTTTTGCGTTGACCAAACAATCATCATACGGCTATGTTGAACCGTTGTGCGCTTGAATTGTATTAGAGGTTATTGTGGGCCCTCGACTCCATCTTTGGCAATCCTTGAGTGTACGTGTGGTTAGGACTTGATTTGTGAGCCCAAGTATCGTGCCAATGGTCTAAAACTTACCCCGAATGTTTGTTGAGGCAAAATCATGAGTGGAACTTGACTCGTGAAGTGATTGTAGGCTATCCTTGATCCAACAATACTATATTGATCCTTTTCATGACCCACCAATATAATGATTCCGAGTTCACCCCTTTTGAGCCTTAAACTTTCTTCTTTCGTGAACCAAAAGTTACAAGCCTATACTCGTTTTAATGAAATCCTCTCTTAGCACCCGAGTCTTTCCTTGAGTAATGGCAAATATCTAAGTTTGGGGGAGAGGCAAGAATGGAGGAGAGGCAAGAAAGACACCAATGTGATAAAAAGGAATAAAGGCAAAAAGAAAAAGAAAGGGCAATGACAAAGAGAATAAGTAAAAGAAAGACAAAAGTGAATAAGACCCAAAAAGGGGATCCAAAGTCATCGAACAAGTGACAAAGATGTGAAAAAGGTTAATAAAAAGGAGAAAAAGTTTTGAACTGCAAAAGAAAGAGTGACATGGGGTCTCTCTAACCCCTTAAAAGAAGAAATACTCAAATGAGTAAAGAAGGTATGCCAAAAAGGACCAAAATAAGTGCTTAAGGGAAGACTGAACCCATGTAAATGACAACATATCCTACCCTTGAGTTATGGGAAGCCCTCACTAGTGGATACTTACATGAAGGGCAAGCATATGGTACTTAGAGTCAAACTGAGGGTCTCTTATTTGTGAGAGATGAGCGACAAATCCTTCTACCTCAATTTGTGTGCAAATACTCTAAATGGCGAGGTTCACTTAGGGAGAGTCGAGGATGTGTGTGTTTGGGTTCAACAATGACCATAGTACTTGCGAAAGGTTCCTTGATGAAATGTGTCAACTCTTGAGGCTCTTGTGTCACACTTGATCCACAAGTTTTCAAAGTTTTAAATGTTTTGATGATGCATTTGCATTGAGGGCAATTGTTAGTCCCAATTGATGCTATTGAGGTTACTCTAGGACAAAACGGGGATTTCTTGGATGTTTTTCATTGATGGGTAGGTCTTATTTTGTTTGCTTGAGGACAAGCAAAGGTTTAAGTTTGGGGAAGTTGATAACTGTGATTTTTACATGATTTATACCCCTTCCTGCCTAAGCTTTATGCATAAATTGATATAAATTAGTCCTAAATTGCTTACAAGTTGCACATGATTGCAGGTTTGAGCGATCAAATGTTAAATATCACAAATCGACTCAGGAATGAGTGAAATCTGCCAAGCGTCAAGAGATAAGCTAAAGTGTGTGTCACACCTCCCTTTTTACTACCCCAACTACTTAAAAGCGTATAAACACACTTGTAGGGTATACCCCGACGCTCAATTACCCGAAACGGATAAAATAACGTAAGGGAAGGAGTTTTTCCAATTAAAGGACAATCGGTTCGGGATTTTATTAGAGATTAATCAGGAGTCGCCACTTGGGAATGACAATGGTGTCCCAAGTCACCGGTTAATCCCGAATCCGAGGAATTTTGACTCTTATGAATGTCTGCGAAGCAGAGGTCCGGATAAGGAACTCTGTTAACCCGGGAGAAGGTGTTAGGCACTCCCGGATTCCGTGGTTTTAGCACGGTCGCTCCACTGTCGTTTATGACTTTTGTTTGACTTAATTATGGATTTTAACAACATAATGTGCTTTTTTACATAAATATTATTTTTAAGAATTTGCGACATCGCGGAAACACACCTCGAGTCATACCGTAACCAGTACGCCTATGACCTTCGGTATATTTCGGCTTTGCCGAGATTTGGATTTGAGTCGCACCAAGTGCACACTCGTTCAAGGGAAAGTATATTTATTAAAGTCGTCCCTAAAGAGTCTATCGTCTTGATTAAATTTTGGAAAAGACCGTGAAATTCGCTAAACGGTCTTCCCGAGTCTAAGGTTTTCATTACAATTAATTGAGGGCCCCGCAATTGTGTATTTAGTGCGGCGAGGCTCATCTCACTTTCATTAAAGGCCAGTGTTAAGATGAACTAGATTTTCTATTGTTTTGTTTTTGTATCAAAAGGGAAAGAAAATCCTAATTGATATTATTAAGAAATTTGCCTTAACCTACCAATTAAACATTGATGGGCTTAATACCATTTTAACCTATTATCTAAAGAACCCAATTTACACTTGGGTTTTCTTATTCAAGCGCTGGGCCCAAACAGAAAAAAGAAAGCAGACTAATCATACAAATTAACAACGAATCTAACGTAAAACAGTGTATCAACTCTTATTGAAATATCAGGCGTGAAATAATGAATATCAACCCTTGTTCAAATATCAGATATGAAATGCAGCGTGTGTTCAAATATCAGATATGAAATGCAGCGTGCATCCAGTTTTATTCGAGATAATTGAACCTATTGCATACCAAATTCGTCATGGCCTAATTCACGGAACTTATTGTATTTTTGCAAATTCAGTTGTGAATTAATTTACTTGATAACAACTAAACCACTGATTTTTCATTATCATAACACAAGTACATCAAACCTTCAAATGAATACTAACTCTATTATATTAACAATTGTAAAAATAAATAAAATAAGAAGCTACCAACTCTTTAATTGTTAACTACAACTACCAAACACGAGAATCTAATACTAAACATGAAACAAAATCAAAATCACCAAGAGTTCTGTCAATTCATTAACGCTACTGTCCAAACTATGGCTAAATAAAAAATTAATTATACATTCTTCCAAATTTAACTCAAATCACTATGATATTGTCAAGCACAAACTTCATAACATATTTTCTTAAATTAATAACAATTTACGAAAAGAAAAACAGTGAAGTCGAAGGATATCAACAAGAGGGGGGGGGGTCGTCACTTCAATTTATTCCGTAAAGCCCGAGTTTACAAAGGTGTACCTGAAATTGGAATTGATCCCATTAGATCTAATAAAATATAGCAGCAGAGCAGGATTCAGCAAGCAAGATTCAACAGTAACAGTTGCAACTACAGCAGCTCAATGTTTCAACAGAGAATAGGACCAAAACAGCTACCCACGAAGTAATTTTTTCAGAAATTCAAAAATCATTTCAAAACCCAATTTCACATTAAGACTGTTCTTCACTGATTTATGATGAATCTACCACTGTTTTTGTATTTTTGGGATGAGTTTGAAGGCAAAAATAGAAGAAATAATGAATTTGAAATATTAATTTCAGATCTGAAAATTAACTATTATTTTTTGGGATTTTTCTAAGGATTTCTATGGCTAAAATTCTAAAAGAGACCTCTAAAATCAGATTCAATCCCTTTTATTAATGCTGAAAATGCCTATTTATAGGCCAAAATCAAGAAATCTGAATTTCATTAAAAACCCTTTAATTTTTGACTTGTTGCACAAGTTAGTGCAATTAATCTAGTGAAAACTACACTAAGACCCATTCTAGAATACTCTACCATGTTCTATTTCCCTTGCATTACCTATTATGCCCTCATTTCCTTTTATTATTCACTAAGATACCTTTTGTTATGACCAAATTACCCTAAAAGCTCTATATTTATAACAACTATGCCAATTCCTATCCCAATTGTACCCTTTTCCTTTTAACCTTATTACAAGTTTACCAACTTCCTTTTCCCAATTCGCCCCTACTACTTAAGGCTTATTACATTTCTAGATTCTGTATTTTATGCCTATTTTAACCCATTTTCAGATTGTATTTGTCAAATAGCCACAATTAAGTGACTATTGCTCAATTAGCCAATTGGCCCTTCAACTAACTTAAAATTCAGAATTAAACCGCTAATTAGAATCACTTACATCAATAGCCAATCCTAGGTAGTCTTACAAACATAGCCACTTATGATTAATCATCCAATTAACAAGACTCGGGAGACAATTTGATAGATGGTGAGTCCTATTAATCAGAATAATTCATCGCAATTGAATCTATCGAGCAAAACACCCTAGGTGGGTACTAATCATGTGATTCTTACTATCGACTTAACTTGAATCTCGACTAGTCTAAGGGACAACTTTCCTAATCGAACTAACAGCTATAACCAATCAAACCCTATTGAACGACTGACTAATTATCTAAACAATTAAGGCCTTAATTAACAGAATAAACCCAAACATCAACTTGATTTCACTGAATTTAAACAAATTACCAAACAGTTTTTACTAATCGGCAACTAATCAACTTGAATTTCAAAACAAGATCGAAACAGGTTCAAAATGGTTCCCATTATCAACAGGTCAATTAACCAAGATCATATCAAAGCATGACAGCCGACGAATTATCAGAAAAGGCTATTTCCTAAAATCTAAGATAAGAAACTAACATTCTTAACACATATTCTAACAAAAATTTAAAAATCATCAGGAATTGACAGAAGAATAGAATCAATTAAACGGAAAAATCCAATAATTAGCGGAAATTATTATTTTAACAGAAAATTTAAAAGAAAGAATCCGGAAATCTAGTTACTAATCAGAAATCAACAAAGTCTAATTACTAATCGGAAATTAACTAAGTCTAATTACTAATCAAAATCTAATTACTAATCAGAAATTAACAAAAAATCTTAATAAAAATCTAAAAATCCTATACTTCGTGAAATCAGACACGAGAACATTGACAAACAGATTAACAAACTCAACAAGAAAAAGAAAACAGTAGTGCGAGGAGAACTTAGCTCTCACTGCCGAATCTAATTTATAACCAACAGCTTTTCTGCAAAGGTTTCTAATGCAAATGCTTATTCTTCATCCTCCTCGTCACCATCACCACCTGAAGCCTTCTTGGCAGCAGCCTTTTGGTTCTTTCTCTTCACTCTTCCAGGGCGCCCGCCACCAAAAGGACTGGTGAGGGAGAAGTCAATGTGCTTCTGAGAGTCCACTCTCACCATAAATGAAGGAACATTCACCACTTGCCTTCCAACTCTGATATGCCTTTGCCTAATGAGCACTCTAGCATGATGGATGGACTTAGCCATGCCAGTCTTGAAGACAAGGGTTTGCAGACGACGCTCAAGGAAGTTCTCAACAGTGAGTGACAAGACATAATCAAGCTTGTTCTGGCTCTCATCCAACAACCCGTACCTGTTCATCCTCCTCAACAGTGCCTCACCTTCAAAAATACGACGTGGATCTTTCTCATCAAGGGTCAGAAGCATTCTTGCAGCATTCCTGATACGGCTCAAAGCATACTGGACTCTCCACAGCTCCCTCTTGCACCTCAGTCCATACTCTCCAACGAGCTTCAATTCTGCATCCAATCTTTCTTTCTCAAAGGGGCGTCGAGGTTTCTTAAAGGTCTTCCCATAGTTGCGGTAAAAGGCGACGTGTACCATGTTTACCAGTCGACGGCGCCGTCCTCAATTCGGCTACCTGCTGAAAGTGATAGGGTTAGGGTTTTGATCTTGTCGATTCTCGCAGCTTTTGACTCAATTTCTTGTGTCACAGTGTATGTGGGAGTTGAAGGATGAAGGTGTGTGTGTTTTATAAGTTCTTGGAGGCGGTGCCGCCATGGGAGGGAGTGGCGGCGCGGGAGATTTGGGGCGATTGGTTAGGTTTTGAAGGTAATGGCTTGGAGAAATGGGAAGAGGGAGATGAGGGGAGTGTTTAGGTGTTGGTTTCGTCGCGAGAAGAGGCCGGCCGCCGCCGTGGGTGGCGGAACCCTAGCGGCGACGGCGGTGGAGATGAAGAATGAAGAGATGAAGCGTATGGTCGTTTGGACATGAAGTGAAATAACTATGATTTTTAAGGTTTAAGGCTTTAGTTACACTTAGGTTCTAATGAGGGCTTTGGAGCCGTTGGATCACAATTAACGGACGATTGGGATTTCACATATGACTGGACCGGGTCTGGGTATTTTAATTGGGCTGGGCGGCTGGGGCGTTGGGATTTCGGCAGATTGGGCTAGTTATTGCCTTGGCCCAAGTCTTTTGCCTTTGTTATTTCCCCTTAATCTTCTTCTTATCATAACTTGTATTTTTGTATTTTAATGCATTTTTGTATTTTTTTTGTATTTTGTATTTTATTCTTCTTACCTTGTAATTATTTGGAACTAATTAAAACTAACTAATTACCCTCTTTTTTGGCAATTTTTAATTTTAAAAAAGCTAACTAATTTTTTTGATTTTTTCTTTAATTTGCTAGAAAAACGAATGAATTCCCTAAAGATGCAATTTTTTTTGTATTTTCATTTATCACACGCAAATAACATGCAAACAACTAACACAAAATTCACACAAAATTATAACAATAAGGAAAATCATTTATTTTGGATTTTATAGGAATACCTCATGTGTAGGGTAAAAATCACGTGCTCACAATCTGCCCCTCTTTGCTCGGGAACACGAAGAGTTTCCGTGCAAAGATAAGTGAGCAACTATGAACGATTTTTACCCGTTCGAGTATTCCGTTGTGAAGCATTTTGAAAAACTTTGACCGCACCCTGCTTCAGAGGTTGCCTACATATCCTGGGCTAAACAGGAATCAGGTCAGTGTAGTTCGGGAAGGTCTGGTAGCTGGGACTACCAAGGATTGTGATCTCACTGCTGTTGCTGTTGTTACTGCTGTCATTGCTGACTGACTCCTTATTACACCAGGGTAAAGATAAAAGGAGCTAGCCTAAGCTACAACCTATGAATTACAAAAATCCTATCTATGTCTTCCAACTTGTCTTTTTGTATTTTCTTGATCTTGTGTCTTGTATTCCTTGCAACGGCATTCTCGTTATTGCCTTCAACTTGTATCTTCGCTCCAATGGCATTCTTGTTATCGCCTTGAACATGTTCAACTTTTCACCGGCATTCCTGTAATTGCCTTGACTTGTTCAACCTCTTCAATATGAAATATTTCGTCCATTCTCCGGGTGGACCCCTGCTTGTGACTAAATAAACAACCAAAGAAAGATTTTTCTGCCCCAGTATGGTGACTGGGCACATCATGTTATTGAATGTCCGAATTTTTCATTTTTTTTTCTTTTTTTTTCTTCTTTTCATATTTTTCTCTTTTTTTTTTTCTTTTTCTTTTTCCCTTTTTTTTTCTTTTTAAATGCAGATATGTATGAAATGCGATGCAGAAAAATATTCCCGTATTTGAAGGTGGGCACCTAACAGAAATTAAACGTGCAATGCGAATGCAGAAAAGTATTCCCGTATTAGAAGGTGGGCACCTAACTGAAATTAAACGTGCAATACAAATGCAGAAAAGTATTCCCGTATTAGAAGGTGGGCGCCTAACAGAAATTAAACGTGCAATGCAAATGCAGAAAAGTATTCCCGTATTAGAAGGCGGGCACCTAACTGAAATTAAACGTGCAATGCAAATGCAGAAAAGTATTCCCGTATTAGAAGGTGGGCGCCTAACAGAAATTAAATTGCCATTCCATTCTTCGGGCGGGCACCCCGACTCCAACAACAAACTTCGAAAATAAATCGCCATACCATTCTTCGGGCGGGCACCCCGACTTCAATAACAATTTCGAAAATAAATCGCCATTCCATTCTCCAGGCGCGCACCCTGACTTCAACAAAAACTTAAAAATAAATTGCCATACCATTCTTCGGGCGGGCACCCCGACTTCAACAACAATTTAAAACTTCAACTAAAACTTAAAGTAAAATGCCATTCCATTTTCCAGGCGGGCACCCTAACTTCAACAACAAACTTTGAAAATAAATCGCCATTCCATTCTTCGGGCGGGCACCCTGACTTCAACAACAATTTCGAAAATAAATCGCCATTCCATTCTCCAGGCGGGCACCCTGACTTCAACAACAATTTCGAAAATAAATCGCCATACCATTCTTCGGGCGGGCACCCCGATTTCAACAACAAACTTTAAAAATAAATTGCCATACCATTCTTCGGGCGGGCACCCCGATTTCAACAACAAACTTTAAAAATAAATTGCCATACCATTCTTCGGGCGGGCACCCCGATTTCAACAATGATTTAAAACTTCCACTAAAACTTAAAGTAAAATGCCATTCCATTCTCCAGGCGGGCACCCTGACTTCAGCAAAAACTTAAAATAAATCGCCATACCATTCTTCGGGCGGGCACCCCGATTTCAACCATGATTTAAAACTGCAACTAAAACTTAAAGTAAAATGCCATTCCATTCTTCGGGCGGGCACCCCGACTTCAACAACAAACTTTAAAAATAAATTGCCATACCATTCTTCGGGCGGGCACCCGGATTTCAACAATGATTCAAAACTTCCTGCCATTCCATTCTTCGGGCGGGCACCCCGACTTCAACAACAATTTCGAAAATAAATCGCCATACCATTCTTCGGGCGGGCACCCCGACTTCAACAACAAACTTTAAAAATAAATTGCCATACCATTCTTCGGGGCGGGCACCCCGATTTCAACAACAAACTTTAAAAATAAATTGCCATACCATTCTTCGGGCGGGCACCCCGATTTCAACAACAATTTCGAAAATAAATCGCCATTCCATTCTCCAGGCGGGCACCCTGACTTCAACAACAATTTCGAAAATAAATCGCCATACCATTCTTCGGGCGGGCACCCCGATTTCAACAACAAACTTTAAAAATAAATTGCCATACCATTCTTCGGGCGGGCACCCCGATTTCAACAACAATTTAAAACTTCCTCTTTTTGGTATTTTCTTTTACCAATTGTCTCTCATTTGTGAATTTCTCCACTTATCGTCAAACTTTCCTCTTTTTTGGGTGTTTTCTATTTTTCCACATTGGTCACATTCGCTTTAAAGTGAATAATGACACTTTGTTCCTGCATGAATCATGAAACAAAATTTGTTAGATATAAACTGCTGGCAACTGGCATCTGCCGTCCCTGCCTCTTATTGCTTTCCTCTTTTTTGCTTTTTCTCCTGCTGTGTGGATTTTCAGCTGCCTATCTCTTGCGAACTCTTTTTTTTTTTTTTTTTGTATTTTCTCACTTTTTCCATTTTTGTTTTGTTTTCTTTTCCTTTGGCCATGTTTGCCAAGCTTCCTTATTTCCTTCCCAACTCTTCCTTTCTGATCCAGTGTTGTTTCAACTTTCATTATCAGGAGCTGGTAGTTAGAACTTATCTGGGTATTTGCTGGCTGATTCCGCTGACCATGCCATGTATTTAAACTCTGACCCGGTTCGCTCCAATCATTATTCTGTCTCCAAATTGTTTTCAACCCAAACCGATACTATTTTTTGTTGCTTTTCTCTTTTCTGGTAGTCCTCACGATCGCCCTACGGTGCCTCGAAAGGTTTTCACCAATAAGACTCTCTCATTTATTCTCTCAAACTCACAATCGTCTCACAGTGCCGATTAAGGTTTTCACCGATGAGACTCTCTCATTTTTTTTTCATTGTTTTTTCATTTTTCCCTTTTGTATTTTGTTTTCTTACCACAGGTATTGTCCGATGTTTCGCTTCTCCTTCATTGCATTCGTTATCATTTCGGAATTTGATCAGAAGGTCTTTCTTTGGACTGTAATGTGGCTTTTGGATGGGTTGAGAAAGAAAGGTATAAAGGCTCAAAATTTCACGAGGGTTCAAAAATATTTACAACTCTCGGAATTATTAAACATAACTTCTGCCCCAGTTTCAATATGTGGGGAATTTTTGGATTTTTTCTTTATTGTGACTGAACCTCAGAGAGGCTGCCTACGTACCCTTTCGGGATCAAGTCGGACGTAGTTCATCCAACTTCATAAGTTAGATGGATTTCTTTTTGACTTTTTCCCGATTTCTTTGTCTTTTTCTCTTTTTCATTCATTTATTCAATTTTTTTCATTTTTCATCATTTTTTTTTATTTTGTCAATTTCGATCTTATTGCGCTAGAGCGATTCCGAGAGAGGGATATGAAAGAATATATTCATTGAGGCTCAAAGGGGTTATCAATGGATAAAGTGTTTGGATAGAGAATAAAACGCCTTCGTCATTTCAATTCCAAAATCACAACAAAATACAAAACACATAATTGAAAAGGAATCATACATAGTATCTTTTGACTGCATCCGAATTGATAGCAGTCTCCACGCACTTTCCTTCAACATCTGTTAAATACAATGCCCTATTGGACAACACCCGTGATACTACAAATGGTCCCTGCCACTTTGGCGCAAATTTGCCCTTTGCCTCAGACCAATACAGTAAGATACGCATCGCAACCAAAATGAGCCTATGCCCATTGGAAGTTGTTGGCTCTATCGGACCAATAACATCTATGCTCCTGTTTCAAAGCAAAGAAAAATGTGTTAGTTTAAATGCGGTGGTTGGTTGTGGCCTTGAACTTTGATGGCGACTGCTTTCCACGCGAGTGCCTCGCCTGTTCACCGACTATCCATTTTTACTTCTTCTTTGTTCAAAATCCAACTCTCTTTAGGTATGTATATTGTCCCTTTCTTGACGGACACCACAAACTTCGATCTCGATTCCTTTGATGACTCAACTTGACAACCTTTGGTGTTTCTTGACTAACTATTTCTCTTGTTAGAAGACATACCCCCTCTCTGTTCGAACCCCGTACTTCCATTTGCTATATTTTCCCTGAGTTGGCACCTTGCCGACCCTTGTGTCTTGCATGATCCTCATTGCACATGTTGCTCTTGTGGGCTTAAATCACCGGCCTTGTCATTCCTGACCTACGACGATTGTCGTGTTGGCTAAATCCCATCTTGTGCAATTGGAAAACTTGGTGGCAAATTTTGAAATCATTTCTATACTTGTTATGACCCGACAGACTCAATAAGAGGGAGGGTAAAACAAGGTATGAAGAATAGAAAGAAAGGAAAATACAATTCCTAACAAGAAACCTACAGACGAATGACCTAACGGATTTTGAATACCGACTCTAGCGACCCTGACACGCACTTTTGGCCTTCTCCGTATAGCAAAGTTGATGTTCAACTCTTGTTGCAAAGTTCTGCTGTGAAACCGGTCTTCAATACTTCATTTCTTTGATCTGATCCTTAGTCGACTTGCAGCGCCCATAGGGTTTTCGCTAACAAGCCTCTCTCATTTGATCTTTCTTTCTTTCAACTCACTGTCGCCTTACGGTGCCCGTGCGGGTTTTCACCGATAAGACTCTCTCAATTTGACTTCTCTCATCTGGGAGTCTCGTGGTGGTTTGAGTTCTTCACTCTCTTTTATTCGGACTGGAGTGTTGCCCCTGATGTGATTGACCTTTGTTCGCTTGACTCGGCATTTCTTGAAGATTGATCGGAAGGTCTTCCTTTGGACTGTAATGCAGGCTTTTGGATGGGATTAAGAAAAAAAGGATATAAAGGCTTAAAATATTTCGATGTGGGTTAAAGATTACAACTTTCGGAATCTTATTTATTCGACAACCATAACTTCTGCCCCAGTTTCCTTCTTGGGGGATTTTTTTTTTTTTTTTTTTTTTTTTTTTTTTTTTTTTTTTTTTTTGTGACTGAACCTCAGAGAGGCTGCCTACGTACCCTTTCGGGATCAAGTCAGACGTAGTTCAGACTACGTCCGTGTTCATTGTTGCATCTTGACTTCTCCCGATTTTTTCTTTTCTTTTCTTTTTTCTTTCTTCTTTTTCTTTTCTTTTTCTCTTCCTTTTTTTTTCTTTTCTTTTTCTCTTTTTTTTTCTCTTCTTTTTTTTTTCTTTTCTTCTTTCTTTTTGTTTCTCCATTTGGATTTCTCCGCTCAATCCTCAATTTTTGTTGTTGATTCCGAAAGAGGGGTATGAAAGAAAATATAATAAGGCTCAAAAGGGGTAGCAATGGACGAAGTGTTTGGATAGCCGAATAAAATGCCTTCGTCATTCCAATCTTCAAAACCTACCAAGTACAAACTATCTTTCGACCAATTCACATATTTGCCTTCTGTTTTTGACGATTCTCAATGCCATTGGGCAACAATCTCGATACCACGGATGGTTCCTTTAGTCTTGGGGTACTTTTGCCTTTGGCTTTAAACCGATGAAGCATGATGCATTTCCAAGGCATTTCTTTATGTTATGTTTTCCCCTAGTATTCACTTGATTCCGGCTTCACAGTATTCCAATATGTTTTTATTTCTTCCGAGCATCATTACATCTTCAACATTGTTTCATTGACTTTTAAAATCAGGCTTAGAATTATGTGCATGTCATGTTGCTAAAATCAGTATGAGAAGAATGGTAAAGTAATTAGATGTATTAAACTGATGGGTTGAAACAACAAGACAAACAACAAAACGAACAGACTAGACTAAAATTACAAACCTAGACAACACTAAACAAAGCAAAGTAGTAAGATAGAAGGGTTTTGACTTTCAAGACAACGTCCGGATTACAACCCTGAAATAACCCGGGTAACAGAAATGACAACAAAATAAGCCACCAAAAATTCTACTTTGGATAAACCCCAAATGAAGCATATTTCCAATTACCAAGCACAATATCTTTAGCCACTGCCTTCTGCATCAACCATACGGGTGTCGACTATATCCGGATTTTGTACGGCAATGTAGCCGGCATTGATAAGCTCCTGAATTGCCTTTTTTAGCTTCCAACATTTTTCTGTGTCATGCCCCGGGGCGCCCGAGCAATATGCGCACATTTGAGAAAAATCACACCTCTTTGACCGATGATTTGGCATTTTTATCTGAATTGGTTTCAACATGCCCAGTTGCTTCAACTTGTGGAACAAACTGGCATACGATTCTCCCAAAGGGGTAAGAGACTTTTCTCGTTTCAGTAGCCTCTCATTTCTAAAGGCCTGATTTGGCCTAAAACCTGACCCGTGGGGTTTCTGGTATGCTCGTGGGGAGAAGTAAGGGCCAGGGAGAATTACAAGGATATCCATGGGTTCGATATAGAGGGCTTTTAGCAAAGACGACCACTGGACCTTGTCGTTGGGGAGGTTCAACCTGCGGGCTCTGTTTGGGGTCCTGATGAACAACCTCGGAGGGGTAATGTTGGGCAACATGAGCTTCGGGTGGGTGTTTATCGTCGGGAATAGTGGATGTGATTGGAGCGCATTCCTGGGGGAAAATAGATGGATACCGAGTGATGGAGCTATTGGGGTGGCTGGAAAGGCTGCGATAGGCAGGTATATTTGGCATCGGGTTCAGTGTAAGGACAGAGTCCATGAAACTAGGTGGTGGCGGAGGTAGTGATTTTCCATCCATCCACGCCCGATACATTTCATCCACGTGTTGTCTCAACATTTTGACTTCTTCAACTAACATGTGGTTCCGTTCAACCAGCTGTTGTCGGGTGCCGGTACCAACCCACTCAGCCTTGAGATTCTCTGCCATTGTCCTCTAACTTTGTGTTATAGGGAAGAGTTATCTTAGAACCACAACCAACCACCTTCCTGGAAACGGACACAACAAAATAAAGCCACCATGTCAGCATTAAGGTATCCCGCTTATTGATCACCTTCTTTTTTTTTTTTTTACTATTTTCTTTTCTCTTTTTTTTCTTCTTTTTGTGGTTTTTTACATTTTTCCTTTTTTTTTTCTTTTTGTAGTTTTCCATTTTTTTTCTTTTTGATTATGGAAATGGTCGAATCCTATGTGGATTGCCTACGTATCATGACCCCGCATGAATCAGACCGAGCGTAGTTCTTGCAAATTAATGCAAGAAATAAAGAGATGTTTATTTGATTTTTTTTTGATTTTTTTTCTTTTTCTTTGAAGGAAAATTATAGAAGCCGATTCCAACTACAAACTTGTGTAGGAGATTTTTACAAGAATAAGAATATTTTTGGTGTCAATTATGACTATTTCTACAAAATTGGCCGCATAATGGCTTATTTGACAAAATGACTATTTTTTTTTTTTTTTTTGCAAAATTTTGTTTAAGAAAAATAAGCTTGAAAACTTTTTTTTTATCCCGTGGCTCATGGGGCATCGTTCGGCATCACCATGAACCAACACAAGACTATTTTTCATAAATTGGCCATGTAATGGCTTATTCAGACAAAGTGGCTCTTTTTGCAAAATTTTATTTGAGAAGATGCGAATTCAAAATTTTTTATCCCGGGGCCTATGGGGCATCGTTCAGCACCGACACAGGCCAACACAAGACTGAGGAAGTTGAAATGCAAAAATGTGGCTATTTCAGCAAAATTTCGGCCATGTAATGGCTTATTTGATAAAATGGTTATTTTTGAGAAGTTGAGCGATGACTTAAACTTGATTTTGCGGATACGGCCTTTCAACGTTTCCGCGAGGGAATATTTCAAGGCTATGCCCGCAAATTATTTAAAATGACTCAAAGTGGCTATTCTTGCAAAAACGGCCTTCCGGCGTCCTTTTGAGGGACATTCGGCTTATCTTAAGCAAGAATAACATCACCCGATTTATTTCTAACAAAATCAAAAATTTGACATTTTTTTGGTTATTTTTGCAAAACGGGTGTGAACCCGGACTTGATTTTGAGGCTTTGGCCTTGCAACATTTCCACAAGGAATATTTCAAGGCTGTGCCCGCAAATTATTTAAAAGGATTCAAAGTGGCTATTTTTGCAAAAACAGCCTTCCGGCGTCCTTTCGGAACATTCGGCTATTTACAAAAACGGCATCACTTTGATTTTATTGACAAAAATACACACACATTTTTTTTTTGATTTTCTAATAGGGGTGGTTGGACCCGATGAGGGTTGCCTACGTATCCCACCTAATGGCGAGAATCAAACCTGCGTAGTTCGGTCAGATTATTGACCAATTATTTAAAAAAAATGTTCCACCTATTTTTTTTCAAATTTTCAAATTTTCCATGTACCTATTTTCTATAAATCATTATTTTCCTCTCTCTTTTTTTTTAACAGATTTTCCAATCTCGGGATTTTCGGCGGTCCGCATAACGATCAAGGACAAAAAATGCAACACATAACATGCTCGGTCTTTTCCAATACCGGGTCACCTGTCCTAGACGGACCCAACCCCTGTGTTGAGTCCCCTAAGTCAAATATGATGCAAATAATCGTCCTAGATCTATGTTCAAAATCTTACGGTTTCATAGATTGCTAGACCGTGTACCCGAGCGGACAACTCGAATCGAGGAGGGGCCTACGTACCGGTGACCCGCGGAGTCAATCGGCTTTGTAACTTATCCGGCCTCTGTTTTTCTTAATTTAAGGTGACATTTAACAGAAAGGGGAGTCTCAACCAGCAAGCACGTCCCCGAGGGAGAAGAGAGAAGGGTTTTCGGCACAGTTTTATATATACAATTCACATAATATCAAAAGCGATAAAGCACATAGCATGTTGTTCAAATCACATAATGAAGTCAAATAAAACGCGAACGGCAGTTCTAAGGAGCTCGAGTTCTTAAACCCTGAAACCGAAATTCAGGGTTGGTTCCCCAGCAGAGTTGCCAGAGCTGTCACACCTCCCTTTTTACTACCCCAACTACTTAAAAGCGTATAAACACACTTGTAGGGTATACCCCGACGCTCAATTACCCGAAACGGATAAAATAACGTAAGGGAAGGAGTTTTTCCAATTAAAGGACAATCGGTTCGGGATTTTATTAGAGATTAATCAGGAGTCGCCACTTGGGAATGACAATGGTGTCCCAAGTCACCGGTTAATCCCGAATCCGAGGAATTTTGACTCTTATGAATGTCCGCGAAGCAGAGGTCCGGATAAGGAACTCTGTTAACCCGGGAGAAGGTGTTAGGCACTCCCGGATTCCGTGGTTTTAGCACGGTCGCTCCACTGTCGTTTATGACTTTTGTTTGACTTAATTATGGATTTTAACAACATAATGTGCTTTTTTACATAAATATT
The DNA here is from genome assembly GCA_032618575.1 of Nicotiana noctiflora. Classification (NCBI taxonomy): domain Eukaryota; kingdom Viridiplantae; phylum Streptophyta; class Magnoliopsida; order Solanales; family Solanaceae; genus Nicotiana; species Nicotiana noctiflora. The sequence goes on along the minus strand of JASVEL010004287.1, from coordinate 73,985 downwards.
ATTTTTAAGAATTTGCGACATCGCGGAAACACACCTCGAGTCATACCGTAACCAGTACGCCTATGACCTTCGGTATATTTCGGCTTTGCCGAGATTTGGATTTGAGTCGCACCAAGTGCACACTCGTTCAAGGGAAAGTATATTTATTAAAGTCGTCCCTAAAGAGTCTATCGTCTTGATTAAATTTTGGAAAAGACCGTGAAATTCGCTAAACGGTCTTCCCGAGTCTAAGGTTTTCATTACAATTAATTGAGGGCCCCGCAATTGTGTATTTAGTGCGGCGAGGCTCATCTCACTTTCATTAAAGGCCAGTCTTAAGATGAACTAGATTTTCTATTGTTTTGTTTTTGTATCAAAAGGGAAAGAAAATCCTAATTGATATTATTAAGAAATTTGCCTTAACCTACCAATTAAACATTGATGGGCTTAATACCATTTTAACCTATTATCTAAAGAACCCAATTTACACTTGGGTTTTCTTATTCAAGCGCTGGGCCCAAACAGAAAAAAGAAAGCAGACTAATCATACAAATTAACAACGAATCTAACGTAAAACAGTGTATCAACTCTTATTGAAATATCAGGCGTGAAATAATGAATATCAACCCTTGTTCAAATATCAGATATGAAATGCAGCGTGTGTTCAAATATCAGATATGAAATGCAGCGTGCATCCAGTTTTATTCGAGATAATTGAACCTATTGCATACCAAATTCGTCATGGCCTAATTCACGGAACTTATTGTATTTTTGCAAATTCAGTTGTGAATTAATTTACTTGATAACAACTAAACCACTGATTTTTCATTATCATAACACAAGTACATCAAACCTTCAAATGAATACTAACTCTATTATATTAACAATTGTAAAAATAAATAAAATAAGAAGCTACCAACTCTTTAATTGTTAACTACAACTACCAAACACGAGAATCTAATACTAAACATGAAACAAAATCAAAATCACCAAGAGTTCTGTCAATTCATTAACGCTACTGTCCAAACTATGGCTAAATAAAAAATTAATTATACATTCTTCCAAATTTAACTCAAATCACTATGATATTGTCAAGCACAAACTTCATAACATATTTTCTTAAATTAATAACAATTTACGAAAAGAAAAACAGTGAAGTCGAAGGATATCAACAAGAGGGGGGGGGGTCGTCACTTCAATTTATTCCGTAAAGCCCGAGTTTACAAAGGTGTACCTGAAATTGGAATTGATCCCATTAGATCTAATAAAATATAGCAGCAGAGCAGGATTCAGCAAGCAAGATTCAACAGTAACAGTTGCAACTACAGCAGCTCAATGTTTCAACAGAGAATAGGACCAAAACAGCTACCCACGAAGTAATTTTTTCAGAAATTCAAAAATCATTTCAAAACCCAATTTCACATTAAGACTGTTCTTCACTGATTTATGATGAATCTACCACTGTTTTTGTATTTTTGGGATGAGTTTGAAGGCAAAAATAGAAGAAATAATGAATTTGAAATATTAATTTCAGATCTGAAAATTAACTATTATTTTTTGGGATTTTTCTAAGGATTTCTATGGCTAAAATTCTAAAAGAGACCTCTAAAATCAGATTCAATCCCTTTTATTAATGCTGAAAATGCCTATTTATAGGCCAAAATCAAGAAATCTGAATTTCATTAAAAACCCTTTAATTTTTGACTTGTTGCACAAGTTAGTGCAATTAATCTAGTGAAAACTACACTAAGACCCATTCTAGAATACTCTACCATGTTCTATTTCCCTTGCATTACCTATTATGCCCTCATTTCCTTTTATTATTCACTAAGATACCTTTTGTTATGACCAAATTACCCTAAAAGCTCTATATTTATAACAACTATGCCAATTCCTATCCCAATTGTACCCTTTTCCTTTTAACCTTATTACAAGTTTACCAACTTCCTTTTCCCAATTCGCCCCTACTACTTAAGGCTTATTACATTTCTAGATTCTGTATTTTATGCCTATTTTAACCCATTTTCAGATTGTATTTGTCAAATAGCCACAATTAAGTGACTATTGCTCAATTAGCCAATTGGCCCTTCAACTAACTTAAAATTCAGAATTAAACCGCTAATTAGAATCACTTACATCAATAGCCAATCCTAGGTAGTCTTACAAACATAGCCACTTATGATTAATCATCCAATTAACAAGACTCGGGAGACAATTTGATAGATGGTGAGTCCTATTAATCAGAATAATTCATCGCAATTGAATCTATCGAGCAAAACACCCTAGGTGGGTACTAATCATGTGATTCTTACTATCGACTTAACTTGAATCTCGACTAGTCTAAGGGACAACTTTCCTAATCGAACTAACAGCTATAACCAATCAAACCCTATTGAACGACTGACTAATTATCTAAACAATTAAGGCCTTAATTAACAGAATAAACCCAAACATCAACTTGATTTCACTGAATTTAAACAAATTACCAAACAGTTTTTACTAATCGGCAACTAATCAACTTGAATTTCAAAACAAGATCGAAACAGGTTCAAAATGGTTCCCATTATCAACAGGTCAATTAACCAAGATCATATCAAAGCATGACAGCCGACGAATTATCAGAAAAGGCTATTTCCTAAAATCTAAGATAAGAAACTAACATTCTTAACACCTATTCTAACAAAAATTTAAAAATCATCAGGAATTGACAGAAGAATAGAATCAATTAAACGGAAAAATCCAATAATTAGCGGAAATTATTATTTTAACAGAAAATTTAAAAGAAAGAATCCGGAAATCTAGTTACTAATCAGAAATCAACAAAGTCTAATTACTAATCGGAAATTAACTAAGTCTAATTACTAATCAAAATCTAATTACTAATCAGAAATTAACAAAAAATCTTAATAAAAATCTAAAAATCCTATACTTCGTGAAATCAGACACGAGAACATTGACAAACAGATTAACAAACTCAACAAGAAAAAGAAAACAGTAGTGCGAGGAGAACTTATCTCTCACTGCCGAATCTAATTTATAACCAACAGCTTTTCTGCAAAGGTTTCTAATGCAAATGCTTATTCTTCATCCTCCTCGTCACCATCACCACCTGAAGCCTTCTTGGCAGCAGCCTTTTGGTTCTTTCTCTTCACTCTTCCAGGGCGCCCGCCACCAAAAGGACTGGTGAGGGAGAAGTCAATGTGCTTCTGAGAGTCCACTCTCACCATAAATGAAGGAACATTCACCACTTGCCTTCCAACTCTGATATGCCTTTGCCTAATGAGCACTCTAGCATGATGGATGGACTTAGCCATGCCAGTCTTGAAGACAAGGGTTTGCAGACGACGCTCAAGGAAGTTCTCAACAGTGAGTGACAAGACATAATCAAGCTTGTTCTGGCTCTCATCCAACAACCCGTACCTGTTCATCCTCCTCAACAGTGCCTCACCTTCAAAAATACGACGTGGATCTTTCTTATCAAGGGTCAGAAGCATTCTTGCAGCATTCCTGATACGGCTCAAAGCATACTGGACTCTCCACAGCTCCCTCTTGCACCTCAGTCCATACTCTCCAACGAGCTTCAATTCTGCATCCAATCTTTCTTTCTCAAAGGGGCGTCGAGGTTTCTTAAAGGTCTTCCCATAGTTGCGGTAAAAGGCGACGTGTACCATGTTTACCAGTCGACGGCGCCGTCCTCAATTCGGCTACCTGCTGAAAGTGATAGGGTTAGGGTTTTGATCTTGTCGATTCTCGCAGCTTTTGACTCAATTTCTTGTGTCACAGTGTATGTGGGAGTTGAAGGATGAAGGTGTGTGTGTTTTATAAGTTCTTGGAGGCGGTGCCGCCATGGGAGGGAGTGGCGGCGCGGGAGATTTGGGGCGATTGGTTAGGTTTTGAAGGTAATGGCTTGGAGAAATGGGAAGAGGGAGATGAGGGGAGTGTTTAGATGTTGGTTTCGTCGCGAGAAGAGGCCGGCCGCCGCCGTGGGTGGCGGAACCCTAGCGGCGACGGCGGTGGAGATGAAGAATGAAAAGATGAAGCGTATGGTCGTTTGGACATGAAGTGAAATAACTATGATTTTTAAGGTTTAAGGCTTTAGTTACACTTAGGTTCTAATGAGGGCTTTGGAGCCGTTGGATCACAATTAACGGACGATTGGGATTTCACATATGACTGGACCGGGTCTGGGTATTTTAATTGGGCTGGGCGGCTGGGGCGTTGGGATTTCGGCAGATTGGGCTAGTTATTGCCTTGGCCCAAGTCTTTTGCCTTTGTTATTTCCCCTTAATCTTCTTCTTATCATAACTTGTATTTTTGTATTTTAATGCATTTTTGTATTTTTTTTGTATTTTGTATTTTATTCTTCTTACCTTGTAATTATTTTGAACTAATTAAAACTAACTAATTACCCTTTTTTTTGGCAATTTTTAATTTTAAAAAAGCTAACTAATTTTTTTGATTTTTTCTTTAATTTGCTAGAAAAACGAATGAATTCCCTAAAGATGCAATTTTTTTTGTATTTTCATTTATCACACGCAAATAACATGCAAACAACTAACACAAAATTCACACAAAATTATAACAATAAGGAAAATCATTTATTTTGGATTTTATAGGAATACCTCATGTGTAGGGTAAAAATCACGTGCTCACAGTGTGATTTCAAAGACTCACGTGGAACGCAACATTTTGTCAGGCGGCCGCATAAGAGGTTCCTGCAAATTACCCAAGTTAAAGAACTTGTGCATTCCGCACTATTTTGCTACGCAGCCGCACAGGTAAAGATCGGAGGACATGAAATTGGGCACAATTCCATGCGGACCACATACATATCTACGCGGTCTACAATGATGAAGAAACTGAGGATAAATTCTAAGGCAAAAATCCCATGCGGACGCACTCTAAAATAGTGTGGTCCGCGTGGATGCATGTTCAGAGAGCCAACAATGAAGAGCAACCAATAGTGCGGCCGCACAACTCCATGCGATCTGCGTAACTCAGCTTACGCGGCCGGGTGACATTTCTATGCGGTCCGCGTCCAAGATCCAGAAGCTCAACTTTTGAAGACCTTTTACCCCACGCGACCACATGTCATTTTCATGCGGTCAGCGACAGACCCTTAGGGGCATTTTTGTCCAGATTTTCCTCGGTAGTATAAATAGAATATTTTACTTTTTTAGGTTAAGTTTTTTTCCACTGTACGAGCAGTTGAGCGTGATGCAACGTATTTGTGCCTATTTTGGGCTATTTTACTTAGTTTTGAACGTGGATTTAATTGTATTAAATTTATAGTTCATTATTATGTCAATTTCTACTATTACTTCTTCTTTTTCTACTGATTTCATGTCTAGATAAACCCATTAGCTAGGGTTGTGGCTAAAACCTAGTGTGGGTAATTAATGGGTGTTGTTGCTTAATTCTTGAATAATATTGGGTGTTTGGTATTTGGGTTGATTGTTTGTTTTCACTTAGATTTGGTGGTTGCAAATACTAAGTCTAGCTTAGTGGGTTTTGACTGTGCTTGAGAAAAAGAGTCTATGACCTCTCAATCAACCCAACAAGGATTTGGGATGGACCCATGAGAATGGTAGTCCCAAGTAATGGGTTAAACCTCGAGAGAGTAATTACTCTACTCGAGCCATTAATTGCTTGGGCAAATTAGCCTAACCGATTGGTCTCGAGAGTGTCAATTGAGCAAAATCACTCTCTCTACCGAGAGGTGTGAGAGTGAGTGCTAAGTAGAACGGTTATCCATATATCCCATATTGTCATCCTTGCATTGAAATTTATTACCCGTTAATTAGTCACCTAGGCAAGTGCTATGACCCTAGTGTTCTCTCCTTGTTGCATACATTTTAGAGTTATAATTTAGCAAATCTAGTTATAATTGTAGTTAAAATCATTAGCTAGTAATTAAAGAAAATAAAAAATATTAGAAGTCAAATTAGGAGCTACAACGCTTGGTTAGTCTTCACAAATACTTGACTCCAATATCAAGCTCCCTGAGGAATTGACCCCGAAAAAACCACTATCGGGTAAAAGTAATTAGCGCCTACTCTTCCTAATGGTCGAGTTTGCGACGATCAAGCACCGTTGGGTATTGTGACTTGATCCGTCCCGGTTGTTAGTTTTTACCGCGTATTTGCAAATGATTTGTTCTTATCATTATAACTTGGGCTCATTGCCATACTTGGGGCTCATTGCTGATTGTTTGAACTTATGAACTATCATCACTGTTTCCTTCACTATTTGAAATGTTATTTGAACTTAGTCCATGTGATTTACACTATTTTATGAACTCAGTTATATTCTACTCAAACTTGGAGTTTTAAACTGATATTTGAACCATCATTTGAGCTGAGTATTATTGTTTTACTAATGCCCGAGGGGCTTTTTGATTATTTTGGATTGATTGAGGCCGAGGGCCATGTGAGAGTATGAAGAGTGATGTTAGGAGGCTTTCAGACCTCGAGTGATATGTGAGGATGCTTTCAGGCCTCGAGTGTATTGCGAGTAGGCTTTCAGGCCCCGTGTTGATATTACTCTGGCTTTCAGGCCTTGTTATTAGCGCTTGGGCTGAAGGAGCCCCTCCGGAGTCTGCACACCCACAGTGAGCGTGGGGTACCCCTTTAAAATGAATAGTGGTAATAATGACACTGTCATATGTGTTTAGGTCAGATAACAATGACTGACCATTCAGGTAACAATGACTGACTAGTGGTAACAATGACACTAAAACACACCTTGGTCAGGTAACAATGGCTGACCGATCATGTAACAATGGCTGGCCTTACTTGTGTATTCATGTTTAATTGATTCATTTTTAAGAGAATGTCTTGTTGTGTTTTCATGGATCTCTACCGTTTAATTGGTTTTTACTGCTTGAGATAGCAGTATCTATGCCCGTTTGGAATTTTATACTTTCAGTGTTATTCACTTTTATTACCACTAGTTGAAAGTACTCACTTTACTCACTGCACCATGTGTGCAGATCCAGGTCCTTCATCACAGGCTGAGTAGGCATTCAGTGATTAGTAGTCTTGCTTATTCAGGAGAGTTGGAGTAGCTGCATGGCGTTCGCAGCTGTCGACTCTTTCTCCTATCTTTGCCTTTTGATTTTCCGCACTTACAGACATTTAGACAGATTGTGTAGCAGGTTATTATGTTATTATGTAGAAGCTCATATTCGTGACACCGGGTCCATGATGTGGCTATATGTTATGTTTTTGCTAAACTTCGGTACTTGTATTGGTATTTCCGTAATTTTCTTAAATGGCTTAATGTTTACAGTTTCACTAATCAAATATTGGTTGAAAATTGGGTTGAGTATATGGTTAATGGTCGGGCTTGCCTAGTAGTGTGTCGGGCGCCATCATGATTGGGTTTGAGGTCGTGACATTGAACCAGTAAAAAATAATATCGTTTGATTATTAAAAGGAGATGGATCGGGTACTGGGATTGGGTTGGGGCGGAATGTGGCAAAAATTGAACTTTAAATAATGGCCTAGTCCAATGTTTTAGCTTAACAACCATTCTCTTTCTTTTCCTTCTTTATTAGACTTTTGCATAAATAGTCACTTTAAACTCAAATTCTAATTAATTTTTTAACCTATTCAATCTAATTTACCTTATCCTTAATTAACATTGCAAAATTTCATGTAAGAAGTATTTTGGTATTTCATATTTTAATAATGTAATTAATATGCAACGAAATGCTAAAAATATAAAGACGAAAGACAAATATTTTTGACTCTTTTCATGATTTAAAATGCCTCTAATTATGTTAAAAATGCAAGTAAATGGCATAAAAACGCAAACAACAAAAAGTAGATTTTTTTTTCATAATTCTATAAATCTTAATAAATTAATTAAAAAAATTATTTTTGTGAATTTAGGACCGCCTTTATGCTGGGCAAAAATTATGTACTTATCCACTCCTTTCACTACAATAATCAAAGACACAATTAATTATTAAAAAACCCAGAAGAATGAGTAAAACATAATGGATGACACAATTAATTCACCTTTGCTGAATGGATGGCACATACATAATATGCTCATAGGACCATTTCTACGTAAGTACATCTTGTCCTAAATCTGCAAACTAGCCAGTTTCATCGAAATCCTAGGCATCATGAATGAGAGAGGTTATACCAGTTCTTCTAGTTTACCACCATCATAAAAACTGGCATTATGTAACGACCTGGCCGGTCATTTTAGAAAATTACGCCCCAATCCCTAATTTAACTATTCCCCTAAGTTCATTTCTGCTATTGTGGTTTGCCGGGAGAGTCGGTTCTGAAATTTGGAGCATTTTGGGACACTTAGTCCCTAAATGAGAGCTTTAAGGTTAGAAAATGGTCCGTAACCGGAACAGTATTAAAACGATCTCGGAACGGAAATCCGATGGTTCCATTAGCTTCTTTAGGTGATTTCGGGGTTGGGAGCGCATCCAGAATGTATTTTGGAGGCCCGTAGCTCAATTAGGCTTGAAATGCCGAAGTTTGAAATTTGGCGAATCCGAACGATAGGTGATATTTTGATCCGGGGGTCGGAATGGAATTCCGATAATTTATGTAGCTTCCTTATGTGATTTTGGATATGTCCGCAAATTTTCAGGTCATTCGGACGTCGTTTGGTCGGATTTTTGATCGAATGTGCAATTCGGAAAGTTTTAAGAAATTTAGGCTTGAATTCGATGTGAATTATCGGTTTTGTAGTTGTTAGACATGTTTTTATGATTGGAATGAGTTTGTATCGTGTTTTGGAGTATGTTGGTGGTTTTCGTTGGGGTCTCGAGAGCCTCGGGATGAATTCGGGGGTCCAAACGGATCAATTTGTGCCAAAAGGCATTGCTGTTCTGCTGCAATAATTGCAGAGAAATTTTGCTCTCCGCGATCGCGGAGATGGCCATGCGATTGCGTAAGGGATAAATTCTGAGCTCTGCGATCGCGAAGTAAAGCGTGCGATCGCGTAAGTCTGGGAGAGTAAGCATCGCGATCGCGTGAGGTAGTATGCGATCGCGTAGGGTAGTTTGGGGAGCCGGACGAGTTTGTTCTTCGCGATCGCGTTCGCGTCATTGCGATCGCGTAGGGTCGCTGAGTTGTTCACTGCGATCGCGTCCAGGATCACGTGATCGCGAGAGGAAAATTAGTCCGCCCATATTTTGTGCATCGCGATCGCAAGCCCAGTGCTGCGATCGCGTAGAGTAAAATGGCCTGGCAGTGACTTTAAGTCCGGAACATTTCAGTCGCGGCCTAACACACCAAAACCGCCATTGTTGAGCTCCAAAAGAGGATTTCGAAGGGGAAACGATGGGATATCATCGGAAAATCATCGGGGGTAAGTTTCTTGACCTTAATTCGTTGGTTTATCATGAAATCCGTGATTATTTCACTCTGAAAATGGAAGATTAAAGGTGGGTTTGAGCCCTAGGCCTAAATTTTAGAAAACCTTTGATTTGAATGGGCAAACGGAGTCCGATTTTGATAAATTTTATATGCGCGGACTCGTATTGAGATAAGGAACCCGAATATATAATTTTCGTAATTTTTCGATAAACGTACCGGAAGTCGGGTTTTGGCAACTTGTGGGTTTTGGTGTATTTTGAGTTATTTTGATTGGGTAATGCCCAATTGGCCTATTTTGATGTGATTCTATTAACTTTTATCAGATACTACACCTGTGGAGGCCGACATTTGCGGCAAGAGAGTTATTTCTTAGCGGTTTTGTACCGGAATTGAGGTAAGTGGCTTGTCTAACCTCGTGTGGGGGAACTTTCACCCCTAGGATATTATGTGATAGCTTAAATGCCTTGTACGCGAGGTGACGGGCGTGTACATGCGCTGGTTGTTGAACACATACTTTACATAAAATGTTCGATGAGTGATATTCCTGTTTTTAGTCGTTAATTCGACATTCTTATCCGGTAGTAGTTAGAAAAGCATGATTAGGTAGTATTTAACTGTCTAGTTGCCTAATTGTCTTACTTGAGTTTCTGGATAATTATTGGCACTATTTATCGGTGAAGTTAAGCATATTATATTCTCTCTGTGTATTCCTTTATTTGCTGTGTTTGTGGACTGCGGGTTCAATTCCCGGAGATCCTGAGATTTATTGAGATGTGGACTGCGGGTTCGATTCCCGGAGATCTTGAGATTTATTGAGATGTGGACTGCGGGTTCGATTCCCGGAGATCCTGAGATTTATTGAGATGTGGACTGCGGGTTCGATTCCCGGAGATCCTGAGATTTATTGAGATGTGGACTGCGGGTTCGATTCCCGGAGATCCTGAGATTTATTGAGATGTGAACTGCGGGTTCGATTCCCGGAGATCCTGAGATTTATTGAGATGTGGATTGCGGGTTCGATTCCCGGAGATCCTGAGATTTACTGAGACATGGGCTGCGGGTTCGATTCCCGGAGACCCATGGGTACTGTCAATGGGACTGTGGGTTCAATTCCCACGGGTCCTGGACTTGTTAATTGAGTTTGTTACTTGTTGTTAGTTTTAATTGTAGACGGTTGCAGTAATCATTTATTGTTGTTATTTCGGAATAATTATCATTTAAACTGCTTATTATTGTTACTATTATTTTTGTAATTGTTTTCTCGCAGTAGGGCCTTGACCTTCCTTGTCACTACTCCATCGAGGTTAGGCTTGGCACTTACTGAGTACCGCCATGGTGTACTCATGCTACTCTTCTGCACACTTTTGTTGTGCAGATCCAGGTACATCAGGACAGGCTCGTACTTGGTGATTCCGCAGCTTTTTGGGAGACCTCGAGGTATGATCTGCTACGTCCGCGGATCCAGAGGCTTTCCTTCTATTCTAATAGTATTAGTTGACATTTTTCCTTCATTTCGTTGTTAGATACTCTTTACACATAGAGCCACGGTTGTATATTCTCTTTTAGTCTGTGTTACCGTGGGATTCCGGATCTTGGTAGCGTTTTATTCAGTGTGTTGACGAATGTATGTGCCAAGCGGCACGAATTACATATCTTTTTATGCTGTTTTTCCGCTGTCTCTATTTAAGTGTTCATAGCTTGTATATTCCGCAATGTGTGAGGCTTACCTAGTCGTGGGGACTGGGTGCCATCACGACATGTTCACGATTGGTGAACTAGGGTCGTGACATATTACTATCATAAATTCGAATCAAATGCTCTTCCAAGTAGAAAATAATAGGCACAAAATATTTATTATCAGCTTTCGACACATAGTATAACAACTTAACCTTGCATCACTCCATATCCACAGATTTTGACATACTTCCTTGAGGATATAGCTTTAGAGGTGTAAGACTCAAGTCTTGACAAGCATCAACTATCTCACAGAAGTCTGAATCCTTTCCTTATTTACTGGCAGCCTCCTTGATCTTATCCCATGCAGTGCACACGTTGTTGCATAATGCAACATCCATAACAACATGACTTCATGCATAAAGGAATTGGCGTTTTATGTTTCATACACACATCAATGCCAAAAGTCCCTCCACATACTAAATATAATAAAATAATTGTGCGTTAAATATGAAGCTACTAAAGAAAGAAATACACGTATTAATTAAGGGACTTACAAAAATTAAAATAGTCGGGTTAGTACCGTACAACTGCTCGAGAAACCTCCAACCATATATGTCACTCAAGAAATTTTTAGGAAACTTTTCCGTCTTGTGAAACCATTCATAGAATAATTTCGTACATTCTTTCAAAACTGATTTGAGTACGTCTGCTTTTGGTTTCCTCTTCTTTTTCGGTTAGCTTTCTCATCTTGCTTGTAGAAATTGGAGCATTCCTCAGTCTACTTTGCAATCTTGTAACTTCGTACCAAGGTGACTCAACTACTTTAGAAGTGCTCTTATTCTGATTTTGCATCTCCCTAATGATCTTCAACATCTTATCCAATTTCTCATTCACAACCTTACTCTTCGCGCACGTATGTATCACTGACTTAGCATTGCACATTCTGCATGGTTCTCCTCTACTGATATAAGAAAAAAATATCAACTAGTGGTAAACCAGCAATACTCCCACCCAAAGTTCATCACGAGCAATGTCAGCTTCATCATGAGTCTCCAAGCTCACTGCATGAGGTGCCTTTTCAATGGTAGTCGCTCATTTTAAATCAACTGCTAGCTGATCGATTATAGGATCCGCTACCTCATCGTTGTCTGGTACCAAATTCTTCATACATTCCATCTCCATCTCACGTAGGGTAGGAATAAGGTAAGGTGCACCTACTGAAATATAGCATAGATAGAAGCCATCAGACAATCAATACAAAATAATAGATACGAAATCTACGATAATCTCCTACTTTGGTTGGTGGAGTGTTATGTACTCCTTATATTATCACACCAGGGTCATTAAATCTATGCTTAAAAGAATCCCAATCAAGGTCAGATGTCAGTTTCTTGTTGTGCCATCTCAACATTTTTTGGATAGCGGAAATGGTACGCTATTTGATTTCTCGGCACTACGACCAAATATCAGAATTTCTTCGTACGCGCATGCTTATATTTTTTTATGAACCGGAAAGTATTAATTTTTTTTCTGTAGTAAATAAAATAATAGTACTTAATTGCAAAGAAATTTTGAGAAGTTTTTTTAATACTTACCATGAATGCCCATGGAAAGCTGTACAAGGCATAACTAGCCAATTTGGACTTTTTACCAGAGATATTATTTTCTTTCCTCTTACTAACATATGATTTGTACATTTTAAACATGTCCTTCTTCATATCGTCCATTGTAAGCTCAAAATACTCCTTTCCCCAAAGATATTTCATGAAAAATTCTAGATTGTTAGCCATACAAATCCACTTGTTATCGATGCACGTTATGTTATATCTTGCAACACTAAATAGACAAATTACACCAATGCAATCTTAAACTTCTCGACTGTGTCAAACCTCTTGGACTTCAACTATTTCAAAAGAAACTGTGCATCTACCCCTACCTTATTAGACTGACAAACTTTATCACAGAGTGCTTGGCCATTATCCATCACTTTCTTCATATCTTCTTTACCGGGTTTGGCATCACAGTTCAATCTAATCATTCTTCAATCCAATGTGAACATGCTTATCTCCAACTAAAAATTACAACTCGCGCTTTTTCGCGCAATAAATTCGGCAAATTAGTTGGAAATAGACAAATTATCCATTGATTTGCGTCCAGTGCTCTAAAAGTTTTGAAAATTAACTAAAACAACTACTATTAAACCTTTTCATCAATTTGATTGTTCTAAGTTTATCCTTGAACTCGAGGAATACATCGATCCTAGACCTCACACTTATCTTGGGCGGGAATCGTCTATGTTTTCTTAGAAAAGTCCCGAATTAATATTTGGATGCGCTGATCTCTTTTACAAGCATAGGAATTGACAGAGAATCTTGGTCACCTTCAACTGGTGCACGTGTTTCACTTTTCAGTCCATCTTTACAATCTTCAAGTTGTTCATCATCATCTTCTTCTACATATTCTTCTTCTTTTTCTTCTTCGGCATCTTTATCAACCTCCCAAGAAGCATCATCACCATTTTCATCATTCTCCACACCTAAATCTTCATCATCATCATTATCTTTTTCTTTTTCAACAATTGGTTTTTCAGATAAATGTTCTTTCATTTGAGTTTGTGCTACATTTATGTCCAAGTCCTCTTCCACCTCCTCATCAACACCCTATAATGCTAACCTTCTTGAAACAGATTTTTTACTAACATGTATGTCCTCGTAAACTAATCTAGACTTTGAGCTATTCTTTTTTTATTATAGACTTTGATGGCTCTTTGTTCTTTTTTTCCCTATCACGCTTAGAAATCTCAGCATTTCCTTTACTAAGTGAAAGCTTTAGAAGTATCTACATTTCATTTTCTAGTAGCAAATTTTGAAGGCTCAACAATTACTTTGTATGGAGATGCTTCTTTTTCTACATTTTCTTTCCCACTTGAAGGCTTTAAAGGGTGTGAAGGATTTGAAGGTTTTGTCAAAGGAATATGCTTCTTAATAGCTGATTTCATCCTCATGTGACCTACATGCAAACGTGCAATTTTAAATTAATAATTTTGAACTTATAATAATAATAAGAAAAATAAGCCTCAATTCTAGCAAATACCTATGACCAGAAAATAACCGACCACAAGTTTATCAATAAATATTAGGTCGGCAGTTATAACGAAATTCTAAAATACAGAGCATAGAAGTAGTCCAAAAAGCAAATATAACCATCCACGCCATATAAGATATGATTATTCACAACCCAGTCGATCTTGAACATGCACATGAATGAATCACTCTACAAAATCCGAAATAAAATATGTAAGAAACGAAAATAAATTTTTTTAGAATTTACCAAAATTGACGCATTTTAAGCTTTAATATAGTACTTGATAGGTTTATAGAGATATTACACCCAAAATTGAAATATTTGTCACTTCTCAGCGAAAGCCACCTTGATTGGTGGGGTTGAGTGACAAAGAGAAGAAACAAAAAAGAGATTAGAGATATAAGAAAGAAATTGGGCAGAAAAATGAGAGAGGTAATCTTTTTCAAACTTTATATGTGACCCACAAGTTTTTAAAATATTAAAAAGGCCCCATCTACCCTAACTCACACATTTAATCATTTTCCAACCTCAAAAAAGTTGAGAAAGAAAATGGGAGGTCACTTGAGCGAATTCAAGTGTCGAGGAGGTCTTCTTGACAATTCCTCCGGTGTAACTTGCCCAAAAGCTTTTTACTTCTTAAAATTCTTATGATTAGTTTTGGGTGATTTGCACAAATAGCATCATTTTACGCCGTAATGTAAATTTTGTCTTCATTTAAAAAGATTATTGTAATATAACTTTGACGTATAATTTTGGTGTACGGAATTTTGTAGGTTGACAAATATTATTTACCAGTTACACCAAATGGGGCATACCTTTACTACAAAATATTTATAACTTTCACTAGATGGACAAAACTTATCTTGTTAGTTAATTATAATAGGCGAATATAATGTTGGTAGAACTATTCATAAATTATGTTGGATTAATTTACAAGTTTATTAGACTAGCAAGGCTTAATAATGTCTCCATTCTAAATATCTTAATAAATGGTTCCACAAAGTTTTGACAAATTAACAAAACTCGTCTCAATTTTTCATATTTTTAATCAAGTTCTTTTATGTTCCACACATATTATCAGTCAATCTTAATGTCCATTTCATCGTCTACATCAAACGATTAGTTTTATCTAGTTTAACTGTTCAAGTAAGACGAATTGAAATCAACATCGGTTAAAAAATGAGAAAAACCCATAATCTAAGCACTTGCCGTTATGAAAGAAAATCAGAAGGACGAATATGTAGCAATAAAATAGAAGAAATAAGAAAAGATTGAGTATTATGTTCCCAATTGCTTAAACTTTTTTTTTTATACAAATTATTCAAAGATGTTTGAATGACTATAATGAAAATGATGAAAGAAATTTCCCCTATTTATGCTTAAATTTTAACTTATAAGTATTAATCGAACAATGACTTAGATAACATCAACCGGTATAAATTAAAATCTAATAGTTCATCATGTGGAAAAATTATATATTAGACAATGAAATGCAGCCAAATTATTCCATAAATCCACATTCGTCGCCAGCTTAAAAGTTTTCAATTATTGTCTATTTTCTATTTTCTATCAGCATTTTCTATATACAAATATACGATTTACTGTAAGTTATAAATATCTTTTAATTTTTATTTCTTTCATACAACAACTCACACACAGTTCTTTCTTAATTCTCTATCATTATCATCTTCGAAACTCATATTTTATGAAATTTTATTTTAACTCTCTAAGTTGCTGATTGGAGTTTACATTTCATATTTTAACACCTCTATTTACGTTCAATTTTTGCAATTAGGACAATGCATTTGATATGTTATTTGTTCTTATTTGTTTTTTTTTTTACAATGGCAACATCGTCTTGTTCATATTCTTCTCTTAAGAGGCTATAATATGTTATTTTATGATATCGAGGATTAAAGATTAATAATGAAACAACATTACAAGATATTTTATTTCTCAAAAGTTAATAAAAATTAGGAAATTATTTAAATTTAATATTTATCAGTAACCAATTTAAATGGCAAATAATAACCAACACAATTTAATTACAAAAAACAAAAAAAAGAATAGGATAAAGGAATTAATGACTCGAGATATTTAAATGAGCAAAGAACTCAATGTAAATTATGTAAGCATTTTTAATAAACATTTGAACGTGATCATGCAGGAACAAGAACCTTAATTCTCCATAGCTATTAAACTTTAAATGGAACACTCTTGAAGAAAATTCTTATTTTGTTCATGTACTAGGTATATTAATTATAAACTAGTCATTTGTCAAATTGGCTACCTCCATTATTGTTGATGCCGTTACCTTTTATTTTATGCTCAATTTACAGTTTTGACGGAATATGTTACATATCCATCCATTGAGTTGCCAGTATCGAAACACTAAGTTCGAAATATTGGTTAAGCATAGACCAACCTATTCAGAACAGTCACGGGTTTGCTAAAGCTAAACGTTGCTAAAACCATAACTGCCACTTCTGAAACAAGTGATGCAAGTTGAGGTGCTTATCACTCATAACTCTGATGGCGGTTTCAATCTCACGAGTCTTTTGATTCTGTCTTTCTCTGTATTTTCGAGCAACCCCTTCAAAATGCAAAAGGTAAGCATATTAATTAGAAAATATTGTGACATAATAAATGAAATAACGAACCCAAGTCTTTTGTAATTTATGCTATTGCCACTAACCAAATTAGAGTTTAACTATTCAAGTATATTTTTATTCGTATAAATACAAACAAAATTTTCACAATATAATAATGTGAAAAGTTACCTTACAAACAATTTCATCCAAACACAAGCATATTTTTCCATACTTGTCTAGGAAGAGACGTTCACTTGGAGGCTTCCCACATGCATCTCTCACAATTGAAGTAATTACATATATTATTTCTGATACTTCAAAAGAAATCACAATATTAATTAAATGATAATCACATTGAAACTTTAATAACTTGGACAATAAAAATGGCTTTGTTCACTAGAATATTCGTGTACAACTAGAAACATTGAATAGCAAGTCACATTTCATTAAAAATGGTTTGGTAATGTGCCGGGTGCGCGAACACAGTGTCATATTAATAGTTGAAACAAGACATCTTAGAGAAATTGTATGGGTTTAGCCCAAAGCGGACAATATCACACTATGCTAAGAGTATTTTTGGGTTGATTTAGCTCAACAATTGATGTCAGAGCCCATGTTCGATGGACGAGTATGACGACAACAAAATAATGTTATGGAGCTCGATTTACTTCCCTTATGAGCTTGGAGACACACAAAGAACCAAACGAAGCTAGTTTCGGGCTTTGACTGCCATTAATATTCTTACGAAGCAAGTGGCACATCGTGAATCTCGAAAATTGACATGTGGATTATGGTAATAGCCACGTGAAACTTGGTTCATGAGGGAGACCCGTGAATTGCGATAGTCGGCCACGTGGAACTTAGTTCGAGGGAAGATTATTGGACGAGGGAACAAAGTCTTACATTGATAGGTGAAAAGGATTGATAACCCACATATAAGATATAAGAATCTCTTAATGGTATGAGGCTTTGGGTGAATCATGAAGGCTTAACCCAAAGCCGAAAATATCATACCATATTAAGAGTAATTTTGGAGTGGTTTGAGCCCAACACAATGAATTGAAGCACAATATATAAATATAAATGATAAATACAAAGCTTAATATACTTACAAACAAGTTCATCGTATTCTTCTTTGCCAACCACATATATGCTGACACCTCCTAATATAGTGTATACTACATAAACTGATCTGGAGAAGAAGTAAAATTTTAAAACATTAGCCATGTAAAATCAAAACTAGCTGGTTCCAAATCTTCAAAAATCTCCTTACCTAAGGCCCTGTTTGTCCATTTATTTATTTTTTTCAAAAATGTGTTTGAATACAAAATTTGCAAGTTATGAAAAAATTTTGAAAATGAGTTTTTCGAAAATCAAAAATTGGTTTTCAAAATTTTCATGAAAAACTTTTTTCCTTACTCACAAAACTGCAGTATTTTTTTCTAGTGAAATGCATGTCCAAACATAATTTTAAATTCCAAATAGCATTTTTCAACTTAACTCCAAATGCTACTATATTTCCAAATATTACAATATTTATGTCCAAAAGTCTATTTAATTATTGTATTGCTAGAATATCGATATCATTGGTCATATTAATACCATATATTAAATAGCAATAAAGTAACTAATTTACAAGCAAGTATATATACTCAAACAATCTGTTGAATTTTATATCGTAAAATTATTAAAAATTTACATACTTGTGACAAGCTACAAGAAGCTCCTCATTTTTGACCCCTTTAAGATTTTCTGCTCCCAATCTAACTAAGAAAGAACGCCAATGTAGACTTTCCTCTGTTGGAACTCCATTGAAACTGCGTGTAAAGAAAAAGATATAAATCGGACTTGGGTTACATTGATATAAATTAAGTGATTATATCTTCTTCATTTATATTTTTTATGAAGAAAAAAAGTTGCATTTTTAAAGTTGCTCAATGAGAAATAAAAATAAAAATAAAATTATTAGTATTGAAGTTGATGAATGTCACATAAAAATCACCTATACCCCATTCTATTGTTAAATTAAAGTTCATGTCTTTTTTTCTTAGATAATTTATTTTTTGGACGAGAAGGAATCGGTAAATATAAGGGAAATGGGGAATCATAAGATCGACCCTTACAATTCATGTTATTAGACGTATGGTGGAGGAGTTCTGAGCTCCGCCACTATATTTAAAATTACAGATTAAAATAAGCGATTTAAACTATCAATACAATAAGAGAACTGTATATTTTAAATGTTCATAAGGAAGAAAAAACGAAAATAATAGAAGTTCAAAGAAAGAAGAGGTTGAAGTTAATTACCGTTCTACAAGTATATTGCCCTCGGAATTGGCTATTAGTATTGCCAGCAACATGTTGCTTCTTCTTCTTCTTCGTCTTTTTCTTTTTTTCTTTCCGAAGAAAAAATAAAGCAACAAAAATAAAGGAGGGAATTGTCGAGTAACTTTTTATTTAATCTTCTATTTCGGATCAAAGTATTACAAATCAACAGAACAAGACCAAGTCATCAGCAAGAGAGTAGGAAAATGTGTTGGGTATATATATTGAATTATATTGGTCAAATAACTACCAATTTCAGAGACAAATTGGTTCACTAATTTACTATAAAATGCTCATATTATACTTCTTTAATTTGATTGTATCGGATCAACAACTAGTCTCTATCTCTTGACATTTGGGAATGAAAGTAAAAAGAAACTGAGTTTTCCAATATGTAAAAATGAGTGTTGAAAATGTTCGAAATATATAGAGAATGCTTTAAAACATACAGCCAAAAGTTATTTTGATTTGCTTGTCCCTGAAAATATTTCATGGTTTAAGCATCGTAGAGATTTGAGAATTATTGTTTTAATTCTTTCAATTAAAATAGCGTCGATAAAATTTACTATTTTGTAATGAAAACAATGTTAAAAACTGCAGTCAACTTTTGTGTTCCTCTTGTTGCTAATTTTACAATATTCTTTTATATTTATTTTCTTTTAAAAAATTTATTTGTGAAATAATAATTTAACTGGAATAAGAAAGAAGCTGAAAAGACGCGCGTGCATACACAGACATACGCTTTTCCTTAACTGACCTATTATAATAAATAATCCTAAATAGGTTCCCTGATAATAGATGCTCATATGTCCTAAAACCGATCAAATATCATCTTTTGATCTTCTTGAGTGTTATAAACTTAAAATTAGGTTTATATTAGAAATTTATCGATATCTCCAACGGTCAAAGAAGAATAGATCTTCATGAAAGCAGAAAGTCTTGAACATTAGTTTATCTTTAAATGTGAGAAGGGTGGACATTCAATTCTTTGAACACATAATCCAACAAATTAATTTGAATTGATTGATTAAATTATTTTATATAATTAAATTCCAAAATCAGTTCTATTTAGATCATTTCTTGGATTCCATCAATTTTTATTAAATTTATTTTTGATTTTAACGCCAACAATTACCGATATACACAGCCACTCTAGCCCTACTCTAGTCAACTCTCTATCTTTTTCTCCAACCTTCGATGATCCTTCTGTCCGCAAACCATCAAAGTCGAGAAGAAGTGAGGAGGCATATTGATATCAACATCTTGCATAGATTTCCAGAATCCTTTTGTACCCCTAGCACTCTTCGTGTCAACATCTTGTATAGATCTTCAGAATTATTTTGTAACCCTAACGCTCTACTACTCCAGCCACCGTCCTATTTCTTTCTCCAACTTTCGATGATCCTCCTGCGCACAAACCATTAAAGTCAAGAAGAAGTGCGGAGCATAATCTTCTCATGTCGGTATCAATATCTTGCATAGATTCCAGAATCACTCTGCAACACTTTCTATGTCAACCGAACTAAAAATCACAGAATCGTCCGTAAGTAGCACATGAATTACATCTCTACTTTTTCGTGCTAATCTTAATCTACATAAAATTTTAGCCATTTTAAAACAATTTAACGAAGCGATAATATCTTCGCACAAATCAAGAATAAATATGATAAAATGAATCAAACTTACCCCAATTTCCTCGATCTCCATTTATGTTGAACAAGAAAGATAAAATCATTATATATTGCTTCATCTAAGTAATGAAAGTACAATCAAAACTCATTTTTATCATAATGCAATATACATATTTCATTCAACTTTATTATATACTTGTCACATATCCACCTTAATTTCATATGCTTTTTTGCTTTCCTATGAATTGGTAATCCAAGATTATTAATGAAAATCCTAGACTTATAAAAGTAGGGTTTTAAACCATTTAATATTGGATCACCCGCTCAAACCCGAATATATTTTCTTCATCGTCTCTCCTCTTTCCCAGTACTGTAACAGTTGCAAAAATACAGTAACAGCCATGGATTCTTCAAATAATAATTCTCCTCAATCTGTACCTTATATTACTAGTAACAATCCTCTTCAATTCACAATTCATTTGCCCAATTTAAACCCTAATTCTACTCTCAATTTCACTCCAATTTCAAACCCTAACCCTAATTCTAATTCAATTTCAGACGAGCTTCTTTCTCTCTCTATTCCGAGGAAAAGGAGACGAGGTAGGCCCCGAAATTTGCCTTTGAATCAGGTATATCACAATTTTCCCAATTCATCAAACACTTTAATAAATTCGAATTTTGTGGGTAATTTAAATGCTGTTAGAACGATTACTGCTAAGGATACTTCGGATGAGATTATTGTAATAAATAAAGAGGCAACGACTGAGGCGTTAATCGCTTTGACGGCTGGTTTTCCAGCTGATTCTTTGACTGATGAGGAGATTGAAGCTGGGGTTGTTTCTGTAGTGGGTGGTATTGAACAGGTTAATTATATTCTTATTAGGAACCATATAATTTCCAAATGGAGGGAAAATGTGTCGACTTGGATAACAAAAGAGATGTTCATCGATGTTATACCTAAGCATTGTAGTGGTCTGTTGGATTCTGCTTATAATTATGTGGTGTCGCGTGGGTATATTAATTTTGGAGTTGCACCGGTTGTTAAGGATAGGATTCCGGCTGAGCCGAGTAAGGGTAGCGTGATTATTATTGGGGCGGGACTTGCTGGGTTGGCTGCAGCAAGGCAGTTGATGTTGTTTGGGTTTAAGGTTACGGTTCTGGAGGGAAGAAAGCGTGCCGGTGGAAGGGTGTATACGAAAAAGATGGAAGGCGGGAATAAGGTGGCTGCTGCTGATTTAGGAGGGAGTGTGTTGACAGGGACGCTAGGGAATCCATTAGGTCTCTTGGCACGACAGCTATGTTACACGCTTCATAAGGTTAGAGATAAATGTCCACTTTATCGCGTGGATGGGAAGCCAGTTGATCCTGATTTGGATCAGAAGGTGGAAGCTGCTTATAACCTACTTTTGGAGAAGGCAAGCAAGCTCAGGCAGTTAATGGGAGGAGTTTCTCAAGATGTTTCTCTTGGAGCAGCATTGGAGACATTCCGTCAGGATTATGATGATGGAGTGAATGAAGAGAAGATGGGTTTATTTAATTGGCATCTTGCTAATCTGGAATATGCAAATGCAGGTCTGATTTCTAAGCTTTCTTTAGCATTTTGGGACCAAGATGACCCCTTTGACATGGGAGGGGATCACTGCTTCCTGCCCGGAGGAAATGGAAGACTAGTTCAGGCATTGGCCGAAAATGTACCTATTCTTTATGAAAAAATTGTGCATACCATTCGTTATGGTAGTGATGGAGTACAGGTTGTCGCTGGGGGACAAGTATTTGAGGGAGATATGGCACTGTGCACTGTTCCCCTTGGAGTTCTGAAAGGTGGTTCTATTAAGTTCATTCCAGAGTTGCCTCAGCAGAAGCTTGATGGAATAAAAAGATTGGGATTTGGATTGTTAAATAAGGTTGCAATGCTTTTCCCATATGTGTTCTGGGGCACTGATCTCGATACCTTTGGGCATCTTACTGATAATTCTAGTAGCAGGGGTGAATTCTTTCTGTTTTATAGCTATGCAACCGTTGCTGGTGGTCCCTTATTGTTAGCTCTAGTTGCTGGAGAAGCTGCACACAAGTTTGAGACCATGCCTCCGACCGACGCAGTGACAAAAGTTCTTCAAATTCTAAAAGGTAAAATGCATTTTTTGTTGCAATTATTTTCCTTAATCTTGAAATAAAATTTCTCATTCTGTTGTAAGGATATAATGCAGCATAGTAACAAGAAGAAAAGAACAATAATTTCAGGGCAGAAAGAATAAGAAAATTTTAGGAGATAATGTTATTTTCTCTTGGTTGTTTTGGTTAGGAAGAGATAGACATAGTAAAGCTTGTTGGAGATAATGTTACTTTTGAAAAGGCATTCTTGATACATGGAGCTTGCTGTTAAGGTTTTCGTTTCTGATGCATTGATGATAACTTTGAACATTGCTATCAGGTATATATGAACCGCAAGGAATTGAAGTGCCAGAGCCGATCCAAACTGTCTGTACAAGATGGGGAAGTGATCCTTTCAGCTTGGGTTCTTACTCTAATGTTGCAGTAGGGGCATCGGGAGATGACTATGATATTTTAGCAGAAAGTGTGGGCGATGGCAGACTTTTCTTTGCTGGCGAGGCCACTAATAGGCGCTATCCAGCCACCATGCATGGAGCTTTTCTTAGTGGGCTTAGAGAAGCTGCGAATATGGCCCACCATGCTAAGCTCAGAACCATGAGTTTGAAGGTTGAGAAAAAACCATCAAGGAATGCTTATTCTTATGCTTCTGTTCTGGCGGATTTATTTAGGGAGCCAGACTTGGAATTTGGTAGCTTTTCTATAATTTTTGCTAGAAAGAGTTCTGATCTAGAGTCACCAGCAATTTTGAGGGTGACTTTCAGTGGAACCCAAACGAAGAGTCATGATGGGATAAGGCCTAATCGACATCTTTCTAACAAGTTACTCTTTCAGCAGCTTCAGTCCCACTTTAATGACCAGCACGAGCTTCATGTTTATGCCTTGTTATCCAAGCAACAAGCCCTTGAGCTTAGAGAGGTCAGAGGTGGTGATCAGATGAGGCTGAATTTCCTTTCTGAGAAGCTTGGGGTGAAACTGGTTGGTAGAAAAGGTTTGGGTCCATTGGTTGATTCTATAATTGCCTCAATTAAGGCTGAGAGAGGCAGGCGCAAACCTGGGTCCAGGTGTCTTACGCTTAAATCTGGTGAAATCATCTCTCTCTCTCTCTCACACACACACACACACACACTCAATACAGAGGAAAGAGCAAGTAGCTTTATTGTTTCTTTTATTGAAACCATAGCACATATCAATTTAAGCGTAACAATTTTCCTTAAACAGGTGTCATGAAGTCAAAAGCCACCACTCTCAGGCAGAAAATAGTTCGGTATGAGCACCCACGCTTTCCTTTTCTCCTTCCTCTCTTTATCTCTCTAGTTTGTTCTTTTCTTGTTGGCAGTGAATCTCAACTTTTTCTGGATCCTGTTTTTGAATTGTTTCAGAAAGGCTAAAATAGTAGGGGGAGGCAATAGAACCACTTCTTCCACTGCAGAGAGCAGCATGATTAAAGCAGTTGGCAACAGCTCCACCTCGATCCCTCCAACAAATGTTACTTTGGAATCTAAACCAGTTTGCACTATTGAATCTATAGCTTCTCCGAGTTTGAATATTGGTGTAAATGACAACACGGGGTCAAATTCAGTGGGTAGTGGTTACATATATCTGCTTCCGAATGCAGGCATTGGTGATAAGTCTCAGAGTGATATTGGTAATTCTACCCCTCCCATTTTGGATGCTGGAGAAAAGACAGGAAGCAATATTAATGGCGCTATTTATCCCCAGAGTACATATGATGATAGAATGAATACATATGCTCCGCCTTCCAGTGGAAATTCGGCTAGTTAGTGCACAAGATGTTGTAGTAGCAGACAACTATAGAAGCTATTGAGAGAACATCAAATGCTGATAGTGGTTAAGGCAACTGATGTTGGTGGACGTGGAGTCGATGACTTTTGAAGTACTACAAGAGTTTATCAGCAAGAGATGTAACTCTCATCTGGAAGAGTCGTCACATAAGAGTCTTAATAGAATTTATTAGTTTGAAAATGAAAAAGAAAACTTCATAGAATGCATTGAGAAAAAGAGTTGCAAGACTTGGACCAAGTTAGATGAAAGAAATCTAAGTAAACACTTTCTTTAGAGTTGCGTAAGTTGTTGACCACAAGTAATGGCAGAGCTACATAGGCTCAAGGGTGATAAATTGAACATTTTCTATTGGAAGCATAAAGTACTTCAAAATATTGACAACAAAATTAATAACAATATATAAATTTTGACTGTATATATTGAAATATAAACATGAGAAATTTTACTACCTAAAAACACACACAAAAAGTAAACAAAAGAAAAAAATGCTACCCCCGGCGCCTAGTTTGGTTCTAAGTTTTAAGATAAAATAAGTGATTTGTGAGAGACTGACGTGTCAAAATTTGGTTAAGGTATCTAGTAACTATTTCCCGTCCAACTTCACGTAAAAGATGGGGTGAAAATCATTTCCCCTCCAATATTTCGATTAACTTTGAACAATTCACATTTTCTTTTATGTCACACAGAACGTCTATCGCATAGCCTATGCCAGACTCTAAGTAACATTTTTTGTTATATTTATATTTTTCACCTAGGTGCTTTAGCTATAATTTGAGAAAACTACATCAGTGTCTTGAGTTAATTATCTGACCTTTTCAATTAATAGAAAAAACTTCATTAATTTCTTGAATGCTGATAATAGCAATGCAGTTCTCCTTCCAAATTTTTATTTTTATTCCAATTTCTTAACTTTTTGGTAGTAGAACTTTACCTAATATTTAGGACTTTGAATTAAAAATTAAAAACTTCATATATGTTAATAAAGTTTTTCTTACAAAAAGAACCAAGGTAGAGTATTGTAACACATTGTTAACTTGAAGTAATCCATACCATTATAAATAAAATAGGATATTTTATATCCTATAGCAAAACTTTACACCTTATTTATTATAAATAAATATCCTTTTAAAATATTATTTTCTATAGCTACCTTTTAGGTTTTATAGCAATATATGTATTTATGATCACTTCCTACCGTTTATCCATTAAATAAGATGGGTAATATTTTTCTCTCTCCTACTTTCTGTATACAACTTCAAAAACCACAATCTCTCTCTTAGTCTCTTCTCCATGAATACATATTACCCGACATTTCCAAATTCACTTCAATTCCACGCATTTACACCTCAAGCTAGAGATTACTACTGTGTCTGTTTGCGTGTTTGTAGGTATAATAATATACGACAACAAATATCAATATCCGTACATGATGATTGTTCGTATGAAAAGGAAAAGAACCGATTAGTCGAAGTTACTTGCCAAAGTACACTCGCTCCTTACTTAAATCTATAACTCCATTTTCTCTCTCTTCTTCTTCATCACCGTTACCACCGCCGCCGCCACAACCAATCTTTAACCTAAAACTTTCATATACCATCTCTTCGGATCTGAACAAATGTGAGAGAAAGAGGGGAAAGAGAACAGTCTCAAAGATAGTATAATTTTGAGAAATCTTTAATGTATTCAATGTATTGTAGAATGAATTCATATATTGTTTTAATATATATATATATATATATATATATATATATATATATATATATATATATATATATATATATATATATATATATTGTAGTAGTAGGTATTCAAATATATCTACAGTATGTATTCATATATTTTTACACTATAGATGACCTGCTATACTTTATGTATTCAATGTATTGTATATATATAACTATATTCATACAATCAGCTCTATTTCTCCATTTTATATTCATTCCAATAGATGATAGCTCCCTATATATTTTAATATAATTTTTTTAATTCAATATTAGTTACTTAAAATCTTAATATTGTTATTTATTACTAATATATATTTTCAATAATATTTTCCTTTTCTTTATTCTTCTTTAGGTATCTTATGTCCAAGCAGACAGGTCAAAAGCTCCCACCGACTAATGACTTTCAATGCATTTTAAGGCAGTGTTCGATATTGTTCACCTGCAACAAAATCATCAAGGCATGGCGACAATGTTCCTTTAGAGCTGTCAATATGGGCCGGGCCAGGTTAGTTCAGCCCAGACCATGTGGACTTTAGTAGTTGACGGGCTGGGCTGGACCAGCCCACAATTTTGATGAGCCTTAAAATGGTGAACTCACCCCAGCCTTACGTGGCCCGCGGGCCCCCACGGGCCGACCCATCATTTTAAAAAATATAATTTTATATTTTTTTTAAAGTTCTGACCTAAAAAAAGATAATTATTTAAAAGTTAAAAAATTTACGAAACTTAATAATTTTTTATATTGTTCCAATATATCACAATAAATACTAAAAAAATAAATAAAAGACAAGACTATATTTCATTCACTGAAAGTCAAAACTTAAAACAAACTATTCAAGAGAACGTTTATGATGCTTCTGAGATATCTAACACATCATCTTCATCAAACACATTTGAATCCGCTTGTGACAAAGTTGTCTTAACATTTTCACTTTCATCTACAATTCATATGCAATATTAATTAGCTAAATATTAAAAATTAATAATATTTAAGAATATTACCAGTTTGAGTTCAGGAAAACTTGTGCAGCCAATTTCGAGTAGTAACAAGTGTTTGGACATTTTCATAATAAATGCAACTTCTATACTTTATAAGAATACGTCACCAGTGCTAAATATTGATTGTGATGGTATAATGTTAATAAGAATGCTAAGCACATCACGCACCATTGAATTGAAAGATAGGGATATTTTCTAGAATGGTCCTTCCAATACATGACCACATTATCTCTTGAAACTTCTTATATCAAGTTTTGGTTCCTCTTAGTAAAGATTCAATTCTGACTTTCCATCTCTAAAGGCGGTATACGTTTTATTTTTTATATATTTTAAATAAATATTTTATTAGGCCCACGGGCCGGCCCGACTCAGCCTCAATCAAGCCTCACGGGCCACGGGCTAACTCAGGTTGGGCTTAAAAGCCTCATTTTTAAATGGGCTTTAAAAATTCTAACCCAACCCTACTAAATTACGAGCTGTGTTGGGCTGGCCCAACGGGTCAAGCCCATATTAACGGCTCTATGTTCCTTCATCCCAACCTCGTTTCATAGAGATTTGGTGCACTAGATTTACAGAGTCTTTTTTTTATTTATTGTTCGCTTCTATGTTAAAAAAGAATAACGACATTTTAGGATTTTCGATTTGATAAAACATTTTGTAGTTACCAACAATGAACAAGTATTGAAGATCGTAGCTTATGAGCCAGACTCGAACGTTAGTGTGCAAATGCAAATAATACCCACCTCACACCAATGTTAACAACGACCCAGTAAAATCCCACCATATATTAATGCTAGACAAAATTCTACCAAAATTTCCTTGGTTATTTGAAACTTGACCGTTTCAAAGACATATTTCGGATTGCTCCATCAACTTCAAGAAAATATAGCAGTGGATAACATATGAAGATACATAAATATATCATGTGGTTTAATAGAGACCATTTCGCTTCTCTAGCTGATATGGTAAAGCTTGTAAAGTAGGATAGGATCTTCGGGTCCCAACTTATCCTTTTTTCTTGAAAACTGTGGTGTTTGGGCCGGCTTGCACGCACCTCGACTAATTCATCTCAGCCTTGCATTTTAACTTTGATTTATGAGCCAATGCCGCATATTTAGAGGCTAAATTCATGGGGGAGGGCCTAAAAAATGGCATAAGCTACTTGTAGATCACAACCATGGGAATCAACTAATAGCAGTTTAAGTTTACAAACAATACATTCCTCATTGTACAAACACAACTTGAATGGTCATAAATTCAAGGCTCTATTTTTTCTCTTGCCTAGCTGCTATAAACTCCTCTACATTTATTCATCTAGTATAAAGTATGCGAATCATAATACAAGAGAAGTGTCGTTCATAAGAATAGTATCGTTGAGGTTCAGAGATTTATCAATCTAAAGGACTTCACCATTCCTTATTCTCCCAACCACTCTTCTAATTTCGCCTCTTTATCAGCTTTAAATTCTTCAAAGTTTTCAGACAAAGACAGCAGTTGATCATGAGACATGCTTTTGTTTACCTGTTCTTGTTGTATCTCATCAGCAGTTTGACTTGACAATCTTAAGTCTTCACTATTGGCCCGTCCAAGTGAGGAAGAAGAGCTCGCATCTGCAGCTAGTAGCGTGTCATTTGTATGCGTTATAGATGGTTCATCCCTGTCCGATAAAGATGGTTCGCTCTTGGCTGGTCGAGATTCTCCAGACTCTAACTGAGGCCACTTGAAATTACTAGCCTTTTGTTTTGCTGACCTGAAAACAGTTGAAAGATAACCAGCAGCCCTCTCATCATCGTCATCTGTACCTGTATTGCCACCCCAAGTAGCAGGACTCCAAGAGGTAGAAATACCTACTGGGAAACTTGAACGCGGTCTGCTAATTAATCCTCTTTTTGGTTGCTTCTTTGAAATGACAGCTAGAGTATGTTTGAGATCTTTAATCATCTCGTTAGCAATCGGAAGGCCACACTCTTTCATTGACCCAATCACAATGATGGAATCCTCTAAGTCTTCTGTGTGTAGAGTCATTTCACGGGATTTCTCCTCAATATTCTTTTTGAGATTTACAAGGTTGGGCGCTGCTTTCTGGGTATGCTGTTGAATGTAAAAAAGCCCCACAGCAGGCTCGTTTGCAATGAACTTTATCATGTCCGCCAAGGATTCAGTTATCTCTACAAAGCCATCCACTGTGGAAAATTCATGCATTTTTTTGAAGTCCAACGGTTCATCATCACTGGTGGGGCAAGAAAATAATGAGAGAGCTTCTTGTTAATGGATAATCCAGCAGTTGGAAATGGAAAATGTTCTAACATGTAAGAATGAGAAGAATTAAAGTTGGTGGTCAGAATTTTTTTTTTTTTTTGTAGATATATACATGTAGGTATTAAATGTATCAAACGCCTATGGTGAATTTGCTTCCCAACTTTTGTGGGCAAAAGAAATTCCCCCCCCCCCCTTCATTTCTCTGGTAAGCGGAGCAAATAAATATAGATCGCAGTTACAGTAAACATGGCCAGTTCAAACACAGAGCAATCAGGCAACTATATTAACTTCAATCCATAAGCCAACCTAATTTAAATTAGTCATAGGACATCCCTGATCTTTATGTTTGCTATTTTCCTAAAAATTAACTGAAGTGCGTTATCTGTGTATTCTACATGATGAGTAAGTTGACCAGATTACTTAGTGATTTGAATCACAAGCTGTGAACTGCCATAAGTTATTTCCAACTGGGATTAGGGGAGTTATGATATGGAAGAAATCTCAAATGTAATACATAATATTATATATATATATATTATATATATATATATAATATTTTTTATCTACAATAAAAGGTCATGCTAACTCAGGCTCTTTCTCCACACCAGAGGAAACATGAAATGCAATTTGCAGATAGCATTACAACTATCGGTTTTGCAGATAACTAATCATTCACCAGCTCAAGATACCATGAACGTATATGGGCATCAACAAAATAGCATATCGGCTACCACCAATGGAAAGGAGAGACATGAGACGCTCCCATCAGCACATTAAAATAAGACAGATAAGCCCCATTCTGCTCAATCCAACATCTTTTTCAGGCAAAGAAAGCAGGAATTAAAGAATATATGCAATTTTGATTGATAGATTTAACTGGGGTAGCAACTAAATAACACATCCTGAAGAAAAAATGCATCAAAGAATGGAGTGAACTGGTAAGTGAGATCCAGAATTTAAAATCTATGATCCTGCAAAACAAAGCAGAAAAGACAATACACATGCAATGTTGACATTCTTTTGACGGATCCAACCGATCTAAGGAACAAGTACACCTAAAAGAAGGAAGTGGTGAGATAAAAACATGGAAGAGTTAAAGAAGCTACAGAAAAAAGACATGACGTGCCGGGTCACTTCAACTTTCCTTTCCACATAAATAACCCCAAAGCTATTTTCTTTACAACTTTCTATTTGCTGCACTCTTTTGTCTCCTTCAATATCAGCTAGTAACCTTGAGACGGGTTTCTCTCTTGGCAGTTTAGCAGATAGACCAAGTACTATGAATTACAGGCTCTTCTAAGAGGAGATTGAGAATAAGGCGTGAAAATAGACTGTGATAACCACATACCAAAACGCTGATGAGTGAAACCACAAGGTCAACTTGTCAAGGAAAAGAAAACTGAAACAATCCCCCCCCCCCCCCCCACCATAGAGAAGAAAACAATCCTTATAATCATCAGTTATACCATGACAAACAAAGGATTACAGAGTTCAATTAACCAAAGCATAAACATTGCCCAAACAATTGTTTTATCTACCTCGAGAGCAATATATGTTTATACGTCTTGGTTCTTTCAATTTGAGCATAAATTACAGTCTCAAAAACACCAGCAGCTTGAACTTCATCAGACTAGCATTTGACTTGAGTATTGAAATTTGATTTGTTTCCATTTATTATCATTTCTATTTTTCTTTAGATATTCATAAGCTTCATATGCAGTTGCATTTTTCCCCTTATCTTGTAAGAACATATTATCTATTCTTGGCACAACAACTAGCAATAACAGATAACTAATAGAATGCAACTTATGGTCTAATAGAAATCTCAATTAATTAAATATTTCCTAATCAAAAGGAAAAAGAGAGAAAAAGGATTATAGTTCCTAATTTTCTCTTTCACAAGTATCTTACTTGAACATAGATCATGTCCACCGAATACCGACAAGCTGATTTGAGGTTTGATAAAACACTATTATTTGCACAACCTGCAGTATAAGGTAGGTAACCATCATTTTAACATCCATAATCATACTCGATTTGGTCAAATTTGCAAATATTTCCTTAAATATGCAGAGAGAAGTAACTGCAGGTGTTATATAACAAGGTCATCGATTCAGCACAGCTAATTCTATTATTCCAATTTTTGCAAGAATCCACTTAGAATTGTTCTGGAAAGAAAACTAGCTGAGAGTAAAGTAACCTAAAAAGAGATGATTCTACTTTGTTACACCTTAAATTCAAGTTTTTATCTTTTTCAGCAGTAATAAGCTTTACCTAATTAAAAAACAAAGACAATACAAGAACAAAAGAACCAACAACAACAACAACTAATGTAATCCAAGAAACTGGGGCCTGGGAGGATAGAGTAATGCAGACTTTACCCCGACTATATGAAGATAGAGAGACTGTTTTCGATAGACCCGGCTCAAGGAAAAATGAAAAAGAAGCAGAAAAATAAGATGATAGAATAACCAAAGCGAAAGAAACAACATATAGTAAAAGAAATTTGCGGATAAGATGATACGAAAGTAGGAGACCAATAGTAATGCTGCCGGCATGAACCGTTTACTGATTCTAAATTAGTACTAACCTGTTTAGATTACATTCTTGATTTTCCCTATCAATGCAAATCTATAGCCTGTAAAACTGAAAGAGGATCAAAAAGAAAAAAACCAAAATTCTATTTGACCTCAAGAAAAACCTAAATTACCACAAAAAAACAAGTGTACAGAACACCTCAATTAATCCATCAATCCACAAAATATAACAGAAATCCACTTCTCAAAAAGCAAATTTCAGCTCAAATTCTCTATGAATTAGGCACTAAACAAATACGCACAAGAAAATTGTAGAGGGTACAATATATGAAAAACAAGTGTAAGATCATATAACTTACAGATCAAACTAGAGAGGAATAGGTTGATTTCAAGCTTCCCTGAATCTGTTGATGTGGTTTGACAATAATTGTATATGTTTGTTTAATGTAGTATGTACCGAATTAGGTATTTGTCTGAACTTTGACGCAAGTGAAAATATCAGATTTTGAAACTTAACCAGAAAACGACAGCTACTTTTCCTTTTTGGTCGTTGTTTCGATTACTGTTCTAATCCATATGCCCTAAGACATGGTACATCGGAGGTAAGTGCCACGAATTTTAAATTCAACAATTTTAAAATAATATATAAAATAAAAAATAATTATAAAAAATACATCAAAATTACAAAATTATAATAAATAATTTATTTAAAATATTTACGAATTATAATTTAACTACGAATAATATGAAAAGTATGATATATATCATAATATGTAAATTAGTTGTAATATCGATACAACTTAAATATCAAAAGTAATGTATCCAATATGAAATCTTATATGTATCTCTTAAGGAGTAATAAATCCTGAAAGAATTTTAATATTATAATTTAATATTTTAATTAAAATATTACTTTTATTTAATATGCTTTCTATTCGAAAGAGATTTTATATAAAAACATAATTCACAATTAAAATATGTAACACATAATTCACCATACAATATCATTATAACTAATTATTTGTAAATAGTTACTAGTTAATATCGAGATATTAAATTAATAAGTATTGTATCTTATAAACATAAAAAAGAATAATATGTAAAAGAATAACTATAGAAAAAATTGTGCTATTATATAGTAAAGACATAACAAAAGCTAATAAATAAATACTTTGAAATGAAAGATTTATTTAAAATTTATTATCATAGGAGTCTTCGCGAATAATGTGCAATAATTTTTATTTTAATTATGACATAAAATACTCTCAACTTAATGATTTATGATTAAGAAAGAAGTAATTTTGAATAGGTAATGACTTGTTAAGAAAATTTGAAGATTTACAAGGTCAATTACATACAATTGTATAAAGTTCTATTAGGCGAGCCCAGTACCTTGGGCGTTGGGCGTATCCGGGGCATAAGCCCCGGTTGCTGAGGCGTAAATCTCACGAAACTAAGTTGCACACATAAGTCCACGGGTATTTTACGAGTGCTCCGGGACGAGTCTTGATTCTGCCATTTAAAACAGAGTTCTAAACTAAGATTTTGATTCACCGGCTTTTTGCTGCTGTAAAATCTATACCGTCCATTGGTACATTGTTGAGATTGGACTTCGAGTTATAGGGTACAACGCGAATATCCTAATGTACTGTAGCTGGTTAGCTGGTTCACAATTTTGTTGAATATCAATAATGGCCCCTCATTTTAATTTATTTTGGTTTTATAACTCTGTCGATTTCCTTTTACACCTAAGAAGAGATCTGTCTTTTACATCTAAAAAAATTTATTTTCTTAAATTTAAATTTGTAAATGAGCATAATGTACGAATTGTGTGATGGAATGATAAATGTCTATTTGAAGTTTGCACTGGAGTTTATTTTGACATGTAATGTTTTATCATATTTGCACGTTAACAGTGATATCTAACAATGTTATGTAAGTTTTAGTAGTACAAAATTTCTATTCAAACAATGTTAACATTCCTTAGTTTGTATCCTTTGTAATGAAAGATGTAGAGGTGCATGCTATACTCACGAGGGGTTGATAAGTTGACGACGTAGCGAGTTCAATGAAAGACTATATATTGTCAAAGGCGAGCCAATGAACTTCTCAATTAGTAAAGAGCTTTCCTTGATGCGAATAGAACTATCTATTCGAATTATTAAGAAAGAAATATGAATATCATTGACTTTGATCCTAAGGGTGGAAGGAGAATCAAAACCAACGGCCCAACAGTAGGGGTGTATGCATGAATTTTTGTAAGCGGTGTTGAAATTTATAGAAGAACGAGAATGATAACTTTAATTATCATATTTCTAAACAAAAGGTAGCATTAGTGTATTGGTTTTGTTGAGTCTTAAGTTAAAAAAGATCTTGAGCTTGATACTAGTTCATTAGAATTTTTAATCATAGAGTCTCTCCTAAATATTTGCAAAAAAAAAATCAAGTTGAGGTGAGAACCTCTATCTCTTAGATACAATTATATCTCAAATAACGTCAATCTTTTCCTAGTTATCCGTTTCCACATAGTATTAATATAGTATATATTTAGTAAAAAAAATTGACGAAGCAGTATCATGTAACACCTATTCATTAAACATGCATCCGCCTCTGGCTAGCGGCATCTTGACCAAGTTGCTGGAAGAATTCCGTTTTTAAGTTTTCTAACAAAAAGACTTGTTACATATAATGGACTGAATCAGGACCTAAATTCTACTTGTAAGAATGGATATGAGTTTCTTGCTCTTTCTAATTACTTCAAAAGGATAGTATTATCTTTACTTCTTTCAGAGTAGAAGATGATAAAGCTAGACGAGGTAATAACACAATGAAGTTGGTAACATCTTCAGTGCATAAGAAATTTTGCATTTTGTCTTTTGCCAAGTCTAATGTTGTATGCAACAGAAATGAGGGGAGGGAACACGACGTAAAGAAAGATATTCCAAATTGGAAAGCAATGGTTTACATCTTATTCATATAAATCAATATCATTTTAAAATATTATTTGCTATAGCTATTTTTTCTATTTTATAAACAAAGTAGATATTTATGGTAGATACTATTATTGAGGCAGGAAACACGCTATTTATGTTTCCGTGTGGGTAGTCTCTATTAGGGTTTCCGTTTCATGTGCACTAAAAAGAAAGGACGGCTGGTGCGACAGTAGTAATGCCAAGCATACGAACAAAGGACTCTACCTACCCCATACTGACGAATGAAAGAAACCTTCCTCTCTCTTTCTTCCAATTAATAGAAGATTATCAAATTTTTTCTTCTTTCTATTTCTTTTCCTTCTCTATCTCTTCGAGTAACTCAAGCCCTAATATTGATGGCCGATGAGAAAGAAGAATTTCTTTCTCTTCGAGCAACTCAAGATACACGCCCTAGTATTGATGGCCAACGACACATTAGAATAGAGTAAAAGACAGTAATGAAACAAAAAAGAGTGAATTTTTCGAACGGAAAAGAGCAATGTGATGAACTCTTATCGTAAATTTTTTGTACGGATCCGACGAACTTTCTTCTCTTCTTGGCCAGAAAATCCCATCTCCAATGAACTTTCTTCTTTTCTTTGTTATTTACTGTAGTTACATACAATGACACAAATACATTATATGCTGTACAAATTCACTCAAACACATTGTATTTTATATAAATACATTTTTTGCCCGCATTTTTTGTATTTCAAAGATCTTTATTTTTTTAATACAGTTGAATACTCTTGTATTCATGCATACAGTATATTTCAGTGTGCATGAATACATGATATAAACATTAAAATACATTGAGTATAAACATTAAAATAGAACATAATATAAACAGTGAATACATTTAATTTTAAAATACATTAAAATATACTGAATACAAATAGAATACAGTGAATACAAAAAATGAAATATGCTGAATACAATAGTCATAACATGTATTAGGAGTAATTAAAATACAGTTAATACAAATACATTTGAATATACTGAATATAAAATAACGAATTATAATTAGGTTGATAATGAGGCATGTTAGAATTGATTTTGTTGAGTTATATTAAGAGTGTATCATGCTAATTGATATTATTTCCTTTATTAGACAGCTAAACATACCTATGACGTTACTGTATTCATGAATACATGGCACTAATACATGTGAATACATGCGCGTACAACTGCATTGCCCTGATATTAGGTACTTTTTGCTGCTGTATTTATGAATACAACAACGCGAATACAGCGAATATACTATCGTAACAACTGAATAGTAGCTATAGGAAGTAATTATGTATATGATAGCTATAGGTATGGGTGTTCATGGTTCGTTTTGAGTCGGTTTTTCCCTAAAAAGAAATCAAACAAAGTCAGTCTTTCAAATATAGAAACCAAACCAAACCAATTGAGTTGGTCTTTATTGATTCGGTTTATGTCGACTTTTGTCGGTTTTTCAAATTTTTCGATTATTTATCGGCTTTTTCTTAAATATGAGACATACACTACCAAATGCATATTCCGGCGACTATATTTTCAACGTAACACTATCAAATATTTGAGAAATCTATCATTATCAAGATATATTGATAATAATTGAATCAAATGGTGATGAAGAATTTAAGTACTCAATTAAAAATTAATTATTTTTAACATAAAATAAATTCTTGTATTAAGTAAAAGAAAACTACCAATCAAATTAGAATGTAGAGGCAAATAATTAGATTATTATAATAGCAAAAAACTAGACTAAAAATACAAATGACTAATCTGTACCATAAAATTTTAGAAACTTTATATAAAAATATACATATATAAAAGGTATAACAATAAATTTAATAGTTACTTTTGTAGTCGGATTGGTTCGATTTTTTCGGTTATTTTTTTATTACAACCAAAATCAAACCTAATTTGATCGGTTTTTAAATTCAAAACCAAAAGAAAACCAAACTTAAATAGAATCGGTTTTTTTGGTCATTTGGTTCGATTTTTCGGGTGGTTATGAACACCTCTGCCTATAGGAAGTTAATAGCCACTTAACAATAGTGGTTTTTAAGAATTCCTCTTCTAATTTCTAGTCGTTGTTTTCTTGTCTTGGATCTTGCACAGTGACAGTTTCTCCATTCCAATGAAGATAACTTGGAACCGGTTCTGAAACTTGGGAATGGACCTTAGAAACTTTGCCAGCTCCAATTCCCTGACCCAAAATGATAAGAACAAGGGAGATAAGAATGACACCAACATGTTGCAACCTCAAAAACAGATGAATCCATATTATTCACCACCAACCCCGGGTACTCTAGCTATTCCTACTTGTTAAAGCTAAGATCTTCCAGATTGCCTCTGCTTTACCAGAAAAATGAGAAACAAGCAACTTGATACGAAAACCCCCTTGCCTCAAGATGTAAATGCCAAAGTAATGAGCAGAACCCCTCAATGTGATGAGCTGAATGGCAAGGGACTAGGTAGGTATTATATATACTAACAGATTACCAACAGAGAATGCAAAATGAGGCATGTCAAGGTGATGTATTCACAAAAAGGGCAAGGGGCAAACTCTGAAAGAGCATTAAAATAAGACACAAAGACTAAGCAACTGCTGCAAAATTGGAGACTGTTGGATTTAACTAACACCTTATTATAAGTGCAAGAGAACTACTGTATTCTGCATAACTTATTTCTCTGCAGGACTGGTGTCAGTTACAAGCCACTTTCTGAGAGCTAGAAAGTGAAACCCGAGGCAGAAACAGCCTATAACTCTTGGTTACTTTCCACCTGCTTTTCACATTGGATCACAATTATGTGCAAAAATGCAAGTGATGCTATAGAGTATTGCAAATCAAATTCCACTGCCAATAGTGTTATCAAGTTGCAGAAAAACAGTCTACTCTGTAGAGCTATTAAGAATACTCATATGAACTCTCCCAATGTTGGGCTTGAATGGATATAAAGGTTACATATTGTTGACCACGCCTACTTTGGGATTGAGGCGTAATATTTATGTTCTTGTTGGTGATTCTTTTCTAACTTTATCTTGCCCTCTCTAACCACCTAATAAGAAAAAACTGAGGACCAGATTCCCAAAAGAAGTACGGATAAGAAATAGTGGAGAAGTCAAATGCACCACCACACCTATAGGACTTAAAAGTTCTCAGAAGTCTCAACTTTCATTTAAGTCTCCAGAGAAGAACACAGGATGGATTCGATAAAACATACCAAGGAACGAATCCCCTATTAACAGAAAGATGCTATCTTGCAATTCAACTTCAGGAGAGTTTGGAATGCGAAGACCTCCCCATCAAAACCAGTTAGAGAACATAATTACAAACCCAAGGAACCATGGTCAAAACTTGATTGCCAAAAGCAACAGATTTCGATTCAATATGGGGGGGAAAATGAGCTTGTAATCTCTAGTTTTCAGAACCACATGAGTCCTTCAATAACGCTAGCATAATTTAGTTAGACCTATACATGACATAATCCCAACTAGTTGGAGCAGAACTCTTGGCAGTTGGCACTAAGGAGCAACTTGACTCCAAACTCATATGTAAAGAGGGACAAGTAATCAGAACCACATTGTCTATAAAACTGGAACTTTAACCAAGTATAACATCTTCCCAACAAGATACAGCTTATAACTAAATAAGTTCTATATTGCTACATACATACAACTACGATCTAGTTCAAAATCACAGCTATCCAGCATCGTACTGATATTTACCAACAAAATCAAACTATACTCAACAATTACCGAAACTACACTGACATCATTTTATAGATTTAAGAAAAAAAAACACCCCAAAAAAAGGAGAGAATGCAAAACTCTCAATACCTTCAATTAACACAATAGAAAATCAGTCCTCCACTACAGAAATAAGCTAAAAGCTCCTTTCTTTATGACTGAGAAATCCATATGGGTCAACCCTCCGCACCAACAGCAACCTTCGAAACTTGGGATAATAGCCCCGCCTTTTTACCCTTCTCCACTTAAATACCAAACTTACTTAGCATTGTAAGCTATGGGGCAAAAAGCTCCCATTTTTAATCAATCATCCTCATCACTTTCATCACTAAAATAACCCTTCCTCTTTTTCTCCCTCCTTTTCTCCTCCTTAAATTCTGCATTATCATCTCCCTTCAATAACCTCTCTTCTGCTCCTCTATCCACCACAGAAGCCCAATTCTCATCATCAAAACCCTCTCCCCCTTCATCATCCCCCTCCCCGTCCTCCTCCAACTCCCCACCCCCACCACCCCACTTCCCACCGCCACCACCGCCACCCCTCCGCCCTTTCTTTGACGGCTCGGGCCTTTCCCTAGGTCCAAACACATTCTTATGACACTCATACGATAAATGCCCTTCTTCTCCACACTCATAACACCTACTTTTATCCTTATAAATCTTCTTCCTTATAAACTCTGCTGCACGGCCGTTATCCGAAGCGATCGACGCCGTTAGGGTTCGACCATTAAGGACTTTTTTGTCAATTCCTTTCACGGCTTTAGTTGCGTCTTCTCTTGAAACGAAGAGGATGAATGCTACTCCGCGGCTCTTTCGGGTTACCCGGTCTTTAACGACGGTTACTTTAGCGACCTTGCCGAAAGTGGAGAAGATTGTGTGGAGGTCGGAGTTTGTGAGGGTATAATCGAGATTACTCACGTACACTGTTGATTTTGATGGAGCTAGTCCGCCGCTGCCGCTGCCGCTGCCGCTTCCGCTGCCGCGCGAAGTGGAAGAGGTTTTGGATGTGGTGGAGGACGATGGCGCCGGTGAAGGTGCGGAGGAGTAGCGGTAGTAGAAGGTTTCATCTTCTTCGTCGTCGATGTATTTTTTCTTCCTCGACATTTTACGATTCGTTTAACAAGTTAGCTGCCGAACCTACAGTTTAGTACTACCTTTGTTTCAAGGAGTGGGTGGAGAGTGTGGGGATGGGGCGGGTTTATTTATTTATTTTATTTTTTTGGGATGGGTGGGTTAGCTTTATTATAAAAACAAAATAAATGAAAAGAATTGAGTCATTGACATTATAGGAATTGATCAAGAAATGGACAGAATTTTACCAGAAGTGTGCGACAACTACCAACTTTCAAATAAGTTAGAAAAAATAGTTTAATTAATTATATTTAGATGTTGTTTGATCAAAAAGTATAGCATTCTGTGTTAATCTAATTAAAGGATAAATACAGTGAAAGGTGAATCTTAGTCAAGTATAATAATCTTAGATCTAGCTAAATATTTAAATGGCATCGTCTGCTCAATGCATGGAGTCGATTCAGAATATTAAGTGTATGCTTTTGAGAATAAATAAAGAAGGAAGAAATGATGAGCAATAAATACGGGAAATGACAATAAATATAAATAGGAGGAACGATTCATCCAAATATTGAGTGAAGTGAAAGATTCTTTCACCTGACAACAAAGTGTGACAATCAATAAGAAAATGAACAACGCCTTCTTCCTTGTGAATAGAAAGGAAGAATAATTGATAAAATTAATCATTGTAGAAAGGTAAACTATCACGACCAAGATTTTTTAACCTTGGGAGTCGTGATGGCGCCTACTCGTAAAAGCGAGGCAAGCCAAATTTAATTACCTTTCATTTACAACATAGCACATTTTTAACAATTTATGGCAACAATATAAAAAACAACGTAATTATACAGTAGCGAAAGTCTTAATTATAGAAACTGAATCAAAATGCGGAATAGTCATTATAGCCTCTACCCAAGACTGGTGTCACAATACTCACGATAGACAGACTATGTAGTAGGATATCACTCTGTTTTTTAGAGGCTCATATTCGTGACATCGGGTCCATGGTTGGGCTATATTCTATGTTTTGCTAAACTTTAGTATTTTCTTCACTATTTCCACATTTGACTTAAATGGCTTAATGAATTACTGTTTCACTTATCAATTTCGATTTATTATTTGGGATGAGTATATGGGAAATGGTCGGGCTTGCCTAGTAGTGTGCTAGGCGCCATCACGACCGAGTTGGGGTCGTGACACCCCTGGTGTT
Source organism: Nicotiana noctiflora (assembly GCA_032618575.1). Taxonomy (NCBI): domain Eukaryota; kingdom Viridiplantae; phylum Streptophyta; class Magnoliopsida; order Solanales; family Solanaceae; genus Nicotiana; species Nicotiana noctiflora. Next base: position 32,916 of record JASVEL010004287.1, on the reverse strand, counting down.
GTTCTCTCCCGCGAGTGAAGTTCACTCTTCCTCGGTCACTCATCAGTTCTCTCAAATGCCCTTGGTTGAGCATATTTACTACCTCCTGCCTCAAGACGATGTAGTTTCGGTTTTGTGGTCTCGTTCCTTGTGGAATTCACATAGGGCCTTCGATTTTCTGGTGTTTGGGTCGGACTTCATCTTTTGTGGCCATTTCACCTTAGGCCTGAGCTTCTCTAGAGTGTAGACTATCTCTAGAGGAGAAACACGAAAGTTATGAGCATATAACAATGAGGTCATACCTCTTTCGCTTTGGTGAGTCCATGTCTGCAGCCTAGGTGAGCCATCACAATAACAATGAGGTGGTACGGCGGTCGTTCTAGAGTACAGCTAGTTCTTTCACGATTGAGGCACGGACGTGCATTATCCCTCCTATTGTCGTTTCTATGGTCTTTTCTCGACTTTATCTGGACCGATGTTAACCGTTAGGTTGAACCATTAAGGTCGTCCTCGTCCGCTCTTACCTCAGCATATGTTATGTATTTTTTACCAAGTGGTGGGAGGGTACTTCATGAGTTTGTTCAACAATTTTTTGGTTGCCCTCGACCCGCTCCTATTCAGCCCGTTTTGGAAAGCTTCTACTGCCATCCCGTCTGATACATTTGGAAAGGTCATTCTCACTCAATTGAACTGGGCGAGGAAGTCCCTGAGCTCTTCGCCATGTGACAGTTTGATGTCGAATACGTCATTCACATTGGCTTCCGCTCTGTTGGCCCCTGCATAGGCGGTGACGAACTTGTCGGCCATTTCTTCAAATGTCTATACGGATCGTGTGGACAATTGCGAGTACCATGTTAATGCTTCCCCGGTTAGGGTTTCACCCAACTTTTTTAGCAATACGGATGTCACCTGCTCTTTGGCGAGGTCGTTGCCTTTCACTGCTGTGATGTAGTGGATGATGTGATCCTCATGGGTCATTGTACCTTCGCATATCTTCAGGTATGGTGGCATCTTTAATGTATTGGGTATAGAATGTGGTGCGCCCTCATCGTTATACGGTTGTTCCACAAACAGATCAGCGTCCCGCTTTAGTAGGAGTTTTGGGGCACCCGGTATCTTATCCACCCTTTCTTGATACTCTCTCATTTGGTCACGGATTGCTTTGTTCTTGTTCTCCATTTCCTCCATTTTTTTGAGGATGGCAACAAGGGCGTCGTTACCTGTATCATTAAAAGAGTGAGTGATACCTGTCGAGGGAGGCTGGTGTATTGCTCATTGGTTGTTGTGGTGATGATGACTCGCTCATCCTCTCTACTCACCTTCTGAGCGAGTTTGTCGATTATACTATTTAGATGTATTCGTTAGCCATGTTTCTAGCAACAGAGGATCCCTTTTCATGAGAAATGGTAACGCTGCCATGAGGGGGTGAATCACTTCGCCTAGGTGAGGCGCTTGGTGTCACGTTCTCCTCGTCCTCATCGTGAGTTTCATTAATGGTACTTAGGAGATTAGTAATAAGGCCCGCCACTTCTTTTAGTCTTTCTTTTCCATTTCCTACCATGTTAGATTATGCAAGTAGGGGAAAAAATCATGTATTCTGCTATTGATGTGTTTTTGTAGATCTAGAAAGACTATGATTTTGACTAGACACTCATCACAGACGGCGCCAATTTTTTGACCAAAAAGTATAGCCCTCTTTGTTAAACTATTCAAAGGATAAATACGGTGAAAGGTAAATCCTAGTCAAGCATAATAATTCTTAGATCTAGCTAAATGTTTAAATGGTACCGTCTACTTAACGCGTGGAGTCGATTATCAGAATATTAAGTGTATGCTTTTGAGAATAAACGAAGAATGAATGATGAGCAATAAGTGTGGGAAATAACAATAAATGTAAATAGGAGGAAGGATTCACCCAAATATTGAGTGATGTGGAAGATTCTTTCACTTGACAACAAAGTGTGGCAATCAATTAGAAAATGAACAATGCCTTCTTGGATCGTGTGAATAGAAAGGAAGAATAATTGCCAAAATCAATCACTATGGAAAGGTAAATTTTTTATTTTCTCTCGAGAGTCGACTTCTTACAATAGTTTTTCTCCAAATTAATCTCCCGTGCCCCTTTTTTTCTCTCCTTCCTTTTCTATTTATATGGTATATTCTCTAAAAAGCCTAAAAAGGTACAACAAAGGTAATATTCAAGAGAATATTCCTATTACTAGTCCCAAGACTACACTAGCTGTTGTTCCTACTCTTCGCCGCTCGACCTCGGCTACAACGGCTTGCTCAACGAGCGCTCGTTGTTAGCTTCAGTCGACCTCGGCTTGGCCGCCCAAATCGAAACCCAATCCTCACTTAACGACCTTCCCGCACCTGATTTTCTAAGCCGAATTTTGACCCATAGAGATGTTAGGATATGTTAATGGTCCATAACTTAACAAACAACACTGCTAAAAAGGATTAAAAATAATCACATACAATAAATTGTTCATAACAGATAATGAGGGAATGTGGTTTGAGAGTTTTGTAGACTCCATATGTGTCCATAAATTTGAGAAGTATGCCGATTGAATGTTTTACAAAAAAAAAAAAAAAAAAAAATATATATATATATATATATATATATATATATATATATATATATATATATATATATATATATATATATATATATAACGCATGAAAAGAGATTATCTTGAAATATTAAAAACTCCTCGACATCAATCCAAAACTAAGCTAAGAATGTAGCAAAATGAAAAACAGGAAATACATATCAACTGTCCTAACTAGTTCCAAACGATGTAATCTTTACGTAACGCACACCATTTTAGAAGGAAAATTTCATGTTTGGACATAGATTTCTAAACATTTAAAAAAAAAAATGATTTGGATGAAGTTTGTTGTAAAATTGAAAATGTATTTACACATAAATTTTGGAGCAAGTTTTGACACATTAATTTTCAACTAAAAAGTCTAAAATGGTCATGATTTGCCCTAAAAAGAGATCTTAAGCTATATTTGCCATTGGTATTTGAAATTTGATTTTTAGAATCTCCCAAAAACTAAAATTATTTCTATAAACAAATACAAATTGGAATTATTTTTTTTTGGAAAGAGACTTCCAAAATTTATGGCCAAACGCCTACTTAGATTGAGCGCAAGAACTATATGAGGACATATATAAGAATGTCTACGCAAGTTAGTACTGGATGCAACAATTTGAATCGATAAGAATGACTGTAGATCATTCATATAGTTGAATCCAGCTTAATTTGGGACTATAACATAGTGATTGATTGTAATATCACACTACTTCAACATCACATAAGGAGAAGAACGCTATATAGATATCTTCTTAGATATCCCACAATAATATATGCATATTTTCTTAATGCGTCTCCAGAATTTTATAATGTCTCCAGAAAGTTTGAGTCATTGCTTTCATTCAGACGTACAGTGGCAAAGAACGTTCGGACTACAGGACAAGGCCAGCAATCCTCAGTGGCTGCTAAAGAGGCCATCTAACATGAGGATAAGAGTAATATTTACATATATCTGAATACCATGAAAAGCGTGATCAGAAATCATATTGAAGCAACCAAGTCTTCGGTCTCAGTCGTCTGCTGAGAAAGGGTGCCTCCAATCCATCTCTTCAGCATCTCTAAGGCAGCTTTAGGTTGATCCATTGGAACCATGTGTCCAGCATCGTGAACCTATTATACGACAAAAAACAGTTAGCTCAAACACCCATCACTAGAAATTGAACAATAACATCGACGAAGGAAAGCACCTTCAGGAAACTCAGAGGCCCGTGGCTTTTCAACAATCCAGCTTCAGAACTGTCAACTTCAAAAGGGACATCGGGAGATGCTACAAACTCTTTCTGACCACTCCATTCCATAGCCTGAACCCATCTTGAGTTACCTGGTAAAGGAGATGCGTTACCACATCTGAAATGTTTATGTGAAAAGTTTCCATCATTAAGCTTAAGAGTTCAGTCAAAGTTTACCAAGCCAGTTGCAAATAAGATCATATTCTCCAGCATAAACAAGCAACTTTACTCCATCCTCCAGCAAGGTTGGAATGCCAGCCTCAAGATTCCTCATCCAATCAACAAGCATGGCCTGGTACACAGTAGTGCTGCATGAGACAAACTCTATATCCTCAACTCCAAGAGCCTGCTTAACAGAGTGCATATTCAGCAATTTCTCCATGTTTGAGAAGTCATAGCAGAGTGCTCCGACGCATTTCTTTCTGATGTCGTAATGCTGCAGGTGTAAGCTCAATGGATCAGAAACATGGTTAATCAGTCATCTGTTCCAAACTTAGGAAGGCATGCCAAGGACAACGTCACCTCTTGAGTAATTTAACATATTCAACATGAAAAGGTATGGAGTAGCAATTTAGAAAAAATAAATTTCTGGGATCATTTCTACTCTTTCTGAGGCTAGTAACACCCATTTCTCTACGAAGTACAGAATAAGTGTCACAGGCACTAGAATTAGTAGAAAATGGGAAACACTGAAACACATACAGAAATGGCTGATAACTTACATTGATGTCAGCCCCAGCACGTGCACGAACAGCAGAGAATATAGAATTGCATACAAAATAGGCAGCCAAGCAAGAGATTTTCCCATCAGTGCCTAAAAAGGATAAAAACATACATAGAAACTGAGAAGTAAAACAAAGTACTGAGAATTGATTTGCTGTCGTCAAAGAACATCCATTTACTTCATCAGTCCCCTCCCCTTTTCTTTTTCACCCAGGGAAAGCTCGAATGCGTCAAAGGAAAGAAAGATAGTAAACAGGAAATAAATTAATGTACCACAAAGGTTTATTGCAACTTCACAAACTGGAAGTATTTTGTTGATACGATCATGATCAGACTTCGAAATTAATCCCATGTCCAATGCATAGTCAGTATACGCAGCATATTGTATTTTAGGATCCGTAAGCCCATTCCCGATGGCAAAACCCTGTTCAAATTTCAATGAAGTAAAGACACGTGATCAAGAAATAAAGATTCAACAACTGGGAAAATGAAGTACCTTTAAGTTTATATGTATTCCTTCTTTAGCCTTGTTTCCCTTGTGTACTCTAGCAGCAAAAGCAGGAATATAGTGTCCAGCATAAGATTCTCCAGTTATGTAGAAGTCGTTCTTCACAAGCTCAGGATGCTCTTCAAAGAAAGCCTAAACCATTATTAATGATCATACCAACACAAAGAAGTCAGAATCGTATTGTCTCTGTTATACATCAATGTAGATAAATGCTCACTGCATCACATAGAAGAGCGAAACTAAAATAGCCAATGTGTCATAAATGCTCGAGAGAATTCATAATCACACCACATTCAGGAATGCCAATGTGTCACAAATTCTCAAGAGAATTCATAATCAAACCACATTCAGGAATGCCAATGTGTCACAACTGCAACAATAATGATTTTACTTAACGGAAAGGAATGCCATAAATGAATTTGTATCCTCGAGGATGTTCACAACCAGGACTGAAGTTGCTTCCACCCCTAAGTACATTTCTTATCCAAATTAAGGAAAAGTTTATCATCCTTTTCGTAACAGCCCAGCCCACTAGTGATATTGTACGCTCTGGGCCTATGGCCCTCACGGGTTTAAAACGCATCACTAGGGTCTAAGGCTTGCTAGCTTATATACCCAGCATCACTGTTGTGTTTGCCGATGTGGGACTCTGTCTAAAGTCTGGGGTGTTACATACACCCCCTCTTATGGACTCAACGTCGCTCGCTAAGGTTTGCCCCACCGCCATGGGATTCGCCTAGACTCAGCACTGAGGTTTTGCCTCGCCTAACTGGGATTTGCCTGAACTCAGTTGAACTCTGACCACCATCGGCATGGCTGACACAAGAGTGGCTACGATACCATAAGTAACAGCCTATCCCACTAGTGATATTGTCCGTTCTGGGTCTAGGCCCTCACGGGTTTAAAACGCATCACTAGAGTCTAAGGCTTATTAACTTATATACCCAACATCACTCTTGTGTTTTGCCGATACGGGACGCTGTCTAAAGTCTGGGGTGTTACACTTTTTTTTTCCAGGTGAAATGTTTATTGCCCTCTAGAGGCAGGACAAATTGTCCGGTGCAAGCCTCATGAATAACATACATGAAACTAGCAATTGATAGGTGAAGAAAACATAGGAAACCATCCATATCATTAAGCTTAACAATTGACAATCTGTCATCACAAGACAATGATTACAACTGTTGAATTCCAGAGGAGTAAATGTATATGGTTCCATGTTGCTTTAGGGGTTTAGTTTCACACAGAACAAACCTGTAGGAAGTCATACAAGTCGTCGCTGACACCTGCTTCACTGTGACGTATGTCATGTCTGTCAGAACTGTAACTAAAGCCAGTACCTGTAGGTTGGTCCACATAGATAAGGTTTGATACCTGCAGAAATAACATGTCAATATCATTTCTTCAGGTTTGGAAAGGCTATTAAGGTATTATTATAGTGTCCTTGTAGGAGAACAAGGAAAATCGATAATAAAAAAGAAATATCTACTTCACAAGGAAAAAATGAAACACAAGGCAAACTTGATACTGTAGGCTAAGTCAGCAATAAAAGACCCAACCACAAAAAAACAAAACTCAAGATCTTATGGAACATAAAGTACTTTCCTCTCTGCAGTCTTGAATTGCTATGCAGGTAACTTTATCATGAGCAAAAAGAAGTAGAACATTAAAACAGACAGAAGCATGATATGAAATCAGGAAACTGCAGTATCAGAGGTCTAATGAAAAAAATATGGCTGACATGTTTCCCATGCAAAGCAATAAGATTTCAGTTAAAACACAAGAACCTTCTGGAAAAAAGGGTTTTTGCAGTCTGGTTGATAATAACTACATAAATGCTGAAAGTGTAACAATCTAAAGGCTAAAAAGGACAATTTCTCCTGACAGAAGTATCATGTGCAAGAAAGAAATGGTCCCCACAGATTTTCTTCACATTGATGAAGTATCAATTTGTGCCAGTGAATTGGCATTGCATTCATTTCAGGTTGATTAATGGTACATCTCGAAGAAGGATAATGATGAAGCTTGGATTATCAAAGCTTAATCACAAACCATACTGATGATTCTTCGATTTTACGCAGCATTAAACTAGATATAGATATGTAATTAGTTTTATCTTAATTTTCTTTTCAAATATCTTTTCAAAATTAAATTAACAACAAATAGGAACATCCACAAAGAACAAGCTTTTTCGCTAATTGGCACTTTGCAAATAAATTGGCAGCCTGCATAACTACTTATCATGAAAACGACTGGATAAAGGACATGCATAAGATGTTGTCAATGCAAAATCTAATAATCTATATGCCCATGCACCACTATATTCTTAACTTTCATGTGCCATAGAATAAAAGCAAGAGAAAGTCTTCTTCTATCGAGCTGAATCATCTACTGGAGAGCAAAGAAGGTAAATTGCTACTATTGTTTAAGCAAAATCATGTTCACATACCACAATAAACTGCTTTTAAATAGCGGAAACCATTAAGACTATAAGGTGATCTTAAAGTTAGTCGATCACCTTGTCCCACCCATATTCATTCCGAACAAGTGACAAATTATTTGCAATAGAGAAAGGTCCATTTTCATAGAAAAGGGCCAACTCACTGCTGCAACCAGGTCCTCCACTCAACCAGATGACAACAGGATCGTCCTTACTGCCTCGTGATTCAAAGAAGAAGTAGAACAACCTACAAAATGAAAGATAACACAGTTCAAGCTAAATAAGATCCCAACCAACATATAAGGAGAAGCTAGTTGATAAATTAAACAGGAAGACAAAGATATAAAGCCTAATTACTCCAGAGATGCATATTTTGGTAAATGCTCACGAAAGAGAAATATTTAAATGAAACATGTTGCAGCATTCCTTTCAATATTTCAACTGATTTGGCAACTTCTTAAGCGCATTGATTGACTTAAACAGATAAGTGGTCAAACTGTAAAAATCTGACGGTTCCCCACAAAAGCTACGTGTAATGACAGTTGAAGGTAAATAAGTGAAGCAGACAGAATATTTCTCCATGAATCAACCAGTCAAACACTTCCAAATTAATTGGGGTTGACTAAATGAATACTCTATAACATTTCTGCTATATTTACATCCATTTCTGGTTAGGGAGGCAGCGCGAGATGTGCTTGGGTAGCTAAAGGCTATCTAGGCAGACATCAGGGCGACTGGTGGTGGAACGATGTAGTGCGAGGAAAAGTAGAGGTGAAGAAAGCAGCTTTTGCGAAGTTGGCAAGGAGCACAAGCGAGGAAGAAAGGCGGGTGAACAGAGAGAGCTATAAGGTGGCAAGGAAGGAAGCGAAACTGGCGGTCACGGAAGCTAAAAACGCGGCTTTTGATCGCATGTACGAGGAATTGGGGGAGAAAGGCGGGGACAAGAAGTTATTCCGGTTAGCCAAAGTAAGGGAAAGGAAGGCGAGGGACCTGGACCAAGTTAGGTGCATCATGGATGAGGATGTTAGAGTCCTAATGGGGGAGTCTCAAGTCAAACAGAGATGGCAGGCGTACTTCCGAGACCTTCTCAACAAGGCGGGTGACCAAAGCATAGAACTAGGGGAGCTGGGGCATTCAGAGCGTCATAGAGACCTAGGTTACCGCAGGCGCATTAGAGTGGAAGAGGTCGTGGGGGCTTTGCGTAGGATGAGTAGAGGTCGAGCGACCGGGCCAGACGAAATTCCGGTGGAGTTCTGGAAATGCATGGGTAAGCCAGGAGTGGAGTGGCTCACCAGGTTGTTCAATGCGATCTTCAGGTCCAAAAGGATGCCAGAGGAGTGGAGGTGGAGTACAGTGGTGCCCTTGTATAAGAACAAAGGGGATATCCAGTGTTGCAACAACTATAGGAGCATCAAATTAATAAGCCACACCATGAAGGTCTGGGAGCGGGTGATCGAGGCCAGGGTGAGGGAGTCGACATCTATTTCCGTGAACCGGTTCGGTTTCATGCCGGGTCGGTCCACTACAGAAGCTATCCACCTTGTCAGGAGATTGGTGGAATAGTTTAGGGATATGAAGAAGGACCTGCACATGGTGTTTATCGACTTGGAGAAGGTATATAAATAAAGTATCTGCAAATTTTATTAGTCAAAGACATTTATGCGCGATTACCTTCTTTACTTTCTCTGTGCCCTTTGAATCACCGAAAATACTTTTCCTGTGCAACTTTTGAAGTATAAGGAATACAAATATCATCTGAACTTTACTTTAAGACACACATATACTTTATCACGAGATTTTGACGCGGCATATTCAAGGGATGTACCTTGGTGTATGCTATTTGCTGATGACATAGTCCCGGTAGACGAGACGAGGTCGGTGTCAATGAGAGGCTAGAGGAATGGAGACAGACTCTCGAGTCTAAGGGGTTCAAACTAAGCAGGTCTAAGACATAATATCCGGAGTGCAAGTTTAGCGCTGAGTCGTGCGAAGTGGGAGGGAGCGTGATGATTGGATCTCAGGCCATAGCCAAGGAGGATAGTTTCAGATACCTTGGATCGGTGATTCAGGGGGACGGGGAGATGGACGGGGAGATAGACGAGGATGTCACTCACCGTATAGCGGCGGAGTGGTCGAAGTGGAGGCTTGCATCAGGAGTCTTGTGTGATAAGAAAGTGCCACAGAAACTCAAGGGGAAGTTTTATAGAGCTGTGGTTAGACCTGCCATGCTGTATGGGACGGAGTGTTGGCCGGTGAAGAAATCTCATGTTCAGAGAATGAAGGTTGCGGAGATGAGGATGTTTAGGTGGATGTGGAGGCTCACCAGGTTAGACAAGATTAGGAACGAATTTATTCGGGAGAAGGTGGGGGTGGCCCCAATGGATGAGAAGATGCGAGAGGTAAGGCTTCGGTGGTTCGGGCATGTGCGGAGGAGAAGCCCCGATGCCCCGGTGAGGAGCTGTGAGCGTCTAGCGGTGGTCGGTGTGAGGCGAGGCAAAGGGAGGCCTAAGAGATACTGGGGAGAGGTAATTAGGCAGGACATGGCCAGGATGCGGATTTCCGAGGACATGACCCTTGATAGGAAAGTCTGGAGGTCTAATATCAGCGTTGTAGGGTAGGGGCTTCTAGATTTTTCGTACTCCTTTCCCAGGGTGGGTGAGGTGTGGTAGGGCCACCCATAGAGAATTAGTTTGCGTTCTCTTACGGTAGTCATTTTTGGTAGTTACTGTTTTAATATTATTGCATGCCGGCTTATTTATGGTACATATGTCTCTTATGTTTAGTTAATTATTTATGCGATGTATGTTGGTGTAACTAATGCTGTTTTTGTTTTTGTTTGCCTTTCTTTTCCCTGCGCCGAGGGTCGATTGGAAACAACCTCTCTGCCCTCTGGGGTAGAGGTAAGGCCTGTCTATGTCTTGGGTAGAGGTAAGGCCTGTCTACATATTACCCTCCCCAGACCCCACCTTTGTGGGAATATACTGGGTTGTTGTTGTTGTTGTTTATCACAATATCAAATAAACATCCTGTCAATTCACGGTTGTATTCGAATTTCCGAAATGGAAAATGAACTTGTAGAGGATAGAGGAGCATGCAGGGGTCCACCGCATGATAGAAGATTACTGAGAGCTTGCCTACATTCTGTAGACAACAAAAACCTATTACACCACAATGCATTGCTGGACCTGACAGTATTTTAACATAAGAGAAAGGAAAAAACTGAAACTATAATTTGGTTGGATACCAATGATAATGCATATCGGAAAAGAATCACAAAAAACAGGAAGTGTATGAAGCAACAATTATGGTACTAGTCTGTTCCAATTTGATGAACTTTCTATTTTGGTACGTCCGAGAACATTTGACACCAGTTTGCTAGTATCTCTGCAATTTCAAGATGCTCTAATTCATTTCTTTGAAAAAGATATAGACTTGTCTAACTCAACTTGAAAAGCTAGCTCATGAGGTGATGACTGTTTATTCACTATATAAGGAGACAACAGTCAATTTGGGACACGTTAACACTGCCACATGCTGAGGCAGCGAACGCCTAGAGTGTGGATAACATAACATGCAAGCCTAACTTGGAGAAACACAAAGTCGACCTTACCCTACCACAATCTCAAAAACTAGCTCACGAGGCGAGGAACTGAGGATTGCTTGATACCGTAGGAGACAACACTTCATTCCCTCAACCAATGTGCGACACTTAACATTATCTGATTAATCTTTTTTATCAAATTACCTTTTGTACATTTATGGAAATATGTTCTTAGAATACTTCTTACTCTAATAACTAAATCAAATCAACATCTTAAATTCCACGCTCAATTAAACACTGCGATAAAAATAGTGACAGAGATTGACAAAAGAAATTAATCTAGGGTTTGAAAAGTTACCTGGCAGCATGAGAATGCTTAATTTTATAATAACCGGCATGATGCCCCAAATCTTCAAAGGATATTATACTAGAATTCGCCAAATTAGGGAATGAGAATCGCTTCTCGACTATTGTAGAAGCAGCGGTGGGAGATGGATCCCGATCGACAATGTTATCGGATTCTTTCGGGAACAAATTGAGCTCGTGTATCAACTTCTCAGCTTGCTTCGATGCTAACTTCGAAGATATTGAAACCTTAGCGAATGAAGAAGGAGAGAGAACAAGGATAAGAAGAAGAGAGAGATAAAGCGAAACCGAAAGGGAAAGCTTCATTTGCGCCATTCTTGGGGGTTGAAGCAAAGTGTGAGGAGAAATAAATATACCGAATGTTTTTTTGGTGCGAGAGAAGATTAGGAGTGAGGTAATGGTCCACGAAGAGTGCGCTTTCCACGAAGAGTGCGCTTTCCAATGTTTGGAAATTACCAAAAGGAAAATGAAAAGAAATGTAAGAAAACAACGTAAAACAAGTACTTTGATGTACAAGTGTCAATCGTTTATGAGTAAGCTGTTTTTGGGCAAAATATGCTATTCAATCAGTATCCCGTAAACGCTTCTTGCTTTAAGGGTAACAATTGATTTAAATTATATTTTTAAGTTATATACATACTTATACATATTATATTTCGGTCGGAATTTATGGGGTCTGGTGACCCCTAAACCTAAGCCATAGGTCCGCCTCTAAGTATATTAGAGTTCCAAAAAATTTGTAAATGTGTAATGTTAAATATACCTTACTAGATTTTAGAACTTTTAAACATAAAATTCCAGCATATTGTATCGGAGTTCAAACCTTCATAGATTCAAATCTCTAGCAACGATTGTTGGGCTTTGAATCCTTTTCACATAGTTTCAGTCAAAGATACCTTGTTTTGAGCTTCATGACACAATCATGAAGTTCTAACTTCCGCAAGCTGAAACTACATGATATTATCCTTGAGCTCAAAAGAGGTATCGCAGGTAAAACAATCCATTTAGTTTCAAACCCCATCAAGAATTACTGGGTTCAAACATTTATAGGTTCAAGTCTAAGTAAGGATTACTGGAATTTGATTTCTCTTCACATTATTTCACCTAATACAGGTTCGAACCCAATTATTTTGACCTCCAAAAATCATTCTAAGAATTTTATATTAGTACAAAAATAACAATAATATATCACGTTGTATGGGATCAAATTTGACCCGCTACGTGCACGTACTAAGAAAGGGGTACGACCCAGGGATAGAGTAACAAGCGTCCTTAGGCCCCGTCGTCCGGTCGAGGGCATGTATTTAGTTCATGTATATTTAGTATTTCAAGGAGGGTCCGTTGATATATAAAAGGGACCCAAACATTGTAATGAAAAAGAAAAAAGGACGATTATCTATCTATCTATCTCTTTCTCTCTCCCTCCCTCTCTCTAAAAACCACATTCTCCATATTTCAATCTGCTCAAATTGAAAACGATCAAACACATCATATATTCTAAGGTCTTATTATATTCGATTACGATTTACCCTTGATTCATTTCGATTGATATGCTCGGAAAGTATTTAATAACTTTTGAGTCAAATAATTGGGCGACGTCTGTGGGGATTTTGACAATCGAAATCATAGTTCATACCTAGGATATCGGGAAAAAAAATAATGGTCACTGTTCTTCGTACTCTTTAGAAATCGAACGATAGCAGAAAGAGAAGCACAGATGAATACAATAGCAGATGTAACAACCAACCTCATAGGCTCTCTCAATGAGGACAGTAGAGAAAACATCATAGGCGCAACACTTGGTAGTGCACCAAACGAGGAGATCTCACCCTCTTCACTTGAAGACTTAATGATTCTGCACGAGAGAGGAGCTTCTACATCTGCCACCAAAGAAACACTCCAGGTAGTCAAGAAGCTACTAGAAGAGTGGTTGACAAACACTCTAAGTAGTTTGCTCAAAAAATTGCCTCAAGGCAATGCTAGGGACTCACCGGCAGCAGACATCACTGCTGCCACCGGTGAACTTGGCGTTGTACAAACAAGCAACACTTATGTTGATATCAGCGCCAATGATGGTGCACTTGCAACCATCCTCAATAAAATGGAGGAGATGGAGAATGAAAATAAAGCGCACCGTGACAAAATGAAAGAGCACCATGAAATAGTAGACAAAATTCCTGGCGCCCCTAAGCTACTGCCAAAGCGCGACGTAGAACGGTTCGGTGAACAACCGTACAATAAGTAGGATGCCCCTCACCCAATCCCAAAAACCTTCAAGATGCCACCATACTTAAGAATATATGAGGGGACTACGAATCCCGAGTATAATCTGATTCATTATGTGACCACTGTGAAGGGCTACGATTTGTCTAAGGAACAAGTGCCACCCGTACTACAGAAAAAGTTCGGAGAAAGGCTGATAGGAGGGGCCTTGACATGGTATTCTTAACTACCAGCTAGGACAATATTGACATTCGAGGAAATGGCGGACAAGTTTGCCACCGCCCACGTAGGAGAAAAGAAAGCCGAAGCTAGGGTCAACGATATCTTCGCCATTAGGCAAATAACGGGTGAAGGACTCAAAGGCTTCTTGGCCAGGTTTAACAGGGTAAGAATGAGCTTGTCAAACGTATCGGAAGGCATGGCGGTAGTAGCTTTCCAAAATGGATTAAACAGAATGGCTCAAGAGCTAACAAGAAGTTGTTAAGCCGACTCATGAAATATCCCCCACCGCATGGGAAGAGATACACAATGCCTACTGCGCTGAAGTAAGAGCGGATAAAGACGATATCAATGGGCGAACCCAACAGCTAACAACGATACAGTCAGAAGCAAGAAGATATCGACGCCACGAAGAGCGATGGGAACAACCCCTACGCTTCAACAAAGAAAGCCATCAGCCTTACATCAGGACCTCCAATCCGCCCCCTCCAAGGCACCCAGATATAGTACAACGACACGCCATCCCACTCCAGAACAAAAGAGGATGCCTTCTTTATTATCTACCCATAACTTTTGCGTGTCCCCTTCAGAACTAGTGTACGCGCTCCTTATTAGTTACTTTATATACCTATATTTTCTAGTTTTATACAAAATCACAAAAAGAGGAAATGCAACATACCCCAAATATAACGTATCAACTACACATAATCCCCCTACATTTAAGATTATCTTCTTTTCCAAAAGGATTACAAAATCATCTTTCAATTTTGTACTTACCCATCATAAGAATTCTCCCTTTCCCACTGATGCCCAAAATCTTTCTAACCCAAAAATTTCGCTTACTCACTCCTCTTCCAAAGCTTTTTATAGGCGATTTCTCTCGTTCAATCATCCATTGTTATCTCCCCCAAAATTGCAGATTCTATCTTCTTCCAAAGCTTTTGATATTCGATTTCTCTCTTTCAATAATCCAAATCTCAATACAGAAGAAATTTAAAATTTTGCTCTGCAATCAAGTTTTGGGTAAGTTGTGGATACAATACTAACACAATTATAAGACTATTATATTAAATTTTTAGTGTAGAGTTATGATTGAAAATTGAGGAAAATAAAGATTATAATTGTATTACAATTTTTCAGAAATGTATCGCGGTTGTATTATAATTGTATATGTATCATAATTGTTGTCCGAATTGTATTATAAATGTATAATAATTATATATTCATTGTATATTGTTATGATTATATGTGAATTTGTGACGAATTTCACAATTTGTTTCAAAAATATGATAATTGTATATTAATCTATTAGTATTATATCAGGTATTTTTGGGTTTTAATATCCCATATGCATTTGTGATACAAGTATGATACGTTTATATTTTATGTATTGATGTATCTGATACAATTCAACTACAATTATGATACAGTTATCATACAATTTTTGAATATTTTTTAATAATATAAAACTATAGGAAATGGTGAAGAGAGAAGATGAAGGTTCTGGATGTAGATTAAGTAATTTTGATTTTTTTTAAAGGAGAGAGAAGAGGAGAAGGAAAAAAAATGATGTTATTGAATCCCTTAATTGAAGGCACTAATAATAGGGTGGGAGCCTTTTAAGAAGCAATGTATACAAATTATAAGAAAAACATAGATACTTATTGAAAACGTACATAGGTAAATAAATTTCTAATATATTATAACTAAGTAAAAATTCCAAAGAGAATTAGAAACCTTGAATATATAATTGTCCTTGGTCGAGTTGGGCGTCACAAAGACACTACTAAGATGGTGTACACGAAATAAGGTGAGATAAGGCGTGAGATTATATTTTACTGTATTTAGTTGACAGTATAAATTTATCTCGTCAACCAAATATAGTATAAAATTAATCATAGACATAATCCTGGATATCTCACCTTATACCATCAAACTTGGAAGGGGCAAGTGCACAGATAGTCATTCTCAGAGATGGTATTTAGAGATTTGCCAGTACTTATTTTATCGTAAAATTTTAAACTAAGAATCTTAACTTCATGACAACTCAAGATATTTTTGTCCTAAAATTGAACTGATCTGAAATTTAGGGTGCACTGACTAATTCCTAAATAGCAGTCCTTTAAAGTAGCTATTTTATTTCACCCGGTATCATTTCTACTTGAAATTATTTTATCCCACCTAAATTCAAGAATAATAATTTCAGGACTATCATTCCAAAGTAATTTAGTCCGTATACTAAACATCCATAATTATCCACTTTGTGTCATCCGGCCATCTCGACCAAAGACAAGTGCCGTACATCCAATTTCCCTTAGTAGTCTACAATTTATTAGTCGTTTAATATTTTGGAACTTACCACCAAATTAACAAATGGACCAATTGACAACTATTGTTAATTCCCTATAAATGTGCAAGCAATGAATACCATAAATCACAGAACTACCACACTTTATTTGGGAAACATTCATATGGCTAAATCTCAAAGTTTCTCCCTTCTGCTTTTCTGTTTCCTCCTCCTTGCATCAACAGGTGTATAAGAATTATCCGATTACCCCTTACTGTATTCATTATCTTTGTAACTGTTATTCTTTTTTATAATTATTCGGTACACGAAATTTACTAGCTTGACTAATTTAAATTTACGTTGCGTATTATCTATCGTAAGACCCATCAAAGGGGGAAGAATAATTTCTTCACTCTCGGGATATCAATTCGAAATCTCTTATTAAGGATGGAGGAGTTCTATCTATCCCACCAAAATTCTTGATGTTATCATTATCGCTTTATATTATCGTAGATGTGATAGAATCTGAAGTTATTTTGGATTCTAATTGAGGGTGTTAAAGCGCAATTATCCATTCATTGACAAGAAAAATTCCATCTGCTAACAAGATGAGTTTTTTTTTTTTTTTTTTTTTTAAATTATAGTCTAGAAAGTAGGTATACCAAAAACAAAAAGTATATAAAAAAAAAAAAGGCACCCATTTGTATGAGTTTCAATCCCTGCTTAGCAACAAGACACATAGGCAGAGTCATGATTTTTACTTAAAAGGTTCAATATATATATAATTTACTGGATTAAGTTGAATTCGTAGTTTGGTAGCTACAGAAGACATCCCCATTGCCATACATAAAATGATTAAGGTTTATCATGAATGGGTTAGTTTTATGATGATTGTTAGTCTATCGTAACCTTTCATAATACATGAGCTAATTTTATGAGAATGAGCTAGTTTTATGATGGTTGTCGGTTAGACTATCATAACCTTTCGTTATGAATGTGCTAGTTTTACGATGGTTGTTAGCCTGTCGTAAAACTATGAACAATCTCACACATGAACATATGTAAGTATGTAAATGTTGATTTTATGCAGAGATAACGAGTGTGGAAGGTCAAACCTGCAAAAGGTACAGTGGTACATTTGGAGGGCCTTGCTTTTTGGTCAGGTTTGGTGAGTGTCAAACCAAATGCACCAAATTAGAGGGAGCTTTACGTGGAGAATGTGAAGGGTACAAGTGCTATTGCTACTTTTGCTGAATCACTTTTTCTATTACTCCTTTCCCCAAAAATAAAGCTTCATGACAAATAACGAATGACAGTAAATATGTTTATGTCCTCTATGTCTTTCTTTATATGCATCATAATACTTTTTTAAATAAATCATATGATTATCCAAAATTTACACATCCGACAAATCTCGATTTGGCCTATTTATGGGGAAGTGCTCCGTAGTATCTATTTCCATGGGTCATTAACACACAGACTTATGGTTAAGGACGTAGATATCACATTTATTCCGTCACATCTTGTGGTGATACACCATAATTAGTGGCGACAAAATGGATAAAACAAATAATTATCCATTCATATTATCCAATAAAAATGGATTGAATTAATGAGTTTTACTTTAACATTTGCAAAGATTCAAAATTTGTGAGAATAAAATTTCTCCTAAAGCGATCACATCCAATGAATTATCCACCAATTAATCTATTTTCTATCCGTATTAAATATGAGTGGGTCAGATAAAACTATTTTAATTGTGTAATCGTGTTGTAGTTAGAGTCGAGAATTGTTGGTTTTGACACTTGAGTTACGGTATAAACGAAATGACTCAACAATTGTGCTCTAATAAACTCAATTAATTGTTAAGATGGGGAAAAGAATGCTTGTTAGGACAATTGTTGTAACTCTTCTCTTTAACCAAAAAGTATATACTTATCGATTTCATAAAATAACTATGGAAAAAGAAAACTAAAATAGGTAATGTGCCTAGTGAAGTTGCAGCGTATATGTGCAGTCCTGTAAGAATAGTTTGCCATTAGTGAAACATTTACTTGTACTCGGTATTTTCATCAAACTTTACTCACACTCAGTGTTTGTAGTTAAAGTATTTGGTTTCAGGAAAAAGTAGTTCATCAACTCTTCTTTACATGATCTTGGGCAATACTCATCTCATGAGCAAGCTTTCGAAGTTGAGTTAGGCTTAAAGCCCCATTATCAAAAGCATGATTGGCAGACTTGTCATGTCAACGAAGAGAGGGTGTTTGGATTAACTTTTAAAAAATATAGCTCATAAGCTAAAAGCCAAAAGATAAGTTGGTAATACCCAACTTTTGATTTTTGGTTTATTTTTGTACTTTTCATGCCTAAAAGTAAGCACTTTTTATCATTATCAAACACCACAAAAACTAAAAAAGTGCTTAAAAGCCAATAATCACTTAAAATAAGCCAATGCAAACACCTTCTAGATCAACGCGACATAAACATGGTCAACAGTCAATTGCTGCTGTTATTAAGAGAACAACAATACTTGATAAGCTACACCCAAAAAAATATACTCACACAAATAATTGAAAACATAGCTAATTTGGGATTATTAAGAATCTGTTTCAAAGATTCAGTACTTATGGTGTGATACATTAATGTTTGATACAACATGATTCAGAGGACTCTCCGAGGTTTCGTCCACCTATTAATGATACTAGGCAATGACTACACAAATGGTACAACACAAAATGGAAGTTCTATAAAGATCAATGACTAGAAGAATTTGCTAAAAGAAGTTGAATGTCACGCTAAATATCTTAGGGGTCAAAAGACTGTCGAAGGTGCACAAGTATTTTCCCACGTCTGCACAATAATCTGCATGAGATACCTGGATGAAATCGTCTTCTAAATTATTTTAGTCGAAAAGCCCCTCATCATGCCAAATATCAACTAAAAAATCTACCATTTCCTGTGAAAACCAGAGACTAATCCAATTAATACTAGGCACTAGCCAAATGGCCGTCATTCTTGTAAACAGCAAAAGAGCAGACTTCGGATAGAATAATATATGTAAAAGGAAGTGATGTACAATTTCCAGATTGCTTACAGTTAAAGGAATTGGCTCGGAGAAAGGCTCAGTTGTAGAGAGCAAGTCTTCGTAAGTTGTTGACCAACTGCACGAGGTATTCATGGAGTTTCAGTCTAATTAGTAAGAAATAAGAACAGTATTGAAAGATTTTACCCAAGTCAAAGACCGAACATGTTTTCATCACTTAATGCCTCACTATCTTGCATATAATAAATCCAATATGGCCCGCCCTTCCGCGCATAGCGGGAGCTAGTGCACCGCCATTTATCGCCACGCTACCGAGAGTACTAGGTCGTCACTACAAAAGTACTGATAACTCCAGCCCTCATCCGAGCATGAAACAAAAACGAGGAGACTCTGTATATTGTGGGTGCAAACCAAAACTACCTTATAATTGGATCCTTGGGCACTCGTTCTGACCTCATTGATAGATCTCCAACCCATTTTCTTCTGTTCTCGTGCCATGCAATAGCAGCTGCACCATTTAACAGCTATACCATATTAGTAACACAAGAAGAATCAGAATATCTAAACTCATAAATTTTGAATCAGCTTTTTTCCTGGGATCACCAAGAATAGAAAATCTGTGTTTATGTAAAAGAAGGTTACAGCCACCCTTAGCTTTCAGGTTTCTCATTTTTATTGAGTGGATTAAGGTAACTCCCTGGCGAACAGAGCTTCTCTGCTGAAGTATATCCTCTTCCCTAAATCCGGGGACATCAAACTGGAGGAAGCTAGCTAATGTGAGGAATGATTTCTTTCAATGAAAAGAACAAGAATGCTGAAGATTACTGTGCGATAGTTGATATCAGCACAGCGGTATTGTCAAGAGTCCTCATTACATTTAAACTACAAAAAAAGGATTTTCTTTTTGACAAGGGAAATTGCAAACAACACAATAAAAGAAACTGATGACCTCAAGCCATTTTGTTGTAGAGATAAGCCAACCAACACTAACAAGAAAATGCATTTGAAGACGACGAGCGATGTGCTTCTTGGCATATAATGACTGGAATGGCGGAGTTATTAGCTACAGACTTTTACCAAGTATATATCCCACTACAGAGTCTAAGTAAAATGTATTACACACAGAATAGAAGCTTTCCGGAGAGAAGCTTTCTACAGAAAAAAATGTTGTTGCCAAATAGACTACAACGACCTATCTCTCAACCTTTTGAGGTTTGAGTAAAGATCCAAAACCGGCTGACTGATTGAGAGGAGCATTAAAACAGGTTTTTCACTCGACAGAAAAATGAATTTAGTCTAGATTATTTTCTTTAGTCCTTCTCAACTGTAGAATAAACAGAACATGTTCACCAACAAGTGAAACTCCTTAACTAAAACATTTGCCTCAATCAGTTGAAGAGATTTGTTTTCTTAATTCTCATAAAGGTCAGAGAACAAACCGTGATTGACAAATACAGGAGGGCTTTTGTTATTTTCTGGAGGCTTCTTTGTTTCTCTTGTAGATGTATATCTTTCTACGGGCAGCTTCTCAATATAACATGAATTTCCAGTATCTACTTCCATGACCGTCGGAACTGGAAAATCATTCCCTTCCCAGATGATTACAAAGCAACAACTGACCTGCACATATATTATAAGATCGCATCAGAAGGTACTGGATATGAATTGCTGATAAGTCATGCACATATCATACTCTGACTAAATCATACTGTAAATAAATAAATAAAAATTGTTGCCGAAGAGAAATATAGAATATACCAAGTAAAAGCAGAAAAAAACAGCTATGCTCTTTCTGCCCATACATTTTGCTTTTAGGTAGAAAACATCAAATTATTATAGTGTAACATCAAGCCTTAAATGGCAATAGTTTTGTACGACCTGATGTTAACCTTAAACTTACCGACAAACTTAGTTCTAGGTCATTCCTGCTTATTCTTTTGTAAAGCTGAAATATAGAAGCAAATTCTACCTAAACTCATTTTATAGTTAAATTGCTTAGATCTCAGGTACTTAATTGAAGAACAGCAGATGTCATCCACAGGTGCATTCACAATTAAACTAAAGCTAATTTTGAGGGGAAAAAAAGACGCTTCATTTGAAAGAACGGCTGAAGTTTCTTAAGTAATTCACAACAGCTGCTTAGATGCAGTGGCATTTCACTTGTGCTAATTTAACTTCTATATCTTAAAAAGTATCAATGCTCGTTGCAATTGGTCAGTCAAATCCCTCAATTTAGCTTTTAGTTCTACAATCTACATCCAAGAGAACAAATTAAGGAAAAGGGAGAACATCACCATTAGCATGCCAGAAAGTAGAAGGATTAAGAATGTTATATATTTCAAGGGCTAGATTAGTTGACGATCAACAACTGCGAATAGACTCAGCCAAAAATTGATTGCAGTTGGACTAAAAATTATTATGTAAGTCATTATTAGGCATAGTTAGAGTCATAAAGAAAAAATGAATTAGCCGTGTCAGATCAATAGGTCTAGATCATGTAATTAATTGGGAAATAAGGAGGTCACTATGGTCACTCCCACCTTCATCTTTGTATACAAAACCCAAGCCAAATCTGATATTTTAATTCTGCTCACCATTTCGGATTACATAAAATAAAAAGGGGGGGGGGGATCTACTATTAATTAAGCATTGCAGGATTTAGATCTGTTTGTTGCCACCACTTAATGGGAATCTTAATTTGAATTATTCATATCATACACTGCCCTATTAATGCATGTGATAATTTTCCTTTTACACTTATTTGTGCTTGACTTTAAGGTTTATGCAAATGTGACCTTCCAGCCTCCTCCAAATAACTACCACCACCATCCAACTTCACCACTAGCCACCACCTCACCAGCCACTACTTACAATCACCACCAACCACTACGTTCTGCTAACCACATCCATCAGCCACGTCCACTTCCACCAACCACCACTCAAGCAGCCCCACTGCTCAATCATCATGAAGCCATAACCATTACCTCACAATCTTCACCATTGACCACCAGAGGCGGACCCAGGATTTGAGCATAGCGGGTGCACTATCTTTAGTGTACCAAGTACCCGATAGCGATAAAGTTCAATGCTCAAGTCTATAAAAACTTAATAATAATGATAACTATTATCAAAATACAAACTTCGATATTATCGAACATAATTAATTTGGTACTAACAAAACATAAAGTACATCGTCAACTCATATCAGGACCGGAATTATGTGATTTCACATCAAAACCATCTATAAAATGAGAGGTATTGTCTTTTAAAACTATAACTTGACTGAAAAGAATTAAACTTCACCAAGAATACGTTATCTAAATTCATAAGAACAAGAATGTCCTAAAAATAACAATTCCAAGTAAAATAATATTTTCTTCAATCACCTAAGGATATTTCTTCTCAATCACAGAAGGATCCTTCCTTCTCAATCAAAAAAGGATATTTCTTCTATTTTAACTTTTTAGGTAAATTATTTTCGATAATCGGCAGCTCCAATTGACCATTCATATGTAAGCAATATGACTAAATTAATATTGAATCAATACAAACCTTTTCTCCTTGACTAATATAGTATTTTACATACCTGAAATATAATTTAATGCTTTCTCCTCAAAGTGATGCAAGAGTCAACAACTAATTTGGGTATAATTTACATAAATTGAAAACACAAATATTTGTAATATATTCCTAGCGTAATATTTTCAATATGAAAAACCGACTCAAATAAAATCAAAGAAGAAGAGACTCAAATACAGTCATCGTTGTCGTCACCAAATAGGATTATCGAATTTAGAAGAGATGCAGAGAACTAAAAAAGAATTAACTAAATTGAAGGGAGGCATAAAAGTTTGATACTCTATTTGTGGAGGGTGAAATATGAATGGGCCGAGAATTTGAAAGAAAAAAAGTTAATTAAGTTTTAAGTTTATTATTATGTAGAAGTATCAAATTATAATTAAATTCAGAAAAGGTTATAAAAATATAACTAGTTGACTACTAAGTAATTAAACAATCATTAAATTCAAGAAAAGGTAAAAGTACAGTTGAATTATAAAAGTTATAGGTTGTAGGAGAGAGGATTCAAACTTGGGACATCAAAGAATTGAAGGAACTTTGAGAGCTTTCTTAAACCAACTCCTCTGCCCACCTTTTTTCTTTAGGGTGCACACATAATTTATTTAATGGTACCTTGCTGTATATACATATATATATATAAAGCATATAGTGTATTTTTGCCGAGGCTAACGGGTGCCGGTGACCCTCATCTCCCATGTAGGTCCGCCCCTGTTGACCACCACAGCCACTAGCTACTCTCTCTATCCCAATTTATGTGAAAATGTTGATTGGGCACGGAGTTTATAAAAAAAAAAAGGAAGACTTTTGATACTTGTGGTTAGAAATCATCTCATTAAGGACAAAAGGAAAAACTTAAAGTTGAATAGTTACTAATTATAGAAAGGTGTTATTCTCTTTTGGACTGACTAAAAAGGAAAGAGCGTAACATAATTTGGGACGGAGGGAGTATATTAATTTAATTGAACTTATATTTATTAATTTTCAGATTAAAAACGATATACTTTTAGATGCTGAGAAAACAATCGCCTTAATTATCCGGTGCATAGGATTTATAGACGACATCTTAATGATTAGATGTCAATTCACATTCAGAAACTATAATCTAGAACAAAAGAAAAACAACACACGGTGCCTTAGCCCTGCCACGGGGAACAAGATCTGATACAGTATATTTCCCAACATTAAACACAAGTTATAACTATACGATGGAAACATTAGCTTCACGTTCCATAGACTAATCATGAGTTACTATCTAGTTAGTTTGAGTTTCAAAACCAGTAACATTGACATCCTTAAATGATTTACAAATTTACCTTTTCGGTCTCGAACAGAACTTCTGCAAACTGCCCTAGATTAACAACTCCGCCGCACAGAACAAGGCTTTCATCTAAACCAAACAAGTGCAAATACTTATAGTTATGTGAATACATAATCTAAATGTAGATAATAAAAATATTAAAATTGCAACTATCCTCCAACTACACTATATTGCATCCAAGTCAACCTAAAATCAAAAAAGCCAAATTACATCAATCTTTTCAATAACTCTACAGCAAAAAAACCAAGTCTACTTCGCATTCAGCTCCCAAAAAACATAATTTTTGTTTTTAAATTGAAAAACTTGATAGACAAGTCAAGCCCTAATGATCTCAGCAATTTAGTGTGTACCCAGTTTATCAGACATTGAAGTTATAACACTTAAACAATTAAGAAATTCTACAACTATTTCAATCAAACACAAAAACCCAGTTAAACTCACAACTCATTTAACATATAAAAGCAAATGGCATCATCTGAACATTTATAGATCAATGCAACATACCAAGTGCATGCAAGATTAACCAAACATAACCAAAAAATATATATAAACAAAAATAAAAAAGAAATAGACAAACAATTAAAAATGCAGAAAAACGAAAAGGGAAACAAAAAAATAAAGAAAAGAAAAGGAAAACAAAAAAAAATAAAGAAAAGAAAAACGAAAAGAAAATGATAAGTAAAGAGTACCTTTTTACTGTGAAGACACCCAAGAGAAAAGGGAGGAAAGAAAGAAAGAAAGCAGGAGGCCAACTGGGTATTTATAGAACAATTCTTAAAAGGGTCCCACGAAGGAATTAAAAATCATTTTCTTGACTTTTCATCATTTTTTCTCTTATTCCTTGTAATTATGGTTGGCGGTAAATACATCTTTATCCTTAAACACATATCTCGAATTTAAATTTTAAGAATAAAATTATTGTTAACGGAATTATACATTATCCTCTAAAATGCTAAGCGGTGTTAACGGACAGTTATTTGTCAAAAAATTATACTATATTGTTCGATAAATTTTTTTTTATTTTATGCATATATCTTCTATATATAATCCTTTGGCCCTCTGTGTGTTTAATTTTTTATATTATAACACTGAAAATTCTAACTCCATCACTTCCTATGAAGTAGAATTTTCCGGTGTCAGTTCAAATTAGTCGAGCCCAAAATAAATAAATAAATAAATAATAAAAAATCATTTTTTATCTTTACTCTTTTTTTCTTTTTTTTCTTTTTAATATATTTTTCTGCCTTGATTTGGTAGCATCATGTTTTCAGTTGTCCACAGTTTGGTGCTCAGATTCATACCGTCATTTTCAAATGTCTCTCTCTAAATGACGTGGCTTTTGTCTTTGTGAGCGGATAAAGCTATGTTGTATGAATTGACTGAAAACACCTTGCACCAACCCTTTATAAGAAGGGTGTTTTTGTTTTCAATTTGTCGTGATTTGGAATGAAAATTTTAGTGTAGAATCTAATTGGATCTATGGTGGGGACAAGGAAAAATAATTTTTTGGTTTTTATTGATTGTTGAGTCATGTCAACAAAAAGTGTGAGGAACATGTATTGAAAATATTAAACTTTTTAATTAATGATATTAAACTAAGACAAATTATATAAGGCAACACGGATGTTGTCTATAAAATAGATAAGTCTAACTTAAATTGAGATTGAGGCATAATACTTTTACAATTTTTTTATTTATTATTTTAACCAATAAATTTAGTTCAAAAATATCTAATTATTATTCAAATTCATACTCTTAGTGGTCGTTTGGTTGGAATATGATTTATACCGGTGTAAGTTATGCCGGTATAAGTTATGTTGGGATTAGTTATGCTGGGATTGTTGTTTATTCATTATTTGGTATGTTGTATTAAGAATGACAATGGCATAATTTCTAAGAAGAAGGTATAAATTATACTGGTGTTAATTACTCCACCTTTTATAAGGTATAAGTTATTCCAGTATTAAAATTAACATCGGGATAACTTATACCTAGTTTACTAACCAAACAAAGTAATAAGGTGGTATTAAATTTTTATATCACCCTTATACTTTCTTATACTTCATACTAAACGACCCCTTAGTAGTTCAAAAGACATATATTCATTTATTATTCATAGATATTAGAATAGTTTAATAAATATCATTTAAGTTGATGCTATTAAATTGTTTTTTAATGGTGTATCAAAGTCTTAAACAACCAATAAAAAGTATTGAGGGAGAGGCAATTTCATGATAAAAACTTAAAAAGTTTTACCTTAAGGTTTTTAGCATTGCGTTAATTTTTTATAAAAAAATAAATATAATTCAAAATTTAATATCTACTAAGATTTTGGTGGTTCTTTACATATATTTATATTTTCGTGTTCAAGTATTGATAT
Organism: Nicotiana noctiflora; assembly: GCA_032618575.1. Taxonomy (NCBI): domain Eukaryota; kingdom Viridiplantae; phylum Streptophyta; class Magnoliopsida; order Solanales; family Solanaceae; genus Nicotiana; species Nicotiana noctiflora. Next base: position 6,478 of record JASVEL010004287.1, on the reverse strand, counting down.
TAGAATTCAATTAATCCATAAAAAATACACTCCATCCGCCTCTGGCAGGAGAAGAAATACTCATGGTTGTTGTATAATTGTTAGATAAGCTGCTTTTTGGTCTTTTTTAATTTTTTTATTTCTAATACAATTATAAATAGTTATATTTTTTCTCGCAAAAACTTCCTTTTTCATTAATCCCTACAAGATTATGTAACTACCAAAACTTATATTTGTTAGTCATTATCTTTGTTTTAAAAGACGAAATTGGGACTCACCCTGGGGCGGAGCACTTGTAAAATGCCCCTGGGCTTAGCTTGGGCTTATGATAGAAGGTTTAAAATAGATCTTTTATTTCTAAATAATTAGTTATCACGGTATAGTATGATGAATTATGTGTCACTTTATTAATTTATTGAAATTAAAAATAAATAATGCTAGAAAATCATATTTAACTTGTGAATTATGTTTTATATAAATTCTCGTTTAAATAGAAAACATATTAAATAAAAAGAGTATTTACAAAATAAATTATAATATCGAAATTCTTTCAAGATTCATTACTCATACATATATGATTTCGTATCGAATACGTTACTTCTGATATTTGAGTTATAACGATCTTGCGGCTAATTTACATATTATGATGTATGCTACACTTTTTTGTATTATTCATAGTTGAGTTATATTTTATAAATTTAAATATATTATTTGTTATATGATTTTAATATACTTTTATAATTACTTTTCATTTTATGCTATCTTAAAATTCTCGAAATGAGTAAATTTAAAGACCAGTGGGACTTATGCCCCATGTCTTAGGACTTACGCCTCGCCTCGTCGGAGATAAAATACCTCATTGCATGCCCCGCCTTTCAAAACATTGGTTATTATCAATAAGAGATACAATAAATTATCATAAAGTGGATAATGACTACAAAAATAATAACTAATTCAGAAATGAAAAGATATCAAATTATCAATACCAAACCATATTGATACCAAAAATATTGAACGGATACCTTAGAAATATCGAGGTCTTTGGTATTACATAATGAACACTTATTAGTTAGTTTAATTAGCTGGTTTTACTTCAGTTTTGGCCCAAAGTTTGGCCTATATGTAGTTATAACTTTCGGGTTACAACCCCATGCAAAAAGGGTAGTGAGTTTATAATTTTGCCCCAAGTATAAATATAGGTTTTAGAAGAGTCTGTACATATGGATAAATGAGAAAGAAAAATATCGAGGCTTCTTTCTGAATTTTTTCTCTTCTTCTTTTTTCTGAGACCATATCCAATTTCATATGATTGTTAATCTTCACATGGTATCAAAGCCATGGGCTTTACATAGATCGTAACGAGAGGAGTCGACTAATCTTACCATCGTCGTTTCATTCGAAGATTTTGTTCGTTCGCTATTCTTCGTTGCGATTGGTATGCGACAATAATTTTTTTCGATCCTTTGTTGGAATTTGGATCATTGATGATTTTCTTCTTCGATTCTTTGCTGATCTTGGATTATCAATGAGTATTTCTCGATTTTGCCGAGTTTCATTAGGAATTGGTTTTGGAAACTTCTGATTTTTTTTTACAGAAAAACCCTAGAAATTCTCTTTTGCTGAAGAGTATTTTTTTACCTTGCTAAAATGGTGAATATTGAAACTCTTGTGGACGCTAGCTCTAGTAATAATTTTACGTACATTCCTGACTTCACAAGTTTTTTATTTCTCCACTCGTCTGATATACTCGGGATGTGTTTCGTGAGTACTCCATTCTCTGGGTCGGGGTATGGAGGATGGAGAAGAATCATGATAGTGTCACTTTCTGCTAAGAATAAAATAGGATTTGTCGATGGTTCATGCCCTAGACCAGTTACCAGTAATGTTGCAAAGCTGTGTCAATGGGATAAATGCAAAAATATGATATTTTCATGGTTAACTAGCTCACTTTTACCAACTATACCTGAGAGTGTCCAGTACTATGAGACACCCGAAAGCATTTGGAAACAATTGGAGCGTAAATATGGGGTTGTGAATGGTATGAGGGTGTTTGAGATAAAGAAGAAGTTGGCCTCTACACAACAAGGCTCCTCGACATTGCATCATATTTCAATAAACTAACGAAACTCTGGGATGAGCTGGGTACATTGAGTAAGAATCATGGAAATCGTTGCACGTGTGCTGTAAGAGATGGTATTCAAAAAGATAAGGAGGAGCTTCATCAATTCCTTATGGGAATAAATAAAGTATATGTGGGAGTAAAAAGCAATTTACTAATGATGCAGTCTCCTCCTACACTTGATAGTGTATACAATATTCCACTTCAAGATGAAAATCAGAGACAAGTTCATCATATTCTTCTGTTGGTCCCAGAAGCTGCTTCTTTCAATGAGAATGCCAACAATAAAGTTTTTTCTCTGAATGTCAACAGTAAGGCATTTTCTCTTAAGCAATATACTCAGAAAGTATATTTTGATCGGCACAAGGGAAATACTTTTTTTTTAAAATACTGTAAAAGCCCGGACCTAATCGATAAATACTACAAGTTACACGAATTTACACAGAATTTCAAATTCAATAAAAGGAAAGGGATGGCTGCTAATATGACTGCTAAAGTTGAGTGTCTTGCAACAGTCTATACTCCACCTCAGTATAACTCACCTCAACTTTACACTGCTTCTGACCACGAGGAACAAGCTTCTTCAATACCTGGAATGATAAAGCAGCAGTATACACAACTTATGTCCCTCTTGCAACAAACTCAAGTTCCTTCAGTTGCTGATTCTCAAACTAGTCTCATGGGATCTTCCAACTTTGCTGATGGTGCATTCTCTTTGCCTATTTATATTAATGATAATTCTCATGTTTGTTTAATGTATGGTGATGGTAGAAATATTTGGATTATAGATAGTAGAGCTACTGACCATATGACGTCTAACAAAGACATACTTTCTAATCTTACTTCACTTCCTACTCCTTATTTGGTAACTCTTTCCAATGGTTACAAAGCAAAAGTCACTTATACTGGTTTTGTTACCTTGTTCCCTTTTTTAACTTTTCATAGAGTCCTATACATTCCTCGTTTTCAATATAACTTAGTCTATGTTTACAAGTTGATTCTGCAATTTCAATGCATGATTTTATTTACTTCCTCTTCATGCCTTTTGATATAGGCACATTTCATGAGGAAGCTTATAGAACTTGGTAAACAGGACCATGGCCTCCACAAGCTCCTTCATGCCACTGAGTTTGATTCTAGTCCTAGTTGTCCTACATCTGTTTTCAATAAAAATGTGCCATATCTGAATAGTGGTTATAGGTCCCTTGCTAGTACCAAACAATCTAATTGTGTTCCTTTACTTTCTAGTAATGATGTACCTAATATAAACAAGCACGATGTACATTGGCATCATAGGCTGGGACATACTCCATTTGCTAGAATGAAAAATATTTTCTCCATTTCTACTCAACTATGTTCTAAACAATCTTTTATGTGTCCTATGTGTCCTCTAGCAAGGCAGGCAAGGCCGCCATTTTTTCAAAGTAACTCAGTTTCCAAATATTTGTTTGAACTCATTCATGTTGACATATGGGGTCCCTATAATACTAACACATACTATGGTGCAACGTATTTTTTTACCATTGTGGATGGTCATAGGAGGGCAACCTGAAATCATTTAATGCACTCCAAGAGTAATGCTTTCAATTTGCTAAAAGCCTTTATCTCCATGATCAAACCCCAATTTAATCTTCCAGTCGAGACCATTAGGAGTGATAATGCCTTAGAAATTGGGCTTTTTACTTCAGCCTTACAATATTTCTCAGACAAAGGGACCATTTATCAAATAACTTATTCTCATACACCTTAACAAAATGGCATTGTTGGAAGAAAATATAAATACTTGTTAGAAACAGCGAGAGCTTTATTGTTTCAGTCCAAACTACCTACCAAATTATGGGGATATTGTATCTTAACTGTCAGATATTTAATAAATAGATTTTTCTCCACTGTTTTGCATAATAAAACCCCTTTTGAAATATTATATGGGAAGGCTCCCTGTTATTCCCACTTAAAGCCTTTTGGTTGCCTTTGTTATGCCATTGTCCCTAAATATAATGGGAATAAGTTTGACCCAAGAGCTATACCTTGTATTTATCTTGGTTACCCTTTTGGTAAGAAAGAATTTAAGTTGTATAATATGTCAATTAAATTTGTGTTGGTGCCGAGATGTCATTTTCATGAGTCTATATTTCCTTACTCCCTCTCCTCATCTTCTCCTAGTCAATTTTCTGTTCTCTTTTCTGATGATAGTTCTCCTCATTTGTCCTTTTCTCTACCTATTTCACCTCCTCCCAATCCTACTGATGTTGTTCTGCCTATTTATCCTGATTCCTTATTGTTTCAGCACCCATTACTGCACCTTCATCTGTTCCAATCCAGTCTTCTCAGCTTAGGAGAACCAGTGGGACTCATACTATTCCTTCACACCTCAATGATTTGCTATCCAGCTTTCTCCTTCCCTCTCTAATTCCACTACTACATCTCTTTCTGTTGCCCATACAGTTTCTTCTGAGCCTCATTCTTATATTCAGACTGCTTCCAGCCCTGCTTGGCAAAAAGCCATGAGGAAAGAGTTTCATGCTATAAAAACTAATGGCTGTGAGCACGTAATTTTTACCCCACGCGAGCTACTCCCAAATGAAATCAAAACAAAATGGTTTGTTTTACTGTGGGCATTTTTTTTGTGTATTCTTGTGAATTTTTGCATTTTGAGGGCTCATACTTATTTGTCTAAGTAAATAATTAATCAGAAAAAAACAGAAAAAATGTATATGTGCATTTGTGTTCTTTGTCAATTGGTTGATTTTACATTGAATTAATGAAGCATATTGTTTTACTACTCAATTTTGTTTTCGAAGTGGCTTTTATTTAAAGTGAGTATGGATGAAGCAAGAGGCTAAAATTGCAAGCTCTCCAGGCCCAAATGATGTGTTCCACCCGGTCCATTCAATGAGTCTCTAAGACTCGTGAAACGACGTAGCAGGGCGTTGAAGCTACGTCGTTCTGGCACTGGCATATCTCGACCGTAGAGCCATCCCTAATCCAACGGTGGAGATCGATTCATCCTCACCCGTTCCAGGTAACCCGATCCAGGTCCGGACCGACCCAGTCCCGCACAGGCACACAAACAGCGTCGTTTGGATAAGTGAGAAGATCCAGGCCGTTGATCTCATTTGATCAAACGGCCAGGATTAAATCACAGCCCCACTATATATACTAAAAGACCTACCCAGCCCCCCTAAGCCAGACCCCCCCTTTTCTCCTTCATCGTCTCTCTTAGAGACGAATTAAGCTTCCGCCGTCCACCACCGTACTCCGCCTGCCGGAAATCGCCTCACGGCGGTTCCGGTAGGCCAAACCACCCCAAATTTACACCAACCCGTCTCCTCACCCCCCTCTCTTCGAATCCGGCCTTCGTTGGTCTCGAATCTGTCTCAAACGCGTCGAATATTGAATCAAAAGTTCGTCGGAACTGGAACATTCATCCCAAACCACTTCAAATTCACACCAGAGACTCCTCACACCTCCCTCGCACCCCTACTAACCCCGACTTAGCTCGAATCTTGCCAGAAGTGTAAAAGCCCTAAAATCGAGTCCCAAGAACCCTAGTTTTTGAAGAAGTCAAATTCGAGCCGGATTAGTCGTAATTGAAGTCCAAGGGACTTTAGTCTAGGTGTTCTCAATCGAGAACATCTCGATTAAAGCCCGTTTGGCTTCAATAGTTCCGAACCAGGTTCGAAGCTTGGGTCGGCAGTTTTCTTTTGAGGTAATTCGTGTCCCTTACGATTTCTGGTTGCAATGTGTTGTGTGTATATTTGTTTAGTTCAGTTCGTTTTCTTCTCGTTCCTGTTGGCCGTCCCTATCTGTCTTCTCCCCTCAAAGACCTTTTATTTGGTCAAATTGTATTCTGTTATTTATTCGAATGTGTTTGTCATAGGATAGTTATTCGTTTCGATTAGCGTTGTCGAATACCTAGCTTCACTTTGGCCGAGATTTTTAGAATCACTGTCTTGCCGATTAATTTGTTATCCATGTTATGTGTTATAGTTAATTGAATGTCGTCGTCTAATCTCGTAAAATTTGTTTGAAATTCCGGACAGTGATTAGCATTGTTGAAGTGAGTTTAGGTTGGTTTGATTTGAAACTGAAATAGATTTTAAGATTAGGAGTTAATTGGATATAAGTGTTAGGACTGGATTAAGGTCATTTGTTTAATCACCTGCCCATAAGAGGGGCTAGTGGAACCTGCTGTACGGCAGGGGATCCCACTAGTGTCCTGCCACCAGCAGTACTAATGTCATAGCCCATACCTAGACACTGGATAGTGGGGAGTTCAGGGAGCAATGTGATCTGGACAGAAGCAGGGATGTGCAAGGGTTTTTAATTAGGTTTTCTGACCATCTTGGTTAAAAGGGTTGGCTATAAGAAAGATATAGA
>JASVEL010004286.1:0-110831 GCA_032618575.1 Nicotiana noctiflora | reverse complement strand
AGCAACATGTTGCTTCTTCTTCTTCTTCGTCTTTTTCTTTTTTTCTTTCCGAAGAAAAAATAAAGCAACAAAAATAAAGGAGGGAATTGTCGAGTAACTTTTTATTTAATCTTCTATTTCGGATCAAAGTATTACAAATCAACAGAACAAGACCAAGTCATCAGCAAGAGAGTAGGAAAATGTGTTGGGTATATATATTGAATTATATTGGTCAAATAACTACCAATTTCAGAGACAAATTGGTTCACTAATTTACTATAAAATGCTCATATTATACTTCTTTAATTTGATTGTATCGGATCAACAACTAGTCTCTATCTCTTGACATTTGGGAATGAAAGTAAAAAGAAACTGAGTTTTCCAATATGTAAAAATGAGTGTTGAAAATGTTCGAAATATATAGAGAATGCTTTAAAACATACAGCCAAAAGTTATTTTGATTTGCTTGTCCCTGAAAATATTTCATGGTTTAAGCATCGTAGAGATTTGAGAATTATTGTTTTAATTCTTTCAATTAAAATAGCGTCGATAAAATTTACTATTTTGTAATGAAAACAATGTTAAAAACTGCAGTCAACTTTTGTGTTCCTCTTGTTGCTAATTTTACAATATTCTTTTATATTTATTTTCTTTTAAAAAATTTATTTGTGAAATAATAATTTAACTGGAATAAGAAAGAAGCTGAAAAGACGCGCGTGCATACACAGACATACGCTTTTCCTTAACTGACCTATTATAATAAATAATCCTAAATAGGTTCCCTGATAATAGATGCTCATATGTCCTAAAACCGATCAAATATCATCTTTTGATCTTCTTGAGTGTTATAAACTTAAAATTAGGTTTATATTAGAAATTTATCGATATCTCCAACGGTCAAAGAAGAATAGATCTTCATGAAAGCAGAAAGTCTTGAACATTAGTTTATCTTTAAATGTGAGAAGGGTGGACATTCAATTCTTTGAACACATAATCCAACAAATTAATTTGAATTGATTGATTAAATTATTTTATATAATTAAATTCCAAAATCAGTTCTATTTAGATCATTTCTTGGATTCCATCAATTTTTATTAAATTTATTTTTGATTTTAACGCCAACAATTACCGATATACACAGCCACTCTAGCCCTACTCTAGTCAACTCTCTATCTTTTTCTCCAACCTTCGATGATCCTTCTGTCCGCAAACCATCAAAGTCGAGAAGAAGTGAGGAGGCATATTGATATCAACATCTTGCATAGATTTCCAGAATCCTTTTGTACCCCTAGCACTCTTCGTGTCAACATCTTGTATAGATCTTCAGAATTATTTTGTAACCCTAACGCTCTACTACTCCAGCCACCGTCCTATTTCTTTCTCCAACTTTCGATGATCCTCCTGCGCACAAACCATTAAAGTCAAGAAGAAGTGCGGAGCATAATCTTCTCATGTCGGTATCAATATCTTGCATAGATTCCAGAATCACTCTGCAACACTTTCTATGTCAACCGAACTAAAAATCACAGAATCGTCCGTAAGTAGCACATGAATTACATCTCTACTTTTTCGTGCTAATCTTAATCTACATAAAATTTTAGCCATTTTAAAACAATTTAACGAAGCGATAATATCTTCGCACAAATCAAGAATAAATATGATAAAATGAATCAAACTTACCCCAATTTCCTCGATCTCCATTTATGTTGAACAAGAAAGATAAAATCATTATATATTGCTTCATCTAAGTAATGAAAGTACAATCAAAACTCATTTTTATCATAATGCAATATACATATTTCATTCAACTTTATTATATACTTGTCACATATCCACCTTAATTTCATATGCTTTTTTGCTTTCCTATGAATTGGTAATCCAAGATTATTAATGAAAATCCTAGACTTATAAAAGTAGGGTTTTAAACCATTTAATATTGGATCACCCGCTCAAACCCGAATATATTTTCTTCATCGTCTCTCCTCTTTCCCAGTACTGTAACAGTTGCAAAAATACAGTAACAGCCATGGATTCTTCAAATAATAATTCTCCTCAATCTGTACCTTATATTACTAGTAACAATCCTCTTCAATTCACAATTCATTTGCCCAATTTAAACCCTAATTCTACTCTCAATTTCACTCCAATTTCAAACCCTAACCCTAATTCTAATTCAATTTCAGACGAGCTTCTTTCTCTCTCTATTCCGAGGAAAAGGAGACGAGGTAGGCCCCGAAATTTGCCTTTGAATCAGGTATATCACAATTTTCCCAATTCATCAAACACTTTAATAAATTCGAATTTTGTGGGTAATTTAAATGCTGTTAGAACGATTACTGCTAAGGATACTTCGGATGAGATTATTGTAATAAATAAAGAGGCAACGACTGAGGCGTTAATCGCTTTGACGGCTGGTTTTCCAGCTGATTCTTTGACTGATGAGGAGATTGAAGCTGGGGTTGTTTCTGTAGTGGGTGGTATTGAACAGGTTAATTATATTCTTATTAGGAACCATATAATTTCCAAATGGAGGGAAAATGTGTCGACTTGGATAACAAAAGAGATGTTCATCGATGTTATACCTAAGCATTGTAGTGGTCTGTTGGATTCTGCTTATAATTATGTGGTGTCGCGTGGGTATATTAATTTTGGAGTTGCACCGGTTGTTAAGGATAGGATTCCGGCTGAGCCGAGTAAGGGTAGCGTGATTATTATTGGGGCGGGACTTGCTGGGTTGGCTGCAGCAAGGCAGTTGATGTTGTTTGGGTTTAAGGTTACGGTTCTGGAGGGAAGAAAGCGTGCCGGTGGAAGGGTGTATACGAAAAAGATGGAAGGCGGGAATAAGGTGGCTGCTGCTGATTTAGGAGGGAGTGTGTTGACAGGGACGCTAGGGAATCCATTAGGTCTCTTGGCACGACAGCTATGTTACACGCTTCATAAGGTTAGAGATAAATGTCCACTTTATCGCGTGGATGGGAAGCCAGTTGATCCTGATTTGGATCAGAAGGTGGAAGCTGCTTATAACCTACTTTTGGAGAAGGCAAGCAAGCTCAGGCAGTTAATGGGAGGAGTTTCTCAAGATGTTTCTCTTGGAGCAGCATTGGAGACATTCCGTCAGGATTATGATGATGGAGTGAATGAAGAGAAGATGGGTTTATTTAATTGGCATCTTGCTAATCTGGAATATGCAAATGCAGGTCTGATTTCTAAGCTTTCTTTAGCATTTTGGGACCAAGATGACCCCTTTGACATGGGAGGGGATCACTGCTTCCTGCCCGGAGGAAATGGAAGACTAGTTCAGGCATTGGCCGAAAATGTACCTATTCTTTATGAAAAAATTGTGCATACCATTCGTTATGGTAGTGATGGAGTACAGGTTGTCGCTGGGGGACAAGTATTTGAGGGAGATATGGCACTGTGCACTGTTCCCCTTGGAGTTCTGAAAGGTGGTTCTATTAAGTTCATTCCAGAGTTGCCTCAGCAGAAGCTTGATGGAATAAAAAGATTGGGATTTGGATTGTTAAATAAGGTTGCAATGCTTTTCCCATATGTGTTCTGGGGCACTGATCTCGATACCTTTGGGCATCTTACTGATAATTCTAGTAGCAGGGGTGAATTCTTTCTGTTTTATAGCTATGCAACCGTTGCTGGTGGTCCCTTATTGTTAGCTCTAGTTGCTGGAGAAGCTGCACACAAGTTTGAGACCATGCCTCCGACCGACGCAGTGACAAAAGTTCTTCAAATTCTAAAAGGTAAAATGCATTTTTTGTTGCAATTATTTTCCTTAATCTTGAAATAAAATTTCTCATTCTGTTGTAAGGATATAATGCAGCATAGTAACAAGAAGAAAAGAACAATAATTTCAGGGCAGAAAGAATAAGAAAATTTTAGGAGATAATGTTATTTTCTCTTGGTTGTTTTGGTTAGGAAGAGATAGACATAGTAAAGCTTGTTGGAGATAATGTTACTTTTGAAAAGGCATTCTTGATACATGGAGCTTGCTGTTAAGGTTTTCGTTTCTGATGCATTGATGATAACTTTGAACATTGCTATCAGGTATATATGAACCGCAAGGAATTGAAGTGCCAGAGCCGATCCAAACTGTCTGTACAAGATGGGGAAGTGATCCTTTCAGCTTGGGTTCTTACTCTAATGTTGCAGTAGGGGCATCGGGAGATGACTATGATATTTTAGCAGAAAGTGTGGGCGATGGCAGACTTTTCTTTGCTGGCGAGGCCACTAATAGGCGCTATCCAGCCACCATGCATGGAGCTTTTCTTAGTGGGCTTAGAGAAGCTGCGAATATGGCCCACCATGCTAAGCTCAGAACCATGAGTTTGAAGGTTGAGAAAAAACCATCAAGGAATGCTTATTCTTATGCTTCTGTTCTGGCGGATTTATTTAGGGAGCCAGACTTGGAATTTGGTAGCTTTTCTATAATTTTTGCTAGAAAGAGTTCTGATCTAGAGTCACCAGCAATTTTGAGGGTGACTTTCAGTGGAACCCAAACGAAGAGTCATGATGGGATAAGGCCTAATCGACATCTTTCTAACAAGTTACTCTTTCAGCAGCTTCAGTCCCACTTTAATGACCAGCACGAGCTTCATGTTTATGCCTTGTTATCCAAGCAACAAGCCCTTGAGCTTAGAGAGGTCAGAGGTGGTGATCAGATGAGGCTGAATTTCCTTTCTGAGAAGCTTGGGGTGAAACTGGTTGGTAGAAAAGGTTTGGGTCCATTGGTTGATTCTATAATTGCCTCAATTAAGGCTGAGAGAGGCAGGCGCAAACCTGGGTCCAGGTGTCTTACGCTTAAATCTGGTGAAATCATCTCTCTCTCTCTCTCACACACACACACACACACACTCAATACAGAGGAAAGAGCAAGTAGCTTTATTGTTTCTTTTATTGAAACCATAGCACATATCAATTTAAGCGTAACAATTTTCCTTAAACAGGTGTCATGAAGTCAAAAGCCACCACTCTCAGGCAGAAAATAGTTCGGTATGAGCACCCACGCTTTCCTTTTCTCCTTCCTCTCTTTATCTCTCTAGTTTGTTCTTTTCTTGTTGGCAGTGAATCTCAACTTTTTCTGGATCCTGTTTTTGAATTGTTTCAGAAAGGCTAAAATAGTAGGGGGAGGCAATAGAACCACTTCTTCCACTGCAGAGAGCAGCATGATTAAAGCAGTTGGCAACAGCTCCACCTCGATCCCTCCAACAAATGTTACTTTGGAATCTAAACCAGTTTGCACTATTGAATCTATAGCTTCTCCGAGTTTGAATATTGGTGTAAATGACAACACGGGGTCAAATTCAGTGGGTAGTGGTTACATATATCTGCTTCCGAATGCAGGCATTGGTGATAAGTCTCAGAGTGATATTGGTAATTCTACCCCTCCCATTTTGGATGCTGGAGAAAAGACAGGAAGCAATATTAATGGCGCTATTTATCCCCAGAGTACATATGATGATAGAATGAATACATATGCTCCGCCTTCCAGTGGAAATTCGGCTAGTTAGTGCACAAGATGTTGTAGTAGCAGACAACTATAGAAGCTATTGAGAGAACATCAAATGCTGATAGTGGTTAAGGCAACTGATGTTGGTGGACGTGGAGTCGATGACTTTTGAAGTACTACAAGAGTTTATCAGCAAGAGATGTAACTCTCATCTGGAAGAGTCGTCACATAAGAGTCTTAATAGAATTTATTAGTTTGAAAATGAAAAAGAAAACTTCATAGAATGCATTGAGAAAAAGAGTTGCAAGACTTGGACCAAGTTAGATGAAAGAAATCTAAGTAAACACTTTCTTTAGAGTTGCGTAAGTTGTTGACCACAAGTAATGGCAGAGCTACATAGGCTCAAGGGTGATAAATTGAACATTTTCTATTGGAAGCATAAAGTACTTCAAAATATTGACAACAAAATTAATAACAATATATAAATTTTGACTGTATATATTGAAATATAAACATGAGAAATTTTACTACCTAAAAACACACACAAAAAGTAAACAAAAGAAAAAAATGCTACCCCCGGCGCCTAGTTTGGTTCTAAGTTTTAAGATAAAATAAGTGATTTGTGAGAGACTGACGTGTCAAAATTTGGTTAAGGTATCTAGTAACTATTTCCCGTCCAACTTCACGTAAAAGATGGGGTGAAAATCATTTCCCCTCCAATATTTCGATTAACTTTGAACAATTCACATTTTCTTTTATGTCACACAGAACGTCTATCGCATAGCCTATGCCAGACTCTAAGTAACATTTTTTGTTATATTTATATTTTTCACCTAGGTGCTTTAGCTATAATTTGAGAAAACTACATCAGTGTCTTGAGTTAATTATCTGACCTTTTCAATTAATAGAAAAAACTTCATTAATTTCTTGAATGCTGATAATAGCAATGCAGTTCTCCTTCCAAATTTTTATTTTTATTCCAATTTCTTAACTTTTTGGTAGTAGAACTTTACCTAATATTTAGGACTTTGAATTAAAAATTAAAAACTTCATATATGTTAATAAAGTTTTTCTTACAAAAAGAACCAAGGTAGAGTATTGTAACACATTGTTAACTTGAAGTAATCCATACCATTATAAATAAAATAGGATATTTTATATCCTATAGCAAAACTTTACACCTTATTTATTATAAATAAATATCCTTTTAAAATATTATTTTCTATAGCTACCTTTTAGGTTTTATAGCAATATATGTATTTATGATCACTTCCTACCGTTTATCCATTAAATAAGATGGGTAATATTTTTCTCTCTCCTACTTTCTGTATACAACTTCAAAAACCACAATCTCTCTCTTAGTCTCTTCTCCATGAATACATATTACCCGACATTTCCAAATTCACTTCAATTCCACGCATTTACACCTCAAGCTAGAGATTACTACTGTGTCTGTTTGCGTGTTTGTAGGTATAATAATATACGACAACAAATATCAATATCCGTACATGATGATTGTTCGTATGAAAAGGAAAAGAACCGATTAGTCGAAGTTACTTGCCAAAGTACACTCGCTCCTTACTTAAATCTATAACTCCATTTTCTCTCTCTTCTTCTTCATCACCGTTACCACCGCCGCCGCCACAACCAATCTTTAACCTAAAACTTTCATATACCATCTCTTCGGATCTGAACAAATGTGAGAGAAAGAGGGGAAAGAGAACAGTCTCAAAGATAGTATAATTTTGAGAAATCTTTAATGTATTCAATGTATTGTAGAATGAATTCATATATTGTTTTAATATATATATATATATATATATATATATATATATATATATATATATATATATATATATATATATATATATATATTGTAGTACGAGGTATTCAAATATATCTACAGTATGTATTCATATATTTTTACACTATAGATGACCTGCTATACTTTATGTATTCAATGTATTGTATATATATAACTATATTCATACAATCAGCTCTATTTCTCCATTTTATATTCATTCCAATAGATGATAGCTCCCTATATATTTTAATATAATTTTTTTAATTCAATATTAGTTACTTAAAATCTTAATATTGTTATTTATTACTAATATATATTTTCAATAATATTTTCCTTTTCTTTATTCTTCTTTAGGTATCTTATGTCCAAGCAGACAGGTCAAAAGCTCCCACCGACTAATGACTTTCAATGCATTTTAAGGCAGTGTTCGATATTGTTCACCTGCAACAAAATCATCAAGGCATGGCGACAATGTTCCTTTAGAGCTGTCAATATGGGCCGGGCCAGGTTAGTTCAGCCCAGACCATGTGGACTTTAGTAGTTGACGGGCTGGGCTGGACCAGCCCACAATTTTGATGAGCCTTAAAATGGTGAACTCACCCCAGCCTTACGTGGCCCGCGGGCCCCCACGGGCCGACCCATCATTTTAAAAAATATAATTTTATATTTTTTTTAAAGTTCTGACCTAAAAAAAGATAATTATTTAAAAGTTAAAAAATTTACGAAACTTAATAATTTTTTATATTGTTCCAATATATCACAATAAATACTAAAAAAATAAATAAAAGACAAGACTATATTTCATTCACTGAAAGTCAAAACTTAAAACAAACTATTCAAGAGAACGTTTATGATGCTTCTGAGATATCTAACACATCATCTTCATCAAACACATTTGAATCCGCTTGTGACAAAGTTGTCTTAACATTTTCACTTTCATCTACAATTCATATGCAATATTAATTAGCTAAATATTAAAAATTAATAATATTTAAGAATATTACCAGTTTGAGTTCAGGAAAACTTGTGCAGCCAATTTCGAGTAGTAACAAGTGTTTGGACATTTTCATAATAAATGCAACTTCTATACTTTATAAGAATACGTCACCAGTGCTAAATATTGATTGTGATGGTATAATGTTAATAAGAATGCTAAGCACATCACGCACCATTGAATTGAAAGATAGGGATATTTTCTAGAATGGTCCTTCCAATACATGACCACATTATCTCTTGAAACTTCTTATATCAAGTTTTGGTTCCTCTTAGTAAAGATTCAATTCTGACTTTCCATCTCTAAAGGCGGTATACGTTTTATTTTTTATATATTTTAAATAAATATTTTATTAGGCCCACGGGCCGGCCCGACTCAGCCTCAATCAAGCCTCACGGGCCACGGGCTAACTCAGGTTGGGCTTAAAAGCCTCATTTTTAAATGGGCTTTAAAAATTCTAACCCAACCCTACTAAATTACGAGCTGTGTTGGGCTGGCCCAACGGGTCAAGCCCATATTAACGGCTCTATGTTCCTTCATCCCAACCTCGTTTCATAGAGATTTGGTGCACTAGATTTACAGAGTCTTTTTTTTATTTATTGTTCGCTTCTATGTTAAAAAAGAATAACGACATTTTAGGATTTTCGATTTGATAAAACATTTTGTAGTTACCAACAATGAACAAGTATTGAAGATCGTAGCTTATGAGCCAGACTCGAACGTTAGTGTGCAAATGCAAATAATACCCACCTCACACCAATGTTAACAACGACCCAGTAAAATCCCACCATATATTAATGCTAGACAAAATTCTACCAAAATTTCCTTGGTTATTTGAAACTTGACCGTTTCAAAGACATATTTCGGATTGCTCCATCAACTTCAAGAAAATATAGCAGTGGATAACATATGAAGATACATAAATATATCATGTGGTTTAATAGAGACCATTTCGCTTCTCTAGCTGATATGGTAAAGCTTGTAAAGTAGGATAGGATCTTCGGGTCCCAACTTATCCTTTTTTCTTGAAAACTGTGGTGTTTGGGCCGGCTTGCACGCACCTCGACTAATTCATCTCAGCCTTGCATTTTAACTTTGATTTATGAGCCAATGCCGCATATTTAGAGGCTAAATTCATGGGGGAGGGCCTAAAAAATGGCATAAGCTACTTGTAGATCACAACCATGGGAATCAACTAATAGCAGTTTAAGTTTACAAACAATACATTCCTCATTGTACAAACACAACTTGAATGGTCATAAATTCAAGGCTCTATTTTTTCTCTTGCCTAGCTGCTATAAACTCCTCTACATTTATTCATCTAGTATAAAGTATGCGAATCATAATACAAGAGAAGTGTCGTTCATAAGAATAGTATCGTTGAGGTTCAGAGATTTATCAATCTAAAGGACTTCACCATTCCTTATTCTCCCAACCACTCTTCTAATTTCGCCTCTTTATCAGCTTTAAATTCTTCAAAGTTTTCAGACAAAGACAGCAGTTGATCATGAGACATGCTTTTGTTTACCTGTTCTTGTTGTATCTCATCAGCAGTTTGACTTGACAATCTTAAGTCTTCACTATTGGCCCGTCCAAGTGAGGAAGAAGAGCTCGCATCTGCAGCTAGTAGCGTGTCATTTGTATGCGTTATAGATGGTTCATCCCTGTCCGATAAAGATGGTTCGCTCTTGGCTGGTCGAGATTCTCCAGACTCTAACTGAGGCCACTTGAAATTACTAGCCTTTTGTTTTGCTGACCTGAAAACAGTTGAAAGATAACCAGCAGCCCTCTCATCATCGTCATCTGTACCTGTATTGCCACCCCAAGTAGCAGGACTCCAAGAGGTAGAAATACCTACTGGGAAACTTGAACGCGGTCTGCTAATTAATCCTCTTTTTGGTTGCTTCTTTGAAATGACAGCTAGAGTATGTTTGAGATCTTTAATCATCTCGTTAGCAATCGGAAGGCCACACTCTTTCATTGACCCAATCACAATGATGGAATCCTCTAAGTCTTCTGTGTGTAGAGTCATTTCACGGGATTTCTCCTCAATATTCTTTTTGAGATTTACAAGGTTGGGCGCTGCTTTCTGGGTATGCTGTTGAATGTAAAAAAGCCCCACAGCAGGCTCGTTTGCAATGAACTTTATCATGTCCGCCAAGGATTCAGTTATCTCTACAAAGCCATCCACTGTGGAAAATTCATGCATTTTTTTGAAGTCCAACGGTTCATCATCACTGGTGGGGCAAGAAAATAATGAGAGAGCTTCTTGTTAATGGATAATCCAGCAGTTGGAAATGGAAAATGTTCTAACATGTAAGAATGAGAAGAATTAAAGTTGGTGGTCAGAATTTTTTTTTTTTTTTGTAGATATATACATGTAGGTATTAAATGTATCAAACGCCTATGGTGAATTTGCTTCCCAACTTTTGTGGGCAAAAGAAATTCCCCCCCCCCCCTTCATTTCTCTGGTAAGCGGAGCAAATAAATATAGATCGCAGTTACAGTAAACATGGCCAGTTCAAACACAGAGCAATCAGGCAACTATATTAACTTCAATCCATAAGCCAACCTAATTTAAATTAGTCATAGGACATCCCTGATCTTTATGTTTGCTATTTTCCTAAAAATTAACTGAAGTGCGTTATCTGTGTATTCTACATGATGAGTAAGTTGACCAGATTACTTAGTGATTTGAATCACAAGCTGTGAACTGCCATAAGTTATTTCCAACTGGGATTAGGGGAGTTATGATATGGAAGAAATCTCAAATGTAATACATAATATTATATATATATATATTATATATATATATATAATATTTTTTATCTACAATAAAAGGTCATGCTAACTCAGGCTCTTTCTCCACACCAGAGGAAACATGAAATGCAATTTGCAGATAGCATTACAACTATCGGTTTTGCAGATAACTAATCATTCACCAGCTCAAGATACCATGAACGTATATGGGCATCAACAAAATAGCATATCGGCTACCACCAATGGAAAGGAGAGACATGAGACGCTCCCATCAGCACATTAAAATAAGACAGATAAGCCCCATTCTGCTCAATCCAACATCTTTTTCAGGCAAAGAAAGCAGGAATTAAAGAATATATGCAATTTTGATTGATAGATTTAACTGGGGTAGCAACTAAATAACACATCCTGAAGAAAAAATGCATCAAAGAATGGAGTGAACTGGTAAGTGAGATCCAGAATTTAAAATCTATGATCCTGCAAAACAAAGCAGAAAAGACAATACACATGCAATGTTGACATTCTTTTGACGGATCCAACCGATCTAAGGAACAAGTACACCTAAAAGAAGGAAGTGGTGAGATAAAAACATGGAAGAGTTAAAGAAGCTACAGAAAAAAGACATGACGTGCCGGGTCACTTCAACTTTCCTTTCCACATAAATAACCCCAAAGCTATTTTCTTTACAACTTTCTATTTGCTGCACTCTTTTGTCTCCTTCAATATCAGCTAGTAACCTTGAGACGGGTTTCTCTCTTGGCAGTTTAGCAGATAGACCAAGTACTATGAATTACAGGCTCTTCTAAGAGGAGATTGAGAATAAGGCGTGAAAATAGACTGTGATAACCACATACCAAAACGCTGATGAGTGAAACCACAAGGTCAACTTGTCAAGGAAAAGAAAACTGAAACAATCCCCCCCCCCCCCCCACCATAGAGAAGAAAACAATCCTTATAATCATCAGTTATACCATGACAAACAAAGGATTACAGAGTTCAATTAACCAAAGCATAAACATTGCCCAAACAATTGTTTTATCTACCTCGAGAGCAATATATGTTTATACGTCTTGGTTCTTTCAATTTGAGCATAAATTACAGTCTCAAAAACACCAGCAGCTTGAACTTCATCAGACTAGCATTTGACTTGAGTATTGAAATTTGATTTGTTTCCATTTATTATCATTTCTATTTTTCTTTAGATATTCATAAGCTTCATATGCAGTTGCATTTTTCCCCTTATCTTGTAAGAACATATTATCTATTCTTGGCACAACAACTAGCAATAACAGATAACTAATAGAATGCAACTTATGGTCTAATAGAAATCTCAATTAATTAAATATTTCCTAATCAAAAGGAAAAAGAGAGAAAAAGGATTATAGTTCCTAATTTTCTCTTTCACAAGTATCTTACTTGAACATAGATCATGTCCACCGAATACCGACAAGCTGATTTGAGGTTTGATAAAACACTATTATTTGCACAACCTGCAGTATAAGGTAGGTAACCATCATTTTAACATCCATAATCATACTCGATTTGGTCAAATTTGCAAATATTTCCTTAAATATGCAGAGAGAAGTAACTGCAGGTGTTATATAACAAGGTCATCGATTCAGCACAGCTAATTCTATTATTCCAATTTTTGCAAGAATCCACTTAGAATTGTTCTGGAAAGAAAACTAGCTGAGAGTAAAGTAACCTAAAAAGAGATGATTCTACTTTGTTACACCTTAAATTCAAGTTTTTATCTTTTTCAGCAGTAATAAGCTTTACCTAATTAAAAAACAAAGACAATACAAGAACAAAAGAACCAACAACAACAACAACTAATGTAATCCAAGAAACTGGGGCCTGGGAGGATAGAGTAATGCAGACTTTACCCCGACTATATGAAGATAGAGAGACTGTTTTCGATAGACCCGGCTCAAGGAAAAATGAAAAAGAAGCAGAAAAATAAGATGATAGAATAACCAAAGCGAAAGAAACAACATATAGTAAAAGAAATTTGCGGATAAGATGATACGAAAGTAGGAGACCAATAGTAATGCTGCCGGCATGAACCGTTTACTGATTCTAAATTAGTACTAACCTGTTTAGATTACATTCTTGATTTTCCCTATCAATGCAAATCTATAGCCTGTAAAACTGAAAGAGGATCAAAAAGAAAAAAACCAAAATTCTATTTGACCTCAAGAAAAACCTAAATTACCACAAAAAAACAAGTGTACAGAACACCTCAATTAATCCATCAATCCACAAAATATAACAGAAATCCACTTCTCAAAAAGCAAATTTCAGCTCAAATTCTCTATGAATTAGGCACTAAACAAATACGCACAAGAAAATTGTAGAGGGTACAATATATGAAAAACAAGTGTAAGATCATATAACTTACAGATCAAACTAGAGAGGAATAGGTTGATTTCAAGCTTCCCTGAATCTGTTGATGTGGTTTGACAATAATTGTATATGTTTGTTTAATGTAGTATGTACCGAATTAGGTATTTGTCTGAACTTTGACGCAAGTGAAAATATCAGATTTTGAAACTTAACCAGAAAACGACAGCTACTTTTCCTTTTTGGTCGTTGTTTCGATTACTGTTCTAATCCATATGCCCTAAGACATGGTACATCGGAGGTAAGTGCCACGAATTTTAAATTCAACAATTTTAAAATAATATATAAAATAAAAAATAATTATAAAAAATACATCAAAATTACAAAATTATAATAAATAATTTATTTAAAA
The DNA here is from genome assembly GCA_032618575.1 of Nicotiana noctiflora. Classification (NCBI taxonomy): domain Eukaryota; kingdom Viridiplantae; phylum Streptophyta; class Magnoliopsida; order Solanales; family Solanaceae; genus Nicotiana; species Nicotiana noctiflora. The sequence continues at coordinate 97,081 of JASVEL010004286.1, read as the reverse complement.
TATTTACGAATTATAATTTAACTACGAATAATATGAAAAGTATGATATATATCATAATATGTAAATTAGTTGTAATATCGATACAACTTAAATATCAAAAGTAATGTATCCAATATGAAATCTTATATGTATCTCTTAAGGAGTAATAAATCCTGAAAGAATTTTAATATTATAATTTAATATTTTAATTAAAATATTACTTTTATTTAATATGCTTTCTATTCGAAAGAGATTTTATATAAAAACATAATTCACAATTAAAATATGTAACACATAATTCACCATACAATATCATTATAACTAATTATTTGTAAATAGTTACTAGTTAATATCGAGATATTAAATTAATAAGTATTGTATCTTATAAACATAAAAAAGAATAATATGTAAAAGAATAACTATAGAAAAAATTGTGCTATTATATAGTAAAGACATAACAAAAGCTAATAAATAAATACTTTGAAATGAAAGATTTATTTAAAATTTATTATCATAGGAGTCTTCGCGAATAATGTGCAATAATTTTTATTTTAATTATGACATAAAATACTCTCAACTTAATGATTTATGATTAAGAAAGAAGTAATTTTGAATAGGTAATGACTTGTTAAGAAAATTTGAAGATTTACAAGGTCAATTACATACAATTGTATAAAGTTCTATTAGGCGAGCCCAGTACCTTGGGCGTTGGGCGTATCCGGGGCATAAGCCCCGGTTGCTGAGGCGTAAATCTCACGAAACTAAGTTGCACACATAAGTCCACGGGTATTTTACGAGTGCTCCGGGACGAGTCTTGATTCTGCCATTTAAAACAGAGTTCTAAACTAAGATTTTGATTCACCGGCTTTTTGCTGCTGTAAAATCTATACCGTCCATTGGTACATTGTTGAGATTGGACTTCGAGTTATAGGGTACAACGCGAATATCCTAATGTACTGTAGCTGGTTAGCTGGTTCACAATTTTGTTGAATATCAATAATGGCCCCTCATTTTAATTTATTTTGGTTTTATAACTCTGTCGATTTCCTTTTACACCTAAGAAGAGATCTGTCTTTTACATCTAAAAAAATTTATTTTCTTAAATTTAAATTTGTAAATGAGCATAATGTACGAATTGTGTGATGGAATGATAAATGTCTATTTGAAGTTTGCACTGGAGTTTATTTTGACATGTAATGTTTTATCATATTTGCACGTTAACAGTGATATCTAACAATGTTATGTAAGTTTTAGTAGTACAAAATTTCTATTCAAACAATGTTAACATTCCTTAGTTTGTATCCTTTGTAATGAAAGATGTAGAGGTGCATGCTATACTCACGAGGGGTTGATAAGTTGACGACGTAGCGAGTTCAATGAAAGACTATATATTGTCAAAGGCGAGCCAATGAACTTCTCAATTAGTAAAGAGCTTTCCTTGATGCGAATAGAACTATCTATTCGAATTATTAAGAAAGAAATATGAATATCATTGACTTTGATCCTAAGGGTGGAAGGAGAATCAAAACCAACGGCCCAACAGTAGGGGTGTATGCATGAATTTTTGTAAGCGGTGTTGAAATTTATAGAAGAACGAGAATGATAACTTTAATTATCATATTTCTAAACAAAAGGTAGCATTAGTGTATTGGTTTTGTTGAGTCTTAAGTTAAAAAAGATCTTGAGCTTGATACTAGTTCATTAGAATTTTTAATCATAGAGTCTCTCCTAAATATTTGCAAAAAAAAAATCAAGTTGAGGTGAGAACCTCTATCTCTTAGATACAATTATATCTCAAATAACGTCAATCTTTTCCTAGTTATCCGTTTCCACATAGTATTAATATAGTATATATTTAGTAAAAAAAATTGACGAAGCAGTATCATGTAACACCTATTCATTAAACATGCATCCGCCTCTGGCTAGCGGCATCTTGACCAAGTTGCTGGAAGAATTCCGTTTTTAAGTTTTCTAACAAAAAGACTTGTTACATATAATGGACTGAATCAGGACCTAAATTCTACTTGTAAGAATGGATATGAGTTTCTTGCTCTTTCTAATTACTTCAAAAGGATAGTATTATCTTTACTTCTTTCAGAGTAGAAGATGATAAAGCTAGACGAGGTAATAACACAATGAAGTTGGTAACATCTTCAGTGCATAAGAAATTTTGCATTTTGTCTTTTGCCAAGTCTAATGTTGTATGCAACAGAAATGAGGGGAGGGAACACGACGTAAAGAAAGATATTCCAAATTGGAAAGCAATGGTTTACATCTTATTCATATAAATCAATATCATTTTAAAATATTATTTGCTATAGCTATTTTTTCTATTTTATAAACAAAGTAGATATTTATGGTAGATACTATTATTGAGGCAGGAAACACGCTATTTATGTTTCCGTGTGGGTAGTCTCTATTAGGGTTTCCGTTTCATGTGCACTAAAAAGAAAGGACGGCTGGTGCGACAGTAGTAATGCCAAGCATACGAACAAAGGACTCTACCTACCCCATACTGACGAATGAAAGAAACCTTCCTCTCTCTTTCTTCCAATTAATAGAAGATTATCAAATTTTTTCTTCTTTCTATTTCTTTTCCTTCTCTATCTCTTCGAGTAACTCAAGCCCTAATATTGATGGCCGATGAGAAAGAAGAATTTCTTTCTCTTCGAGCAACTCAAGATACACGCCCTAGTATTGATGGCCAACGACACATTAGAATAGAGTAAAAGACAGTAATGAAACAAAAAAGAGTGAATTTTTCGAACGGAAAAGAGCAATGTGATGAACTCTTATCGTAAATTTTTTGTACGGATCCGACGAACTTTCTTCTCTTCTTGGCCAGAAAATCCCATCTCCAATGAACTTTCTTCTTTTCTTTGTTATTTACTGTAGTTACATACAATGACACAAATACATTATATGCTGTACAAATTCACTCAAACACATTGTATTTTATATAAATACATTTTTTGCCCGCATTTTTTGTATTTCAAAGATCTTTATTTTTTTAATACAGTTGAATACTCTTGTATTCATGCATACAGTATATTTCAGTGTGCATGAATACATGATATAAACATTAAAATACATTGAGTATAAACATTAAAATAGAACATAATATAAACAGTGAATACATTTAATTTTAAAATACATTAAAATATACTGAATACAAATAGAATACAGTGAATACAAAAAATGAAATATGCTGAATACAATAGTCATAACATGTATTAGGAGTAATTAAAATACAGTTAATACAAATACATTTGAATATACTGAATATAAAATAACGAATTATAATTAGGTTGATAATGAGGCATGTTAGAATTGATTTTGTTGAGTTATATTAAGAGTGTATCATGCTAATTGATATTATTTCCTTTATTAGACAGCTAAACATACCTATGACGTTACTGTATTCATGAATACATGGCACTAATACATGTGAATACATGCGCGTACAACTGCATTGCCCTGATATTAGGTACTTTTTGCTGCTGTATTTATGAATACAACAACGCGAATACAGCGAATATACTATCGTAACAACTGAATAGTAGCTATAGGAAGTAATTATGTATATGATAGCTATAGGTATGGGTGTTCATGGTTCGTTTTGAGTCGGTTTTTCCCTAAAAAGAAATCAAACAAAGTCAGTCTTTCAAATATAGAAACCAAACCAAACCAATTGAGTTGGTCTTTATTGATTCGGTTTATGTCGACTTTTGTCGGTTTTTCAAATTTTTCGATTATTTATCGGCTTTTTCTTAAATATGAGACATACACTACCAAATGCATATTCCGGCGACTATATTTTCAACGTAACACTATCAAATATTTGAGAAATCTATCATTATCAAGATATATTGATAATAATTGAATCAAATGGTGATGAAGAATTTAAGTACTCAATTAAAAATTAATTATTTTTAACATAAAATAAATTCTTGTATTAAGTAAAAGAAAACTACCAATCAAATTAGAATGTAGAGGCAAATAATTAGATTATTATAATAGCAAAAAACTAGACTAAAAATACAAATGACTAATCTGTACCATAAAATTTTAGAAACTTTATATAAAAATATACATATATAAAAGGTATAACAATAAATTTAATAGTTACTTTTGTAGTCGGATTGGTTCGATTTTTTCGGTTATTTTTTTATTACAACCAAAATCAAACCTAATTTGATCGGTTTTTAAATTCAAAACCAAAAGAAAACCAAACTTAAATAGAATCGGTTTTTTTGGTCATTTGGTTCGATTTTTCGGGTGGTTATGAACACCTCTGCCTATAGGAAGTTAATAGCCACTTAACAATAGTGGTTTTTAAGAATTCCTCTTCTAATTTCTAGTCGTTGTTTTCTTGTCTTGGATCTTGCACAGTGACAGTTTCTCCATTCCAATGAAGATAACTTGGAACCGGTTCTGAAACTTGGGAATGGACCTTAGAAACTTTGCCAGCTCCAATTCCCTGACCCAAAATGATAAGAACAAGGGAGATAAGAATGACACCAACATGTTGCAACCTCAAAAACAGATGAATCCATATTATTCACCACCAACCCCGGGTACTCTAGCTATTCCTACTTGTTAAAGCTAAGATCTTCCAGATTGCCTCTGCTTTACCAGAAAAATGAGAAACAAGCAACTTGATACGAAAACCCCCTTGCCTCAAGATGTAAATGCCAAAGTAATGAGCAGAACCCCTCAATGTGATGAGCTGAATGGCAAGGGACTAGGTAGGTATTATATATACTAACAGATTACCAACAGAGAATGCAAAATGAGGCATGTCAAGGTGATGTATTCACAAAAAGGGCAAGGGGCAAACTCTGAAAGAGCATTAAAATAAGACACAAAGACTAAGCAACTGCTGCAAAATTGGAGACTGTTGGATTTAACTAACACCTTATTATAAGTGCAAGAGAACTACTGTATTCTGCATAACTTATTTCTCTGCAGGACTGGTGTCAGTTACAAGCCACTTTCTGAGAGCTAGAAAGTGAAACCCGAGGCAGAAACAGCCTATAACTCTTGGTTACTTTCCACCTGCTTTTCACATTGGATCACAATTATGTGCAAAAATGCAAGTGATGCTATAGAGTATTGCAAATCAAATTCCACTGCCAATAGTGTTATCAAGTTGCAGAAAAACAGTCTACTCTGTAGAGCTATTAAGAATACTCATATGAACTCTCCCAATGTTGGGCTTGAATGGATATAAAGGTTACATATTGTTGACCACGCCTACTTTGGGATTGAGGCGTAATATTTATGTTCTTGTTGGTGATTCTTTTCTAACTTTATCTTGCCCTCTCTAACCACCTAATAAGAAAAAACTGAGGACCAGATTCCCAAAAGAAGTACGGATAAGAAATAGTGGAGAAGTCAAATGCACCACCACACCTATAGGACTTAAAAGTTCTCAGAAGTCTCAACTTTCATTTAAGTCTCCAGAGAAGAACACAGGATGGATTCGATAAAACATACCAAGGAACGAATCCCCTATTAACAGAAAGATGCTATCTTGCAATTCAACTTCAGGAGAGTTTGGAATGCGAAGACCTCCCCATCAAAACCAGTTAGAGAACATAATTACAAACCCAAGGAACCATGGTCAAAACTTGATTGCCAAAAGCAACAGATTTCGATTCAATATGGGGGGGAAAATGAGCTTGTAATCTCTAGTTTTCAGAACCACATGAGTCCTTCAATAACGCTAGCATAATTTAGTTAGACCTATACATGACATAATCCCAACTAGTTGGAGCAGAACTCTTGGCAGTTGGCACTAAGGAGCAACTTGACTCCAAACTCATATGTAAAGAGGGACAAGTAATCAGAACCACATTGTCTATAAAACTGGAACTTTAACCAAGTATAACATCTTCCCAACAAGATACAGCTTATAACTAAATAAGTTCTATATTGCTACATACATACAACTACGATCTAGTTCAAAATCACAGCTATCCAGCATCGTACTGATATTTACCAACAAAATCAAACTATACTCAACAATTACCGAAACTACACTGACATCATTTTATAGATTTAAGAAAAAAAAACACCCCAAAAAAAGGAGAGAATGCAAAACTCTCAATACCTTCAATTAACACAATAGAAAATCAGTCCTCCACTACAGAAATAAGCTAAAAGCTCCTTTCTTTATGACTGAGAAATCCATATGGGTCAACCCTCCGCACCAACAGCAACCTTCGAAACTTGGGATAATAGCCCCGCCTTTTTACCCTTCTCCACTTAAATACCAAACTTACTTAGCATTGTAAGCTATGGGGCAAAAAGCTCCCATTTTTAATCAATCATCCTCATCACTTTCATCACTAAAATAACCCTTCCTCTTTTTCTCCCTCCTTTTCTCCTCCTTAAATTCTGCATTATCATCTCCCTTCAATAACCTCTCTTCTGCTCCTCTATCCACCACAGAAGCCCAATTCTCATCATCAAAACCCTCTCCCCCTTCATCATCCCCCTCCCCGTCCTCCTCCAACTCCCCACCCCCACCACCCCACTTCCCACCGCCACCACCGCCACCCCTCCGCCCTTTCTTTGACGGCTCGGGCCTTTCCCTAGGTCCAAACACATTCTTATGACACTCATACGATAAATGCCCTTCTTCTCCACACTCATAACACCTACTTTTATCCTTATAAATCTTCTTCCTTATAAACTCTGCTGCACGGCCGTTATCCGAAGCGATCGACGCCGTTAGGGTTCGACCATTAAGGACTTTTTTGTCAATTCCTTTCACGGCTTTAGTTGCGTCTTCTCTTGAAACGAAGAGGATGAATGCTACTCCGCGGCTCTTTCGGGTTACCCGGTCTTTAACGACGGTTACTTTAGCGACCTTGCCGAAAGTGGAGAAGATTGTGTGGAGGTCGGAGTTTGTGAGGGTATAATCGAGATTACTCACGTACACTGTTGATTTTGATGGAGCTAGTCCGCCGCTGCCGCTGCCGCTGCCGCTTCCGCTGCCGCGCGAAGTGGAAGAGGTTTTGGATGTGGTGGAGGACGATGGCGCCGGTGAAGGTGCGGAGGAGTAGCGGTAGTAGAAGGTTTCATCTTCTTCGTCGTCGATGTATTTTTTCTTCCTCGACATTTTACGATTCGTTTAACAAGTTAGCTGCCGAACCTACAGTTTAGTACTACCTTTGTTTCAAGGAGTGGGTGGAGAGTGTGGGGATGGGGCGGGTTTATTTATTTATTTTATTTTTTTGGGATGGGTGGGTTAGCTTTATTATAAAAACAAAATAAATGAAAAGAATTGAGTCATTGACATTATAGGAATTGATCAAGAAATGGACAGAATTTTACCAGAAGTGTGCGACAACTACCAACTTTCAAATAAGTTAGAAAAAATAGTTTAATTAATTATATTTAGATGTTGTTTGATCAAAAAGTATAGCATTCTGTGTTAATCTAATTAAAGGATAAATACAGTGAAAGGTGAATCTTAGTCAAGTATAATAATCTTAGATCTAGCTAAATATTTAAATGGCATCGTCTGCTCAATGCATGGAGTCGATTCAGAATATTAAGTGTATGCTTTTGAGAATAAATAAAGAAGGAAGAAATGATGAGCAATAAATACGGGAAATGACAATAAATATAAATAGGAGGAACGATTCATCCAAATATTGAGTGAAGTGAAAGATTCTTTCACCTGACAACAAAGTGTGACAATCAATAAGAAAATGAACAACGCCTTCTTCCTTGTGAATAGAAAGGAAGAATAATTGATAAAATTAATCATTGTAGAAAGGTAAACTATCACGACCAAGATTTTTTAACCTTGGGAGTCGTGATGGCGCCTACTCGTAAAAGCGAGGCAAGCCAAATTTAATTACCTTTCATTTACAACATAGCACATTTTTAACAATTTATGGCAACAATATAAAAAACAACGTAATTATACAGTAGCGAAAGTCTTAATTATAGAAACTGAATCAAAATGCGGAATAGTCATTATAGCCTCTACCCAAGACTGGTGTCACAATACTCACGATAGACAGACTATGTAGTAGGATATCACTCTGTTTTTTAGAGGCTCATATTCGTGACATCGGGTCCATGGTTGGGCTATATTCTATGTTTTGCTAAACTTTAGTATTTTCTTCACTATTTCCACATTTGACTTAAATGGCTTAATGAATTACTGTTTCACTTATCAATTTCGATTTATTATTTGGGATGAGTATATGGGAAATGGTCGGGCTTGCCTAGTAGTGTGCTAGGCGCCATCACGACCGAGTTGGGGTCGTGACACCCCTGGTGTTGTTCTCTCCCGCGAGTGAAGTTCACTCTTCCTCGGTCACTCATCAGTTCTCTCAAATGCCCTTGGTTGAGCATATTTACTACCTCCTGCCTCAAGACGATGTAGTTTCGGTTTTGTGGTCTCGTTCCTTGTGGAATTCACATAGGGCCTTCGATTTTCTGGTGTTTGGGTCGGACTTCATCTTTTGTGGCCATTTCACCTTAGGCCTGAGCTTCTCTAGAGTGTAGACTATCTCTAGAGGAGAAACACGAAAGTTATGAGCATATAACAATGAGGTCATACCTCTTTCGCTTTGGTGAGTCCATGTCTGCAGCCTAGGTGAGCCATCACAATAACAATGAGGTGGTACGGCGGTCGTTCTAGAGTACAGCTAGTTCTTTCACGATTGAGGCACGGACGTGCATTATCCCTCCTATTGTCGTTTCTATGGTCTTTTCTCGACTTTATCTGGACCGATGTTAACCGTTAGGTTGAACCATTAAGGTCGTCCTCGTCCGCTCTTACCTCAGCATATGTTATGTATTTTTTACCAAGTGGTGGGAGGGTACTTCATGAGTTTGTTCAACAATTTTTTGGTTGCCCTCGACCCGCTCCTATTCAGCCCGTTTTGGAAAGCTTCTACTGCCATCCCGTCTGATACATTTGGAAAGGTCATTCTCACTCAATTGAACTGGGCGAGGAAGTCCCTGAGCTCTTCGCCATGTGACAGTTTGATGTCGAATACGTCATTCACATTGGCTTCCGCTCTGTTGGCCCCTGCATAGGCGGTGACGAACTTGTCGGCCATTTCTTCAAATGTCTATACGGATCGTGTGGACAATTGCGAGTACCATGTTAATGCTTCCCCGGTTAGGGTTTCACCCAACTTTTTTAGCAATACGGATGTCACCTGCTCTTTGGCGAGGTCGTTGCCTTTCACTGCTGTGATGTAGTGGATGATGTGATCCTCATGGGTCATTGTACCTTCGCATATCTTCAGGTATGGTGGCATCTTTAATGTATTGGGTATAGAATGTGGTGCGCCCTCATCGTTATACGGTTGTTCCACAAACAGATCAGCGTCCCGCTTTAGTAGGAGTTTTGGGGCACCCGGTATCTTATCCACCCTTTCTTGATACTCTCTCATTTGGTCACGGATTGCTTTGTTCTTGTTCTCCATTTCCTCCATTTTTTTGAGGATGGCAACAAGGGCGTCGTTACCTGTATCATTAAAAGAGTGAGTGATACCTGTCGAGGGAGGCTGGTGTATTGCTCATTGGTTGTTGTGGTGATGATGACTCGCTCATCCTCTCTACTCACCTTCTGAGCGAGTTTGTCGATTATACTATTTAGTGTATTCGTTAGCCATGTTTCTAGCAACAGAGGATCCCTTTTCATGAGAAATGGTAACGCTGCCATGAGGGGGTGAATCACTTCGCCTAGGTGAGGCGCTTGGTGTCACGTTCTCCTCGTCCTCATCGTGAGTTTCATTAATGGTACTTAGGAGATTAGTAATAAGGCCCGCCACTTCTTTTAGTCTTTCTTTTCCATTTCCTACCATGTTAGATTATGCAAGTAGGGGAAAAAATCATGTATTCTGCTATTGATGTGTTTTTGTAGATCTAGAAAGACTATGATTTTGACTAGACACTCATCACAGACGGCGCCAATTTTTTGACCAAAAAGTATAGCCCTCTTTGTTAAACTATTCAAAGGATAAATACGGTGAAAGGTAAATCCTAGTCAAGCATAATAATTCTTAGATCTAGCTAAATGTTTAAATGGTACCGTCTACTTAACGCGTGGAGTCGATTATCAGAATATTAAGTGTATGCTTTTGAGAATAAACGAAGAATGAATGATGAGCAATAAGTGTGGGAAATAACAATAAATGTAAATAGGAGGAAGGATTCACCCAAATATTGAGTGATGTGGAAGATTCTTTCACTTGACAACAAAGTGTGGCAATCAATTAGAAAATGAACAATGCCTTCTTGGATCGTGTGAATAGAAAGGAAGAATAATTGCCAAAATCAATCACTATGGAAAGGTAAATTTTTTATTTTCTCTCGAGAGTCGACTTCTTACAATAGTTTTTCTCCAAATTAATCTCCCGTGCCCCTTTTTTTCTCTCCTTCCTTTTCTATTTATATGGTATATTCTCTAAAAAGCCTAAAAAGGTACAACAAAGGTAATATTCAAGAGAATATTCCTATTACTAGTCCCAAGACTACACTAGCTGTTGTTCCTACTCTTCGCCGCTCGACCTCGGCTACAACGGCTTGCTCAACGAGCGCTCGTTGTTAGCTTCAGTCGACCTCGGCTTGGCCGCCCAAATCGAAACCCAATCCTCACTTAACGACCTTCCCGCACCTGATTTTCTAAGCCGAATTTTGACCCATAGAGATGTTAGGATATGTTAATGGTCCATAACTTAACAAACAACACTGCTAAAAAGGATTAAAAATAATCACATACAATAAATTGTTCATAACAGATAATGAGGGAATGTGGTTTGAGAGTTTTGTAGACTCCATATGTGTCCATAAATTTGAGAAGTATGCCGATTGAATGTTTTACAAAAAAAAAAAAAAAAAAAAAATATATATATATATATATATATATATATATATATATATATATATATATATATATATATATATATATATCGAAAACGCATGAAAAGAGATTATCTTGAAATATTAAAAACTCCTCGACATCAATCCAAAACTAAGCTAAGAATGTAGCAAAATGAAAAACAGGAAATACATATCAACTGTCCTAACTAGTTCCAAACGATGTAATCTTTACGTAACGCACACCATTTTAGAAGGAAAATTTCATGTTTGGACATAGATTTCTAAACATTTAAAAAAAAAAATGATTTGGATGAAGTTTGTTGTAAAATTGAAAATGTATTTACACATAAATTTTGGAGCAAGTTTTGACACATTAATTTTCAACTAAAAAGTCTAAAATGGTCATGATTTGCCCTAAAAAGAGATCTTAAGCTATATTTGCCATTGGTATTTGAAATTTGATTTTTAGAATCTCCCAAAAACTAAAATTATTTCTATAAACAAATACAAATTGGAATTATTTTTTTTTGGAAAGAGACTTCCAAAATTTATGGCCAAACGCCTACTTAGATTGAGCGCAAGAACTATATGAGGACATATATAAGAATGTCTACGCAAGTTAGTACTGGATGCAACAATTTGAATCGATAAGAATGACTGTAGATCATTCATATAGTTGAATCCAGCTTAATTTGGGACTATAACATAGTGATTGATTGTAATATCACACTACTTCAACATCACATAAGGAGAAGAACGCTATATAGATATCTTCTTAGATATCCCACAATAATATATGCATATTTTCTTAATGCGTCTCCAGAATTTTATAATGTCTCCAGAAAGTTTGAGTCATTGCTTTCATTCAGACGTACAGTGGCAAAGAACGTTCGGACTACAGGACAAGGCCAGCAATCCTCAGTGGCTGCTAAAGAGGCCATCTAACATGAGGATAAGAGTAATATTTACATATATCTGAATACCATGAAAAGCGTGATCAGAAATCATATTGAAGCAACCAAGTCTTCGGTCTCAGTCGTCTGCTGAGAAAGGGTGCCTCCAATCCATCTCTTCAGCATCTCTAAGGCAGCTTTAGGTTGATCCATTGGAACCATGTGTCCAGCATCGTGAACCTATTATACGACAAAAAACAGTTAGCTCAAACACCCATCACTAGAAATTGAACAATAACATCGACGAAGGAAAGCACCTTCAGGAAACTCAGAGGCCCGTGGCTTTTCAACAATCCAGCTTCAGAACTGTCAACTTCAAAAGGGACATCGGGAGATGCTACAAACTCTTTCTGACCACTCCATTCCATAGCCTGAACCCATCTTGAGTTACCTGGTAAAGGAGATGCGTTACCACATCTGAAATGTTTATGTGAAAAGTTTCCATCATTAAGCTTAAGAGTTCAGTCAAAGTTTACCAAGCCAGTTGCAAATAAGATCATATTCTCCAGCATAAACAAGCAACTTTACTCCATCCTCCAGCAAGGTTGGAATGCCAGCCTCAAGATTCCTCATCCAATCAACAAGCATGGCCTGGTACACAGTAGTGCTGCATGAGACAAACTCTATATCCTCAACTCCAAGAGCCTGCTTAACAGAGTGCATATTCAGCAATTTCTCCATGTTTGAGAAGTCATAGCAGAGTGCTCCGACGCATTTCTTTCTGATGTCGTAATGCTGCAGGTGTAAGCTCAATGGATCAGAAACATGGTTAATCAGTCATCTGTTCCAAACTTAGGAAGGCATGCCAAGGACAACGTCACCTCTTGAGTAATTTAACATATTCAACATGAAAAGGTATGGAGTAGCAATTTAGAAAAAATAAATTTCTGGGATCATTTCTACTCTTTCTGAGGCTAGTAACACCCATTTCTCTACGAAGTACAGAATAAGTGTCACAGGCACTAGAATTAGTAGAAAATGGGAAACACTGAAACACATACAGAAATGGCTGATAACTTACATTGATGTCAGCCCCAGCACGTGCACGAACAGCAGAGAATATAGAATTGCATACAAAATAGGCAGCCAAGCAAGAGATTTTCCCATCAGTGCCTAAAAAGGATAAAAACATACATAGAAACTGAGAAGTAAAACAAAGTACTGAGAATTGATTTGCTGTCGTCAAAGAACATCCATTTACTTCATCAGTCCCCTCCCCTTTTCTTTTTCACCCAGGGAAAGCTCGAATGCGTCAAAGGAAAGAAAGATAGTAAACAGGAAATAAATTAATGTACCACAAAGGTTTATTGCAACTTCACAAACTGGAAGTATTTTGTTGATACGATCATGATCAGACTTCGAAATTAATCCCATGTCCAATGCATAGTCAGTATACGCAGCATATTGTATTTTAGGATCCGTAAGCCCATTCCCGATGGCAAAACCCTGTTCAAATTTCAATGAAGTAAAGACACGTGATCAAGAAATAAAGATTCAACAACTGGGAAAATGAAGTACCTTTAAGTTTATATGTATTCCTTCTTTAGCCTTGTTTCCCTTGTGTACTCTAGCAGCAAAAGCAGGAATATAGTGTCCAGCATAAGATTCTCCAGTTATGTAGAAGTCGTTCTTCACAAGCTCAGGATGCTCTTCAAAGAAAGCCTAAACCATTATTAATGATCATACCAACACAAAGAAGTCAGAATCGTATTGTCTCTGTTATACATCAATGTAGATAAATGCTCACTGCATCACATAGAAGAGCGAAACTAAAATAGCCAATGTGTCATAAATGCTCGAGAGAATTCATAATCACACCACATTCAGGAATGCCAATGTGTCACAAATTCTCAAGAGAATTCATAATCAAACCACATTCAGGAATGCCAATGTGTCACAACTGCAACAATAATGATTTTACTTAACGGAAAGGAATGCCATAAATGAATTTGTATCCTCGAGGATGTTCACAACCAGGACTGAAGTTGCTTCCACCCCTAAGTACATTTCTTATCCAAATTAAGGAAAAGTTTATCATCCTTTTCGTAACAGCCCAGCCCACTAGTGATATTGTACGCTCTGGGCCTATGGCCCTCACGGGTTTAAAACGCATCACTAGGGTCTAAGGCTTGCTAGCTTATATACCCAGCATCACTGTTGTGTTTGCCGATGTGGGACTCTGTCTAAAGTCTGGGGTGTTACATACACCCCCTCTTATGGACTCAACGTCGCTCGCTAAGGTTTGCCCCACCGCCATGGGATTCGCCTAGACTCAGCACTGAGGTTTTGCCTCGCCTAACTGGGATTTGCCTGAACTCAGTTGAACTCTGACCACCATCGGCATGGCTGACACAAGAGTGGCTACGATACCATAAGTAACAGCCTATCCCACTAGTGATATTGTCCGTTCTGGGTCTAGGCCCTCACGGGTTTAAAACGCATCACTAGAGTCTAAGGCTTATTAACTTATATACCCAACATCACTCTTGTGTTTTGCCGATACGGGACGCTGTCTAAAGTCTGGGGTGTTACACTTTTTTTTTCCAGGTGAAATGTTTATTGCCCTCTAGAGGCAGGACAAATTGTCCGGTGCAAGCCTCATGAATAACATACATGAAACTAGCAATTGATAGGTGAAGAAAACATAGGAAACCATCCATATCATTAAGCTTAACAATTGACAATCTGTCATCACAAGACAATGATTACAACTGTTGAATTCCAGAGGAGTAAATGTATATGGTTCCATGTTGCTTTAGGGGTTTAGTTTCACACAGAACAAACCTGTAGGAAGTCATACAAGTCGTCGCTGACACCTGCTTCACTGTGACGTATGTCATGTCTGTCAGAACTGTAACTAAAGCCAGTACCTGTAGGTTGGTCCACATAGATAAGGTTTGATACCTGCAGAAATAACATGTCAATATCATTTCTTCAGGTTTGGAAAGGCTATTAAGGTATTATTATAGTGTCCTTGTAGGAGAACAAGGAAAATCGATAATAAAAAAGAAATATCTACTTCACAAGGAAAAAATGAAACACAAGGCAAACTTGATACTGTAGGCTAAGTCAGCAATAAAAGACCCAACCACAAAAAAACAAAACTCAAGATCTTATGGAACATAAAGTACTTTCCTCTCTGCAGTCTTGAATTGCTATGCAGGTAACTTTATCATGAGCAAAAAGAAGTAGAACATTAAAACAGACAGAAGCATGATATGAAATCAGGAAACTGCAGTATCAGAGGTCTAATGAAAAAAATATGGCTGACATGTTTCCCATGCAAAGCAATAAGATTTCAGTTAAAACACAAGAACCTTCTGGAAAAAAGGGTTTTTGCAGTCTGGTTGATAATAACTACATAAATGCTGAAAGTGTAACAATCTAAAGGCTAAAAAGGACAATTTCTCCTGACAGAAGTATCATGTGCAAGAAAGAAATGGTCCCCACAGATTTTCTTCACATTGATGAAGTATCAATTTGTGCCAGTGAATTGGCATTGCATTCATTTCAGGTTGATTAATGGTACATCTCGAAGAAGGATAATGATGAAGCTTGGATTATCAAAGCTTAATCACAAACCATACTGATGATTCTTCGATTTTACGCAGCATTAAACTAGATATAGATATGTAATTAGTTTTATCTTAATTTTCTTTTCAAATATCTTTTCAAAATTAAATTAACAACAAATAGGAACATCCACAAAGAACAAGCTTTTTCGCTAATTGGCACTTTGCAAATAAATTGGCAGCCTGCATAACTACTTATCATGAAAACGACTGGATAAAGGACATGCATAAGATGTTGTCAATGCAAAATCTAATAATCTATATGCCCATGCACCACTATATTCTTAACTTTCATGTGCCATAGAATAAAAGCAAGAGAAAGTCTTCTTCTATCGAGCTGAATCATCTACTGGAGAGCAAAGAAGGTAAATTGCTACTATTGTTTAAGCAAAATCATGTTCACATACCACAATAAACTGCTTTTAAATAGCGGAAACCATTAAGACTATAAGGTGATCTTAAAGTTAGTCGATCACCTTGTCCCACCCATATTCATTCCGAACAAGTGACAAATTATTTGCAATAGAGAAAGGTCCATTTTCATAGAAAAGGGCCAACTCACTGCTGCAACCAGGTCCTCCACTCAACCAGATGACAACAGGATCGTCCTTACTGCCTCGTGATTCAAAGAAGAAGTAGAACAACCTACAAAATGAAAGATAACACAGTTCAAGCTAAATAAGATCCCAACCAACATATAAGGAGAAGCTAGTTGATAAATTAAACAGGAAGACAAAGATATAAAGCCTAATTACTCCAGAGATGCATATTTTGGTAAATGCTCACGAAAGAGAAATATTTAAATGAAACATGTTGCAGCATTCCTTTCAATATTTCAACTGATTTGGCAACTTCTTAAGCGCATTGATTGACTTAAACAGATAAGTGGTCAAACTGTAAAAATCTGACGGTTCCCCACAAAAGCTACGTGTAATGACAGTTGAAGGTAAATAAGTGAAGCAGACAGAATATTTCTCCATGAATCAACCAGTCAAACACTTCCAAATTAATTGGGGTTGACTAAATGAATACTCTATAACATTTCTGCTATATTTACATCCATTTCTGGTTAGGGAGGCAGCGCGAGATGTGCTTGGGTAGCTAAAGGCTATCTAGGCAGACATCAGGGCGACTGGTGGTGGAACGATGTAGTGCGAGGAAAAGTAGAGGTGAAGAAAGCAGCTTTTGCGAAGTTGGCAAGGAGCACAAGCGAGGAAGAAAGGCGGGTGAACAGAGAGAGCTATAAGGTGGCAAGGAAGGAAGCGAAACTGGCGGTCACGGAAGCTAAAAACGCGGCTTTTGATCGCATGTACGAGGAATTGGGGGAGAAAGGCGGGGACAAGAAGTTATTCCGGTTAGCCAAAGTAAGGGAAAGGAAGGCGAGGGACCTGGACCAAGTTAGGTGCATCATGGATGAGGATGTTAGAGTCCTAATGGGGGAGTCTCAAGTCAAACAGAGATGGCAGGCGTACTTCCGAGACCTTCTCAACAAGGCGGGTGACCAAAGCATAGAACTAGGGGAGCTGGGGCATTCAGAGCGTCATAGAGACCTAGGTTACCGCAGGCGCATTAGAGTGGAAGAGGTCGTGGGGGCTTTGCGTAGGATGAGTAGAGGTCGAGCGACCGGGCCAGACGAAATTCCGGTGGAGTTCTGGAAATGCATGGGTAAGCCAGGAGTGGAATGGCTCACCAGGTTGTTCAATGCGATCTTCAGGACCAAAAGGATGCCGGAGGAGTGGAGGTGGAGTATAGTGGTGCCCTTGTATAAGAACAAAGGGGATATCCAGTGTTGCAACAACTATAGGAGCATCAAATTAATAAGCCACACCATGAAGGTCTGGGAGCGGGTGATCGAGGCCAGGGTGAGGGAGTCGACATCTATTTCCGTGAACCGGTTCGGTTTCATGCCGGGTCGGTCCACTACAGAAGCTATCCACCTTGTCAGGAGATTGGTGGAATAGTTTAGGGGATAAGAAAAAGGACTTGCACATGGTGTTTATCGACTTGGAGAAGGCGTATGACAAGGTCCCAGGGAAGTGCTATGGAGGTGCCTGGAGGCGAAGAGCGTGCCAGAAGCCTACATCAGAGTAATCAAGGACATGTACGATGGAGCTAAGACTAGGGTTAGGACGGTGGGTGGCGACTCAGACCATTTCCCGGTGGTTATGAGGCTCCATCAAGGATCTGCGATTAGTCCTCTCTTGTTTGCCTTGGTGATGGATGTTTTGACGCGGCATATTCAAGGGGATGTGCCTTGGTGTATGCTATTTGCTGATGACATAGTCCTGGTAGACGAGACGAGGGTCGGTGTTAACGAGAGGCTAGAGGAATGGAGACAAACTCTCGAGTCTAAGGGCTTCAAACTAAGCAGGTCTAAGACATAATATCTGGAGTGCAAGTTTAGCGCTGAACCGAGCGAAGTGGGAGGGAGCGTGATGATTGGATCTCAGGCCATAGCCAAGAGGGATAGTTTCAGATACCTTGGATCGGTGATTCAGGGGGACGGGGAGATGGACGGGGAGATAGACGAGGATGTCACTCACCGTATAGCGGCGGAGTGGTCGAAGTGGAGGCTTGCATCAGGAGTCTTGTGTGATAAGAAAGTGCCACAGAAACTCAAGGGGAAGTTTTATAGAGCTGTGGTTAGACCTGCCATGCTGTATGGGACGGAGTGTTGGCCGGTGAAGAAATCTCATGTTCAGAGAATGAAGGTTGCGGAGATGAGGATGTTTAGGTGGATGTGGAGGCTCACCAGGTTAGACAAGATTAGGAACGAATTTATTCGGGAGAAGGTGGGGGTGGCCCCAATGGATGAGAAGATGCGAGAGGTAAGGCTTCGGTGGTTCGGGCATGTGCGGAGGAGAAGCCCCGATGCCCCGGTGAGGAGCTGTGAGCGTCTAGCGGTGGTCGGTGTGAGGCGAGGCAAAGGGAGGCCTAAGAGATACTGGGGAGAGGTAATTAGGCAGGACATGGCCAGGATGCGGATTTCCGAGGACATGACCCTTGATAGGAAAGTCTGGAGGTCTAATATCAGCGTTGTAGGGTAGGGGCTTCTAGATTTTTCGTACTCCTTTCCCAGGGTGGGTGAGGTGTGGTAGGGCCACCCATAGAGAATTAGTTTGCGTTCTCTTACGGTAGTCATTTTTGGTAGTTACTGTTTTAATATTATTGCATGCCGGCTTATTTATGGTACATATGTCTCTTATGTTTAGTTAATTATTTATGCGATGTATGCTGGTGTAACTAATGCTGTTTTTGTTTTTGTTTGCCTTTCTTTCCCCTGCGAGGGTCGATTGGAAACGGCCTCTCTGCCCTCTTGGGTAGAGGTAAGGCCTGTCGCCTCTCTGCCCTCTTGGGTAGAGGTAAGGCCTGTCTACATATTACCCTCCCCAGACCCCACCTTTGTGGGAATATACTGGGTTGTTGTTGTTGTTGTTTATCACAATATCAAATAAACATCCTGTCAATTCACGGTTGTATTCGAATTTCCGAAATGGAAAATGAACTTGTAGAGGATAGAGGAGCATGCAGGGGTCCACCGCATGATAGAAGATTACTGAGAGCTTGCCTACATTCTGTAGACAACAAAAACCTATTACACCACAATGCATTGCTGGACCTGACAGTATTTTAACATAAGAGAAAGGAAAAAACTGAAACTATAATTTGGTTGGATACCAATGATAATGCATATCGGAAAAGAATCACAAAAAACAGGAAGTGTATGAAGCAACAATTATGGTACTAGTCTGTTCCAATTTGATGAACTTTCTATTTTGGTACGTCCGAGAACATTTGACACCAGTTTGCTAGTATCTCTGCAATTTCAAGATGCTCTAATTCATTTCTTTGAAAAAGATATAGACTTGTCTAACTCAACTTGAAAAGCTAGCTCATGAGGTGATGACTGTTTATTCACTATATAAGGAGACAACAGTCAATTTGGGACACGTTAACACTGCCACATGCTGAGGCAGCGAACGCCTAGAGTGTGGATAACATAACATGCAAGCCTAACTTGGAGAAACACAAAGTCGACCTTACCCTACCACAATCTCAAAAACTAGCTCACGAGGCGAGGAACTGAGGATTGCTTGATACCGTAGGAGACAACACTTCATTCCCTCAACCAATGTGCGACACTTAACATTATCTGATTAATCTTTTTTATCAAATTACCTTTTGTACATTTATGGAAATATGTTCTTAGAATACTTCTTACTCTAATAACTAAATCAAATCAACATCTTAAATTCCACGCTCAATTAAACACTGCGATAAAAATAGTGACAGAGATTGACAAAAGAAATTAATCTAGGGTTTGAAAAGTTACCTGGCAGCATGAGAATGCTTAATTTTATAATAACCGGCATGATGCCCCAAATCTTCAAAGGATATTATACTAGAATTCGCCAAATTAGGGAATGAGAATCGCTTCTCGACTATTGTAGAAGCAGCGGTGGGAGATGGATCCCGATCGACAATGTTATCGGATTCTTTCGGGAACAAATTGAGCTCGTGTATCAACTTCTCAGCTTGCTTCGATGCTAACTTCGAAGATATTGAAACCTTAGCGAATGAAGAAGGAGAGAGAACAAGGATAAGAAGAAGAGAGAGATAAAGCGAAACCGAAAGGGAAAGCTTCATTTGCGCCATTCTTGGGGGTTGAAGCAAAGTGTGAGGAGAAATAAATATACCGAATGTTTTTTTGGTGCGAGAGAAGATTAGGAGTGAGGTAATGGTCCACGAAGAGTGCGCTTTCCACGAAGAGTGCGCTTTCCAATGTTTGGAAATTACCAAAAGGAAAATGAAAAGAAATGTAAGAAAACAACGTAAAACAAGTACTTTGATGTACAAGTGTCAATCGTTTATGAGTAAGCTGTTTTTGGGCAAAATATGCTATTCAATCAGTATCCCGTAAACGCTTCTTGCTTTAAGGGTAACAATTGATTTAAATTATATTTTTAAGTTATATACATACTTATACATATTATATTTCGGTCGGAATTTATGGGGTCTGGTGACCCCTAAACCTAAGCCATAGGTCCGCCTCTAAGTATATTAGAGTTCCAAAAAATTTGTAAATGTGTAATGTTAAATATACCTTACTAGATTTTAGAACTTTTAAACATAAAATTCCAGCATATTGTATCGGAGTTCAAACCTTCATAGATTCAAATCTCTAGCAACGATTGTTGGGCTTTGAATCCTTTTCACATAGTTTCAGTCAAAGATACCTTGTTTTGAGCTTCATGACACAATCATGAAGTTCTAACTTCCGCAAGCTGAAACTACATGATATTATCCTTGAGCTCAAAAGAGGTATCGCAGGTAAAACAATCCATTTAGTTTCAAACCCCATCAAGAATTACTGGGTTCAAACATTTATAGGTTCAAGTCTAAGTAAGGATTACTGGAATTTGATTTCTCTTCACATTATTTCACCTAATACAGGTTCGAACCCAATTATTTTGACCTCCAAAAATCATTCTAAGAATTTTATATTAGTACAAAAATAACAATAATATATCACGTTGTATGGGATCAAATTTGACCCGCTACGTGCACGTACTAAGAAAGGGGTACGACCCAGGGATAGAGTAACAAGCGTCCTTAGGCCCCGTCGTCCGGTCGAGGGCATGTATTTAGTTCATGTATATTTAGTATTTCAAGGAGGGTCCGTTGATATATAAAAGGGACCCAAACATTGTAATGAAAAAGAAAAAAGGACGATTATCTATCTATCTATCTCTTTCTCTCTCCCTCCCTCTCTCTAAAAACCACATTCTCCATATTTCAATCTGCTCAAATTGAAAACGATCAAACACATCATATATTCTAAGGTCTTATTATATTCGATTACGATTTACCCTTGATTCATTTCGATTGATATGCTCGGAAAGTATTTAATAACTTTTGAGTCAAATAATTGGGCGACGTCTGTGGGGATTTTGACAATCGAAATCATAGTTCATACCTAGGATATCGGGAAAAAAAATAATGGTCACTGTTCTTCGTACTCTTTAGAAATCGAACGATAGCAGAAAGAGAAGCACAGATGAATACAATAGCAGATGTAACAACCAACCTCATAGGCTCTCTCAATGAGGACAGTAGAGAAAACATCATAGGCGCAACACTTGGTAGTGCACCAAACGAGGAGATCTCACCCTCTTCACTTGAAGACTTAATGATTCTGCACGAGAGAGGAGCTTCTACATCTGCCACCAAAGAAACACTCCAGGTAGTCAAGAAGCTACTAGAAGAGTGGTTGACAAACACTCTAAGTAGTTTGCTCAAAAAATTGCCTCAAGGCAATGCTAGGGACTCACCGGCAGCAGACATCACTGCTGCCACCGGTGAACTTGGCGTTGTACAAACAAGCAACACTTATGTTGATATCAGCGCCAATGATGGTGCACTTGCAACCATCCTCAATAAAATGGAGGAGATGGAGAATGAAAATAAAGCGCACCGTGACAAAATGAAAGAGCACCATGAAATAGTAGACAAAATTCCTGGCGCCCCTAAGCTACTGCCAAAGCGCGACGTAGAACGGTTCGGTGAACAACCGTACAATAAGTAGGATGCCCCTCACCCAATCCCAAAAACCTTCAAGATGCCACCATACTTAAGAATATATGAGGGGACTACGAATCCCGAGTATAATCTGATTCATTATGTGACCACTGTGAAGGGCTACGATTTGTCTAAGGAACAAGTGCCACCCGTACTACAGAAAAAGTTCGGAGAAAGGCTGATAGGAGGGGCCTTGACATGGTATTCTTAACTACCAGCTAGGACAATATTGACATTCGAGGAAATGGCGGACAAGTTTGCCACCGCCCACGTAGGAGAAAAGAAAGCCGAAGCTAGGGTCAACGATATCTTCGCCATTAGGCAAATAACGGGTGAAGGACTCAAAGGCTTCTTGGCCAGGTTTAACAGGGTAAGAATGAGCTTGTCAAACGTATCGGAAGGCATGGCGGTAGTAGCTTTCCAAAATGGATTAAACAGAATGGCTCAAGAGCTAACAAGAAGTTGTTAAGCCGACTCATGAAATATCCCCCACCGCATGGGAAGAGATACACAATGCCTACTGCGCTGAAGTAAGAGCGGATAAAGACGATATCAATGGGCGAACCCAACAGCTAACAACGATACAGTCAGAAGCAAGAAGATATCGACGCCACGAAGAGCGATGGGAACAACCCCTACGCTTCAACAAAGAAAGCCATCAGCCTTACATCAGGACCTCCAATCCGCCCCCTCCAAGGCACCCAGATATAGTACAACGACACGCCATCCCACTCCAGAACAAAAGAGGATGCCTTCTTTATTATCTACCCATAACTTTTGCGTGTCCCCTTCAGAACTAGTGTACGCGCTCCTTATTAGTTACTTTATATACCTATATTTTCTAGTTTTATACAAAATCACAAAAAGAGGAAATGCAACATACCCCAAATATAACGTATCAACTACACATAATCCCCCTACATTTAAGATTATCTTCTTTTCCAAAAGGATTACAAAATCATCTTTCAATTTTGTACTTACCCATCATAAGAATTCTCCCTTTCCCACTGATGCCCAAAATCTTTCTAACCCAAAAATTTCGCTTACTCACTCCTCTTCCAAAGCTTTTTATAGGCGATTTCTCTCGTTCAATCATCCATTGTTATCTCCCCCAAAATTGCAGATTCTATCTTCTTCCAAAGCTTTTGATATTCGATTTCTCTCTTTCAATAATCCAAATCTCAATACAGAAGAAATTTAAAATTTTGCTCTGCAATCAAGTTTTGGGTAAGTTGTGGATACAATACTAACACAATTATAAGACTATTATATTAAATTTTTAGTGTAGAGTTATGATTGAAAATTGAGGAAAATAAAGATTATAATTGTATTACAATTTTTCAGAAATGTATCGCGGTTGTATTATAATTGTATATGTATCATAATTGTTGTCCGAATTGTATTATAAATGTATAATAATTATATATTCATTGTATATTGTTATGATTATATGTGAATTTGTGACGAATTTCACAATTTGTTTCAAAAATATGATAATTGTATATTAATCTATTAGTATTATATCAGGTATTTTTGGGTTTTAATATCCCATATGCATTTGTGATACAAGTATGATACGTTTATATTTTATGTATTGATGTATCTGATACAATTCAACTACAATTATGATACAGTTATCATACAATTTTTGAATATTTTTTAATAATATAAAACTATAGGAAATGGTGAAGAGAGAAGATGAAGGTTCTGGATGTAGATTAAGTAATTTTGATTTTTTTTAAAGGAGAGAGAAGAGGAGAAGGAAAAAAAATGATGTTATTGAATCCCTTAATTGAAGGCACTAATAATAGGGTGGGAGCCTTTTAAGAAGCAATGTATACAAATTATAAGAAAAACATAGATACTTATTGAAAACGTACATAGGTAAATAAATTTCTAATATATTATAACTAAGTAAAAATTCCAAAGAGAATTAGAAACCTTGAATATATAATTGTCCTTGGTCGAGTTGGGCGTCACAAAGACACTACTAAGATGGTGTACACGAAATAAGGTGAGATAAGGCGTGAGATTATATTTTACTGTATTTAGTTGACAGTATAAATTTATCTCGTCAACCAAATATAGTATAAAATTAATCATAGACATAATCCTGGATATCTCACCTTATACCATCAAACTTGGAAGGGGCAAGTGCACAGATAGTCATTCTCAGAGATGGTATTTAGAGATTTGCCAGTACTTATTTTATCGTAAAATTTTAAACTAAGAATCTTAACTTCATGACAACTCAAGATATTTTTGTCCTAAAATTGAACTGATCTGAAATTTAGGGTGCACTGACTAATTCCTAAATAGCAGTCCTTTAAAGTAGCTATTTTATTTCACCCGGTATCATTTCTACTTGAAATTATTTTATCCCACCTAAATTCAAGAATAATAATTTCAGGACTATCATTCCAAAGTAATTTAGTCCGTATACTAAACATCCATAATTATCCACTTTGTGTCATCCGGCCATCTCGACCAAAGACAAGTGCCGTACATCCAATTTCCCTTAGTAGTCTACAATTTATTAGTCGTTTAATATTTTGGAACTTACCACCAAATTAACAAATGGACCAATTGACAACTATTGTTAATTCCCTATAAATGTGCAAGCAATGAATACCATAAATCACAGAACTACCACACTTTATTTGGGAAACATTCATATGGCTAAATCTCAAAGTTTCTCCCTTCTGCTTTTCTGTTTCCTCCTCCTTGCATCAACAGGTGTATAAGAATTATCCGATTACCCCTTACTGTATTCATTATCTTTGTAACTGTTATTCTTTTTTATAATTATTCGGTACACGAAATTTACTAGCTTGACTAATTTAAATTTACGTTGCGTATTATCTATCGTAAGACCCATCAAAGGGGGAAGAATAATTTCTTCACTCTCGGGATATCAATTCGAAATCTCTTATTAAGGATGGAGGAGTTCTATCTATCCCACCAAAATTCTTGATGTTATCATTATCGCTTTATATTATCGTAGATGTGATAGAATCTGAAGTTATTTTGGATTCTAATTGAGGGTGTTAAAGCGCAATTATCCATTCATTGACAAGAAAAATTCCATCTGCTAACAAGATGAGTTTTTTTTTTTTTTTTTTTTTAAATTATAGTCTAGAAAGTAGGTATACCAAAAACAAAAAGTATATAAAAAAAAAAAAGGCACCCATTTGTATGAGTTTCAATCCCTGCTTAGCAACAAGACACATAGGCAGAGTCATGATTTTTACTTAAAAGGTTCAATATATATATAATTTACTGGATTAAGTTGAATTCGTAGTTTGGTAGCTACAGAAGACATCCCCATTGCCATACATAAAATGATTAAGGTTTATCATGAATGGGTTAGTTTTATGATGATTGTTAGTCTATCGTAACCTTTCATAATACATGAGCTAATTTTATGAGAATGAGCTAGTTTTATGATGGTTGTCGGTTAGACTATCATAACCTTTCGTTATGAATGTGCTAGTTTTACGATGGTTGTTAGCCTGTCGTAAAACTATGAACAATCTCACACATGAACATATGTAAGTATGTAAATGTTGATTTTATGCAGAGATAACGAGTGTGGAAGGTCAAACCTGCAAAAGGTACAGTGGTACATTTGGAGGGCCTTGCTTTTTGGTCAGGTTTGGTGAGTGTCAAACCAAATGCACCAAATTAGAGGGAGCTTTACGTGGAGAATGTGAAGGGTACAAGTGCTATTGCTACTTTTGCTGAATCACTTTTTCTATTACTCCTTTCCCCAAAAATAAAGCTTCATGACAAATAACGAATGACAGTAAATATGTTTATGTCCTCTATGTCTTTCTTTATATGCATCATAATACTTTTTTAAATAAATCATATGATTATCCAAAATTTACACATCCGACAAATCTCGATTTGGCCTATTTATGGGGAAGTGCTCCGTAGTATCTATTTCCATGGGTCATTAACACACAGACTTATGGTTAAGGACGTAGATATCACATTTATTCCGTCACATCTTGTGGTGATACACCATAATTAGTGGCGACAAAATGGATAAAACAAATAATTATCCATTCATATTATCCAATAAAAATGGATTGAATTAATGAGTTTTACTTTAACATTTGCAAAGATTCAAAATTTGTGAGAATAAAATTTCTCCTAAAGCGATCACATCCAATGAATTATCCACCAATTAATCTATTTTCTATCCGTATTAAATATGAGTGGGTCAGATAAAACTATTTTAATTGTGTAATCGTGTTGTAGTTAGAGTCGAGAATTGTTGGTTTTGACACTTGAGTTACGGTATAAACGAAATGACTCAACAATTGTGCTCTAATAAACTCAATTAATTGTTAAGATGGGGAAAAGAATGCTTGTTAGGACAATTGTTGTAACTCTTCTCTTTAACCAAAAAGTATATACTTATCGATTTCATAAAATAACTATGGAAAAAGAAAACTAAAATAGGTAATGTGCCTAGTGAAGTTGCAGCGTATATGTGCAGTCCTGTAAGAATAGTTTGCCATTAGTGAAACATTTACTTGTACTCGGTATTTTCATCAAACTTTACTCACACTCAGTGTTTGTAGTTAAAGTATTTGGTTTCAGGAAAAAGTAGTTCATCAACTCTTCTTTACATGATCTTGGGCAATACTCATCTCATGAGCAAGCTTTCGAAGTTGAGTTAGGCTTAAAGCCCCATTATCAAAAGCATGATTGGCAGACTTGTCATGTCAACGAAGAGAGGGTGTTTGGATTAACTTTTAAAAAATATAGCTCATAAGCTAAAAGCCAAAAGATAAGTTGGTAATACCCAACTTTTGATTTTTGGTTTATTTTTGTACTTTTCATGCCTAAAAGTAAGCACTTTTTATCATTATCAAACACCACAAAAACTAAAAAAGTGCTTAAAAGCCAATAATCACTTAAAATAAGCCAATGCAAACACCTTCTAGATCAACGCGACATAAACATGGTCAACAGTCAATTGCTGCTGTTATTAAGAGAACAACAATACTTGATAAGCTACACCCAAAAAAATATACTCACACAAATAATTGAAAACATAGCTAATTTGGGATTATTAAGAATCTGTTTCAAAGATTCAGTACTTATGGTGTGATACATTAATGTTTGATACAACATGATTCAGAGGACTCTCCGAGGTTTCGTCCACCTATTAATGATACTAGGCAATGACTACACAAATGGTACAACACAAAATGGAAGTTCTATAAAGATCAATGACTAGAAGAATTTGCTAAAAGAAGTTGAATGTCACGCTAAATATCTTAGGGGTCAAAAGACTGTCGAAGGTGCACAAGTATTTTCCCACGTCTGCACAATAATCTGCATGAGATACCTGGATGAAATCGTCTTCTAAATTATTTTAGTCGAAAAGCCCCTCATCATGCCAAATATCAACTAAAAAATCTACCATTTCCTGTGAAAACCAGAGACTAATCCAATTAATACTAGGCACTAGCCAAATGGCCGTCATTCTTGTAAACAGCAAAAGAGCAGACTTCGGATAGAATAATATATGTAAAAGGAAGTGATGTACAATTTCCAGATTGCTTACAGTTAAAGGAATTGGCTCGGAGAAAGGCTCAGTTGTAGAGAGCAAGTCTTCGTAAGTTGTTGACCAACTGCACGAGGTATTCATGGAGTTTCAGTCTAATTAGTAAGAAATAAGAACAGTATTGAAAGATTTTACCCAAGTCAAAGACCGAACATGTTTTCATCACTTAATGCCTCACTATCTTGCATATAATAAATCCAATATGGCCCGCCCTTCCGCGCATAGCGGGAGCTAGTGCACCGCCATTTATCGCCACGCTACCGAGAGTACTAGGTCGTCACTACAAAAGTACTGATAACTCCAGCCCTCATCCGAGCATGAAACAAAAACGAGGAGACTCTGTATATTGTGGGTGCAAACCAAAACTACCTTATAATTGGATCCTTGGGCACTCGTTCTGACCTCATTGATAGATCTCCAACCCATTTTCTTCTGTTCTCGTGCCATGCAATAGCAGCTGCACCATTTAACAGCTATACCATATTAGTAACACAAGAAGAATCAGAATATCTAAACTCATAAATTTTGAATCAGCTTTTTTCCTGGGATCACCAAGAATAGAAAATCTGTGTTTATGTAAAAGAAGGTTACAGCCACCCTTAGCTTTCAGGTTTCTCATTTTTATTGAGTGGATTAAGGTAACTCCCTGGCGAACAGAGCTTCTCTGCTGAAGTATATCCTCTTCCCTAAATCCGGGGACATCAAACTGGAGGAAGCTAGCTAATGTGAGGAATGATTTCTTTCAATGAAAAGAACAAGAATGCTGAAGATTACTGTGCGATAGTTGATATCAGCACAGCGGTATTGTCAAGAGTCCTCATTACATTTAAACTACAAAAAAAGGATTTTCTTTTTGACAAGGGAAATTGCAAACAACACAATAAAAGAAACTGATGACCTCAAGCCATTTTGTTGTAGAGATAAGCCAACCAACACTAACAAGAAAATGCATTTGAAGACGACGAGCGATGTGCTTCTTGGCATATAATGACTGGAATGGCGGAGTTATTAGCTACAGACTTTTACCAAGTATATATCCCACTACAGAGTCTAAGTAAAATGTATTACACACAGAATAGAAGCTTTCCGGAGAGAAGCTTTCTACAGAAAAAAATGTTGTTGCCAAATAGACTACAACGACCTATCTCTCAACCTTTTGAGGTTTGAGTAAAGATCCAAAACCGGCTGACTGATTGAGAGGAGCATTAAAACAGGTTTTTCACTCGACAGAAAAATGAATTTAGTCTAGATTATTTTCTTTAGTCCTTCTCAACTGTAGAATAAACAGAACATGTTCACCAACAAGTGAAACTCCTTAACTAAAACATTTGCCTCAATCAGTTGAAGAGATTTGTTTTCTTAATTCTCATAAAGGTCAGAGAACAAACCGTGATTGACAAATACAGGAGGGCTTTTGTTATTTTCTGGAGGCTTCTTTGTTTCTCTTGTAGATGTATATCTTTCTACGGGCAGCTTCTCAATATAACATGAATTTCCAGTATCTACTTCCATGACCGTCGGAACTGGAAAATCATTCCCTTCCCAGATGATTACAAAGCAACAACTGACCTGCACATATATTATAAGATCGCATCAGAAGGTACTGGATATGAATTGCTGATAAGTCATGCACATATCATACTCTGACTAAATCATACTGTAAATAAATAAATAAAAATTGTTGCCGAAGAGAAATATAGAATATACCAAGTAAAAGCAGAAAAAAACAGCTATGCTCTTTCTGCCCATACATTTTGCTTTTAGGTAGAAAACATCAAATTATTATAGTGTAACATCAAGCCTTAAATGGCAATAGTTTTGTACGACCTGATGTTAACCTTAAACTTACCGACAAACTTAGTTCTAGGTCATTCCTGCTTATTCTTTTGTAAAGCTGAAATATAGAAGCAAATTCTACCTAAACTCATTTTATAGTTAAATTGCTTAGATCTCAGGTACTTAATTGAAGAACAGCAGATGTCATCCACAGGTGCATTCACAATTAAACTAAAGCTAATTTTGAGGGGAAAAAAAGACGCTTCATTTGAAAGAACGGCTGAAGTTTCTTAAGTAATTCACAACAGCTGCTTAGATGCAGTGGCATTTCACTTGTGCTAATTTAACTTCTATATCTTAAAAAGTATCAATGCTCGTTGCAATTGGTCAGTCAAATCCCTCAATTTAGCTTTTAGTTCTACAATCTACATCCAAGAGAACAAATTAAGGAAAAGGGAGAACATCACCATTAGCATGCCAGAAAGTAGAAGGATTAAGAATGTTATATATTTCAAGGGCTAGATTAGTTGACGATCAACAACTGCGAATAGACTCAGCCAAAAATTGATTGCAGTTGGACTAAAAATTATTATGTAAGTCATTATTAGGCATAGTTAGAGTCATAAAGAAAAAATGAATTAGCCGTGTCAGATCAATAGGTCTAGATCATGTAATTAATTGGGAAATAAGGAGGTCACTATGGTCACTCCCACCTTCATCTTTGTATACAAAACCCAAGCCAAATCTGATATTTTAATTCTGCTCACCATTTCGGATTACATAAAATAAAAAGGGGGGGGGGGATCTACTATTAATTAAGCATTGCAGGATTTAGATCTGTTTGTTGCCACCACTTAATGGGAATCTTAATTTGAATTATTCATATCATACACTGCCCTATTAATGCATGTGATAATTTTCCTTTTACACTTATTTGTGCTTGACTTTAAGGTTTATGCAAATGTGACCTTCCAGCCTCCTCCAAATAACTACCACCACCATCCAACTTCACCACTAGCCACCACCTCACCAGCCACTACTTACAATCACCACCAACCACTACGTTCTGCTAACCACATCCATCAGCCACGTCCACTTCCACCAACCACCACTCAAGCAGCCCCACTGCTCAATCATCATGAAGCCATAACCATTACCTCACAATCTTCACCATTGACCACCAGAGGCGGACCCAGGATTTGAGCATAGCGGGTGCACTATCTTTAGTGTACCAAGTACCCGATAGCGATAAAGTTCAATGCTCAAGTCTATAAAAACTTAATAATAATGATAACTATTATCAAAATACAAACTTCGATATTATCG
Organism: Nicotiana noctiflora; assembly: GCA_032618575.1. NCBI lineage: Eukaryota > Viridiplantae > Streptophyta > Magnoliopsida > Solanales > Solanaceae > Nicotiana > Nicotiana noctiflora. Next base: position 66,449 of record JASVEL010004286.1, on the reverse strand, counting down.
AACATAATTAATTTGGTACTAACAAAACATAAAGTACATCGTCAACTCATATCAGGACCGGAATTATGTGATTTCACATCAAAACCATCTATAAAATGAGAGGTATTGTCTTTTAAAACTATAACTTGACTGAAAAGAATTAAACTTCACCAAGAATACGTTATCTAAATTCATAAGAACAAGAATGTCCTAAAAATAACAATTCCAAGTAAAATAATATTTTCTTCAATCACCTAAGGATATTTCTTCTCAATCACAGAAGGATCCTTCCTTCTCAATCAAAAAAGGATATTTCTTCTATTTTAACTTTTTAGGTAAATTATTTTCGATAATCGGCAGCTCCAATTGACCATTCATATGTAAGCAATATGACTAAATTAATATTGAATCAATACAAACCTTTTCTCCTTGACTAATATAGTATTTTACATACCTGAAATATAATTTAATGCTTTCTCCTCAAAGTGATGCAAGAGTCAACAACTAATTTGGGTATAATTTACATAAATTGAAAACACAAATATTTGTAATATATTCCTAGCGTAATATTTTCAATATGAAAAAACTGACTCAAATAAAATCAAAGAAGAAGAGACTCAAATACAGTCATCGTTGTCGTCACCAAATAGGATTATCGAATTTAGAAGAGATGCAGAGAACTAAAAAAGAATTAACTAAATTGAAGGGAGGCAGAAAAGTTTGATACTCTATTTGTGGAGGGTGAAATATGAATGGGCCGAGAATTTGAAAGAAAAAAAGTTAATTAAGTTTTAAGTTTATTATTATGTAGAAGTATCAAATTATAATTAAATTCAGAAAAGGTTATAAAAATATAACTAGTTGACTACTAAGTAATTAAACAATCATTAAATTCAAGAAAAGGTAAAAGTACAGTTGAATTATAAAAGTTATAGGTTGTAGGAGAGAGGATTCAAACTTGGGACATCAAAGAATTGAAGGAACTTTGAGAGCTTTCTTAAACCAACTCCTCTGCCCACCTTTTTTCTTTAGGGTGCACACATAATTTATTTAATGGTACCTTGCTGTATATACATATATATATATAAAGCATATAGTGTATTTTTGCCGAGGCTAACGGGTGCCGGTGACCCTCATCTCCCATGTAGGTCCGCCCCTGTTGACCACCACAGCCACTAGCTACTCTCTCTATCCCAATTTATGTGAAAATGTTGATTGGGCACGGAGTTTATAAAAAAAAAAAGGAAGACTTTTGATACTTGTGGTTAGAAATCATCTCATTAAGGACAAAAGGAAAAACTTAAAGTTGAATAGTTACTAATTATAGAAAGGTGTTATTCTCTTTTGGACTGACTAAAAAGGAAAGAGCGTAACATAATTTGGGACGGAGGGAGTATATTAATTTAATTGAACTTATATTTATTAATTTTCAGATTAAAAACGATATACTTTTAGATGCTGAGAAAACAATCGCCTTAATTATCCGGTGCATAGGATTTATAGACGACATCTTAATGATTAGATGTCAATTCACATTCAGAAACTATAATCTAGAACAAAAGAAAAACAACACACGGTGCCTTAGCCCTGCCACGGGGAACAAGATCTGATACAGTATATTTCCCAACATTAAACACAAGTTATAACTATACGATGGAAACATTAGCTTCACGTTCCATAGACTAATCATGAGTTACTATCTAGTTAGTTTGAGTTTCAAAACCAGTAACATTGACATCCTTAAATGATTTACAAATTTACCTTTTCGGTCTCGAACAGAACTTCTGCAAACTGCCCTAGATTAACAACTCCGCCGCACAGAACAAGGCTTTCATCTAAACCAAACAAGTGCAAATACTTATAGTTATGTGAATACATAATCTAAATGTAGATAATAAAAATATTAAAATTGCAACTATCCTCCAACTACACTATATTGCATCCAAGTCAACCTAAAATCAAAAAAGCCAAATTACATCAATCTTTTCAATAACTCTACAGCAAAAAAACCAAGTCTACTTCGCATTCAGCTCCCAAAAAACATAATTTTTGTTTTTAAATTGAAAAACTTGATAGACAAGTCAAGCCCTAATGATCTCAGCAATTTAGTGTGTACCCAGTTTATCAGACATTGAAGTTATAACACTTAAACAATTAAGAAATTCTACAACTATTTCAATCAAACACAAAAACCCAGTTAAACTCACAACTCATTTAACATATAAAAGCAAATGGCATCATCTGAACATTTATAGATCAATGCAACATACCAAGTGCATGCAAGATTAACCAAACATAACCAAAAAATATATATAAACAAAAATAAAAAAGAAATAGACAAACAATTAAAAATGCAGAAAAACGAAAAGGGAAACAAAAAAATAAAGAAAAGAAAAGGAAAACAAAAAAAAATAAAGAAAAGAAAAACGAAAAGAAAATGATAAGTAAAGAGTACCTTTTTACTGTGAAGACACCCAAGAGAAAAGGGAGGAAAGAAAGAAAGAAAGCAGGAGGCCAACTGGGTATTTATAGAACAATTCTTAAAAGGGTCCCACGAAGGAATTAAAAATCATTTTCTTGACTTTTCATCATTTTTTCTCTTATTCCTTGTAATTATGGTTGGCGGTAAATACATCTTTATCCTTAAACACATATCTCGAATTTAAATTTTAAGAATAAAATTATTGTTAACGGAATTATACATTATCCTCTAAAATGCTAAGCGGTGTTAACGGACAGTTATTTGTCAAAAAATTATACTATATTGTTCGATAAATTTTTTTTTATTTTATGCATATATCTTCTATATATAATCCTTTGGCCCTCTGTGTGTTTAATTTTTTATATTATAACACTGAAAATTCTAACTCCATCACTTCCTATGAAGTAGAATTTTCCGGTGTCAGTTCAAATTAGTCGAGCCCAAAATAAATAAATAAATAAATAATAAAAAATCATTTTTTATCTTTACTCTTTTTTTCTTTTTTTTCTTTTTAATATATTTTTCTGCCTTGATTTGGTAGCATCATGTTTTCAGTTGTCCACAGTTTGGTGCTCAGATTCATACCGTCATTTTCAAATGTCTCTCTCTAAATGACGTGGCTTTTGTCTTTGTGAGCGGATAAAGCTATGTTGTATGAATTGACTGAAAACACCTTGCACCAACCCTTTATAAGAAGGGTGTTTTTGTTTTCAATTTGTCGTGATTTGGAATGAAAATTTTAGTGTAGAATCTAATTGGATCTATGGTGGGGACAAGGAAAAATAATTTTTTGGTTTTTATTGATTGTTGAGTCATGTCAACAAAAAGTGTGAGGAACATGTATTGAAAATATTAAACTTTTTAATTAATGATATTAAACTAAGACAAATTATATAAGGCAACACGGATGTTGTCTATAAAATAGATAAGTCTAACTTAAATTGAGATTGAGGCATAATACTTTTACAATTTTTTTATTTATTATTTTAACCAATAAATTTAGTTCAAAAATATCTAATTATTATTCAAATTCATACTCTTAGTGGTCGTTTGGTTGGAATATGATTTATACCGGTGTAAGTTATGCCGGTATAAGTTATGTTGGGATTAGTTATGCTGGGATTGTTGTTTATTCATTATTTGGTATGTTGTATTAAGAATGACAATGGCATAATTTCTAAGAAGAAGGTATAAATTATACTGGTGTTAATTACTCCACCTTTTATAAGGTATAAGTTATTCCAGTATTAAAATTAACATCGGGATAACTTATACCTAGTTTACTAACCAAACAAAGTAATAAGGTGGTATTAAATTTTTATATCACCCTTATACTTTCTTATACTTCATACTAAACGACCCCTTAGTAGTTCAAAAGACATATATTCATTTATTATTCATAGATATTAGAATAGTTTAATAAATATCATTTAAGTTGATGCTATTAAATTGTTTTTTAATGGTGTATCAAAGTCTTAAACAACCAATAAAAAGTATTGAGGGAGAGGCAATTTCATGATAAAAACTTAAAAAGTTTTACCTTAAGGTTTTTAGCATTGCGTTAATTTTTTATAAAAAAATAAATATAATTCAAAATTTAATATCTACTAAGATTTTGGTGGTTCTTTACATATATTTATATTTTCGTGTTCAAGTATTGATATTAGAATTCAATTAATCCATAAAAAATACACTCCATCCGCCTCTGGCAGGAGAAGAAATACTCATGGTTGTTGTATAATTGTTAGATAAGCTGCTTTTTGGTCTTTTTTAATTTTTTTATTTCTAATACAATTATAAATAGTTATATTTTTTCTCGCAAAAACTTCCTTTTTCATTAATCCCTACAAGATTATGTAACTACCAAAACTTATATTTGTTAGTCATTATCTTTGTTTTAAAAGACGAAATTGGGACTCACCCTGGGGCGGAGCACTTGTAAAATGCCCCTGGGCTTAGCTTGGGCTTATGATAGAAGGTTTAAAATAGATCTTTTATTTCTAAATAATTAGTTATCACGGTATAGTATGATGAATTATGTGTCACTTTATTAATTTATTGAAATTAAAAATAAATAATGCTAGAAAATCATATTTAACTTGTGAATTATGTTTTATATAAATTCTCGTTTAAATAGAAAACATATTAAATAAAAAGAGTATTTACAAAATAAATTATAATATCGAAATTCTTTCAAGATTCATTACTCATACATATATGATTTCGTATCGAATACGTTACTTCTGATATTTGAGTTATAACGATCTTGCGGCTAATTTACATATTATGATGTATGCTACACTTTTTTGTATTATTCATAGTTGAGTTATATTTTATAAATTTAAATATATTATTTGTTATATGATTTTAATATACTTTTATAATTACTTTTCATTTTATGCTATCTTAAAATTCTCGAAATGAGTAAATTTAAAGACCAGTGGGACTTATGCCCCATGTCTTAGGACTTACGCCTCGCCTCGTCGGAGATAAAATACCTCATTGCATGCCCCGCCTTTCAAAACATTGGTTATTATCAATAAGAGATACAATAAATTATCATAAAGTGGATAATGACTACAAAAATAATAACTAATTCAGAAATGAAAAGATATCAAATTATCAATACCAAACCATATTGATACCAAAAATATTGAACGGATACCTTAGAAATATCGAGGTCTTTGGTATTACATAATGAACACTTATTAGTTAGTTTAATTAGCTGGTTTTACTTCAGTTTTGGCCCAAAGTTTGGCCTATATGTAGTTATAACTTTCGGGTTACAACCCCATGCAAAAAGGGTAGTGAGTTTATAATTTTGCCCCAAGTATAAATATAGGTTTTAGAAGAGTCTGTACATATGGATAAATGAGAAAGAAAAATATCGAGGCTTCTTTCTGAATTTTTTCTCTTCTTCTTTTTTCTGAGACCATATCCAATTTCATATGATTGTTAATCTTCACATGGTATCAAAGCCATGGGCTTTACATAGATCGTAACGAGAGGAGTCGACTAATCTTACCATCGTCGTTTCATTCGAAGATTTTGTTCGTTCGCTATTCTTCGTTGCGATTGGTATGCGACAATAATTTTTTTCGATCCTTTGTTGGAATTTGGATCATTGATGATTTTCTTCTTCGATTCTTTGCTGATCTTGGATTATCAATGAGTATTTCTCGATTTTGCCGAGTTTCATTAGGAATTGGTTTTGGAAACTTCTGATTTTTTTTTACAGAAAAACCCTAGAAATTCTCTTTTGCTGAAGAGTATTTTTTTACCTTGCTAAAATGGTGAATATTGAAACTCTTGTGGACGCTAGCTCTAGTAATAATTTTACGTACATTCCTGACTTCACAAGTTTTTTATTTCTCCACTCGTCTGATATACTCGGGATGTGTTTCGTGAGTACTCCATTCTCTGGGTCGGGGTATGGAGGATGGAGAAGAATCATGATAGTGTCACTTTCTGCTAAGAATAAAATAGGATTTGTCGATGGTTCATGCCCTAGACCAGTTACCAGTAATGTTGCAAAGCTGTGTCAATGGGATAAATGCAAAAATATGATATTTTCATGGTTAACTAGCTCACTTTTACCAACTATACCTGAGAGTGTCCAGTACTATGAGACACCCGAAAGCATTTGGAAACAATTGGAGCGTAAATATGGGGTTGTGAATGGTATGAGGGTGTTTGAGATAAAGAAGAAGTTGGCCTCTACACAACAAGGCTCCTCGACATTGCATCATATTTCAATAAACTAACGAAACTCTGGGATGAGCTGGGTACATTGAGTAAGAATCATGGAAATCGTTGCACGTGTGCTGTAAGAGATGGTATTCAAAAAGATAAGGAGGAGCTTCATCAATTCCTTATGGGAATAAATAAAGTATATGTGGGAGTAAAAAGCAATTTACTAATGATGCAGTCTCCTCCTACACTTGATAGTGTATACAATATTCCACTTCAAGATGAAAATCAGAGACAAGTTCATCATATTCTTCTGTTGGTCCCAGAAGCTGCTTCTTTCAATGAGAATGCCAACAATAAAGTTTTTTCTCTGAATGTCAACAGTAAGGCATTTTCTCTTAAGCAATATACTCAGAAAGTATATTTTGATCGGCACAAGGGAAATACTTTTTTTTTAAAATACTGTAAAAGCCCGGACCTAATCGATAAATACTACAAGTTACACGAATTTACACAGAATTTCAAATTCAATAAAAGGAAAGGGATGGCTGCTAATATGACTGCTAAAGTTGAGTGTCTTGCAACAGTCTATACTCCACCTCAGTATAACTCACCTCAACTTTACACTGCTTCTGACCACGAGGAACAAGCTTCTTCAATACCTGGAATGATAAAGCAGCAGTATACACAACTTATGTCCCTCTTGCAACAAACTCAAGTTCCTTCAGTTGCTGATTCTCAAACTAGTCTCATGGGATCTTCCAACTTTGCTGATGGTGCATTCTCTTTGCCTATTTATATTAATGATAATTCTCATGTTTGTTTAATGTATGGTGATGGTAGAAATATTTGGATTATAGATAGTAGAGCTACTGACCATATGACGTCTAACAAAGACATACTTTCTAATCTTACTTCACTTCCTACTCCTTATTTGGTAACTCTTTCCAATGGTTACAAAGCAAAAGTCACTTATACTGGTTTTGTTACCTTGTTCCCTTTTTTAACTTTTCATAGAGTCCTATACATTCCTCGTTTTCAATATAACTTAGTCTATGTTTACAAGTTGATTCTGCAATTTCAATGCATGATTTTATTTACTTCCTCTTCATGCCTTTTGATATAGGCACATTTCATGAGGAAGCTTATAGAACTTGGTAAACAGGACCATGGCCTCCACAAGCTCCTTCATGCCACTGAGTTTGATTCTAGTCCTAGTTGTCCTACATCTGTTTTCAATAAAAATGTGCCATATCTGAATAGTGGTTATAGGTCCCTTGCTAGTACCAAACAATCTAATTGTGTTCCTTTACTTTCTAGTAATGATGTACCTAATATAAACAAGCACGATGTACATTGGCATCATAGGCTGGGACATACTCCATTTGCTAGAATGAAAAATATTTTCTCCATTTCTACTCAACTATGTTCTAAACAATCTTTTATGTGTCCTATGTGTCCTCTAGCAAGGCAGGCAAGGCCGCCATTTTTTCAAAGTAACTCAGTTTCCAAATATTTGTTTGAACTCATTCATGTTGACATATGGGGTCCCTATAATACTAACACATACTATGGTGCAACGTATTTTTTTACCATTGTGGATGGTCATAGGAGGGCAACCTGAAATCATTTAATGCACTCCAAGAGTAATGCTTTCAATTTGCTAAAAGCCTTTATCTCCATGATCAAACCCCAATTTAATCTTCCAGTCGAGACCATTAGGAGTGATAATGCCTTAGAAATTGGGCTTTTTACTTCAGCCTTACAATATTTCTCAGACAAAGGGACCATTTATCAAATAACTTATTCTCATACACCTTAACAAAATGGCATTGTTGGAAGAAAATATAAATACTTGTTAGAAACAGCGAGAGCTTTATTGTTTCAGTCCAAACTACCTACCAAATTATGGGGATATTGTATCTTAACTGTCAGATATTTAATAAATAGATTTTTCTCCACTGTTTTGCATAATAAAACCCCTTTTGAAATATTATATGGGAAGGCTCCCTGTTATTCCCACTTAAAGCCTTTTGGTTGCCTTTGTTATGCCATTGTCCCTAAATATAATGGGAATAAGTTTGACCCAAGAGCTATACCTTGTATTTATCTTGGTTACCCTTTTGGTAAGAAAGAATTTAAGTTGTATAATATGTCAATTAAATTTGTGTTGGTGCCGAGATGTCATTTTCATGAGTCTATATTTCCTTACTCCCTCTCCTCATCTTCTCCTAGTCAATTTTCTGTTCTCTTTTCTGATGATAGTTCTCCTCATTTGTCCTTTTCTCTACCTATTTCACCTCCTCCCAATCCTACTGATGTTGTTCTGCCTATTTATCCTGATTCCTTATTGTTTCAGCACCCATTACTGCACCTTCATCTGTTCCAATCCAGTCTTCTCAGCTTAGGAGAACCAGTGGGACTCATACTATTCCTTCACACCTCAATGATTTGCTATCCAGCTTTCTCCTTCCCTCTCTAATTCCACTACTACATCTCTTTCTGTTGCCCATACAGTTTCTTCTGAGCCTCATTCTTATATTCAGACTGCTTCCAGCCCTGCTTGGCAAAAAGCCATGAGGAAAGAGTTTCATGCTATAAAAACTAATGGCTGTGAGCACGTAATTTTTACCCCACGCGAGCTACTCCCAAATGAAATCAAAACAAAATGGTTTGTTTTACTGTGGGCATTTTTTTTGTGTATTCTTGTGAATTTTTGCATTTTGAGGGCTCATACTTATTTGTCTAAGTAAATAATTAATCAGAAAAAAACAGAAAAAATGTATATGTGCATTTGTGTTCTTTGTCAATTGGTTGATTTTACATTGAATTAATGAAGCATATTGTTTTACTACTCAATTTTGTTTTCGAAGTGGCTTTTATTTAAAGTGAGTATGGATGAAGCAAGAGGCTAAAATTGCAAGCTCTCCAGGCCCAAATGATGTGTTCCACCCGGTCCATTCAATGAGTCTCTAAGACTCGTGAAACGACGTAGCAGGGCGTTGAAGCTACGTCGTTCTGGCACTGGCATATCTCGACCGTAGAGCCATCCCTAATCCAACGGTGGAGATCGATTCATCCTCACCCGTTCCAGGTAACCCGATCCAGGTCCGGACCGACCCAGTCCCGCACAGGCACACAAACGACGTCGTTTGGATTAGTGAGAAGATCCAGGCCGTTGATCTCATTTGATCAAACGGCCAGGATTAAATCCCAGGCCCCACTATATATACTAAAAGACCTACCCAGCCCCCCCTAAGCCAGACCCCCCCCTCTCCTTCATCGTCTCTCTTAGAGACGAATTAAGCTTCCGCCGTCCACCGCCGTACTCCGCCTGCCGGAAATCGCCTCACGGCGGTTCCGGTAGGCCAAACCACCCCAAATTTACACCAACCCGTCTCCTCACCCCCCTCTCTTCGAATCCGGCCTTCGTTGGTCTCGAATCTGTCTCAAACGCGTCGAATATTGAATCAAAAGTTCGTCGGAACTGGAACATTCATCCCAAACCACTTCAAATTCACACCAGAGACTCCTCACACCTCCCTCGCACCCCTACTAACCCCGACTTAGCTCGAATCTTGCCAGAAGTGTAAAAGCCCTAAAATCGAGTCCCAAGAACCCTAGTTTTTGAAGAAGTCAAATTCGAGCCGGATTAGTCGTAATTGAAGTCCAAGGGACTTTAGTCTAGGTGTTCTCAATCGAGAACATCTCGATTAAAGCCCGTTTGGCTTCAATAGTTCCGAACCAGGTTCGAAGCTTGGGTCGGCAGTTTTCTTTTGAGGTAATTCGTGTCCCTTACGATTTCTGGTTGCAATGTGTTGTGTGTATATTTGTTTAGTTCAGTTCGTTTTCTTCTCGTTCCTGTTGGCCGTCCCTATCTGTCTTCTCCCCTCAAAGACCTTTTATTTGGTCAAATTGTATTCTGTTATTTATTCGAATGTGTTTGTCATAGGATAGTTATTCGTTTCGATTAGCGTTGTCGAATACCTAGCTTCACTTTGGCCGAGATTTTTAGAATCACTGTCTTGCCGATTAATTTGTTATCCATGTTATGTGTTATAGTTAATTGAATGTCGTCGTCTAATCTCGTAAAATTTGTTTGAAATTCCGGACAGTGATTAGCATTGTTGAAGTGAGTTTAGGTTGGTTTGATTTGAAACTGAAATAGATTTTAAGATTAGGAGTTAATTGGATATAAGTGTTAGGACTGGATTAAGGTCATTTGTTTAATCACCTGCCCATAAGAGGGGCTAGTGGAACCTGCTGTACGGCAGGGGATCCCACTAGTGTCCTGCCACCAGCAGTACTAATGTCATAGCCCATACCTAGACACTGGATAGTGGGGAGTTCAGGGAGCAATGTGATCTGGACAGAAGCAGGGATGTGCAAGGGTTTTTAATTAGGTTTTCTGACCATCTTGGTTAAAAGGGTTGGCTATAAGAAAGATATAGACAGTCATACAGGGGTCTGGGTTTTTTTGGATGAGAGGGAGACATTAGAAAGATTTTTTGGAGAGCAAAAAACAGTGATAGAGAGCATTGGGAGAGATATAAGTCTGAAACATATAGAGATTCCTATAGACAGAAACTTTGAAACATAGAGAGGAAGATACAGAGAAAGATAGAGAATTTGAAAGAAGGAAAAGGAGAGAACATTCTGGTTCTGCTCTGTCTCATTGTTACAATCGAGTTTACTGGTTTCAAGTAGTTTTGGGTCAAATTAAGCTAGCTTTTGGTGCTAATATCAGCCTGTTGACGTCTTCAAGTGTCTGTGGTTTATTTTTGAAGTGAAAAGTTGGTCTGTTTCAAGCTGTTTTGGTTTCATTGTTTGGGTCACTTGGTGTTGCTGGCGATATCGGATTAGTTTGGTTTAGCTTTGGACCATTCCCAGGTCGATTTAAATACTGGGTTTGTTGCTGTATGTTCCTGGGGTTTTCACTTTGTCAAGTTGGTGCTGTGCTGTTTTTCCTAGCTGTCTCATTGCCACTGTGATTGCTGCTGTACTGCTGATTGCTTGGTTGTTCGTCACTGCTTACTCTTCTTCCCATTTCATATTCCAGGTACACATTCATAGTTCATCTCAATGCATCCCTCAAACTGGCAGTAAATGAAGTGCTGTTTGATTCACCTGAGTAATTTCCATTAGTACATTTTAAGTATCGACAGAACTATTTTCAGCTGTAGTTAGTTAAGGAATGTTCGAGCTGTAATTAGGGATTGTCGGACTGTTATATCCATATGAACACTCTCTTAGCTTTATTAGAATAAAGTGTTTAATTGTGGTTTGCTTGACCATGGAAATTGAATCTGAAATAAGGAATTAATTCAATGTTGTTGATTCAGTCCTATTACAAGCATTAGAATGTATTAGCCTGTTTAAAATTGATTGGTTCATTTCATTGATTCATTTCTAGGTTCAGTTTATAAAATAAATCCCATGACGTGAGATTTCTAAAACTGCTAGTGCTCGATCTTGTGTTAAAATTGAGATTAATCATCTGGTTAAGTAGAAGTTTAAGGTGATTTGAACACCCGTGAGGAATGATATCTTGAACTTGCAAAAAATATATGACAGTGGCTCTTTGAGGATTATTTGAATTCAAAGTAAGTTCTTTCCATATAATTGTCCACCATAGACTCAAATCTACTCACTTAGCTAACTAATCGTATGTTTGCTCGAATTGGTTATAGTTGAGTAGGATTTTGTCGCACTGTAGGAATTGGTGAGTTATTGCTCAACTGAATGACGTAATTAGATTAAAGGAATCGGGGGTGCATTTCATGTGACCCGGCTCCAATTTTGAACAAGATTAAATGAGGCGTGTCAGGAACCATAGGCGCATTTCATGCGGTGTGGCTCGTAACATGTTTTAAATAATTTGGAATCAACTCCTAAATAAATATAGCGGGATGTAGTTCGCTTTAAATTTGAATTAGAGGTGCGCCTCGCCTAATAGTTACACAAATCGCAAGACCCCCATAAGTGTATATATAAAGTGCTTAGATTTCGAGATGTGCCGTTTCTTAGCAAATATCATGGCCTTCTCAAAAGTGTAAATAAGTAATCGCTCTAGGCGCACATTTTAATAATTTTACCTTCTTAAGTACGGGTGTGCATTTCATGCGACCCAAATCCGAAATGTTGAATAAGAATGTGTCTGGAATCCGAGTGCATTTCATGTGACGTGATTCGAAACATATTTTTAGGCAACCTTTTTTTTTCGCAAATCATAATAATAACAAAAGCGGTAATGGGATATTAATTCGCATTAAGTATATGACCGTAAAAATCAGATAAATAGGCCGAATATGACAGTTGAGCGACCGTGCTAGAACCACGGAATTCGGGAATGCCTAACACCTTCTCCCGGGTTAACAGAATTCCTTATCCGGATTTTTGGTTCGCGGACCGTTAAATAGAGTCAAACCTTTCCTCAATTCGGGTTTCAAACCGGTGACTTGGGACACCATAAATCTCCCAAGTGGCGACTCCGAATCTCTCAATAAATGAACCCCGTTTTGATTGTCCTTTAATTGGAAAAACTCTTTTTATATCTTTGCGCCCTCGCGGGTGCGGTAAAAAGAGGTGTGACAGCTCTGGCGACTCCACTGGGGATCATTTTTTAGAATTCGAGCTCGGAATAATTATTGTATTTGGCTTGTTTATTATCTGATTTTTATTACATGTTTGTATTAATGTGCTATATATTGTTTTTACTGCTTTGATATTTTGTGAGCTGTACATATAAACTGTGCCGAAACCAATCTCCTCTCTGAGTCTTCTAAATCATGAAGAAGGGTGCACTTCGTGTGACTTCTTTTCTGTATAGTGTCAAATTCTCACTTTAGAACGAGGTTTGGATAAGTTGCAAAACCGGTGAAGCTTCTGTATTCCCGGGTTGCTGCCTCCTCCTCGGCTCGAGCTGTCCGCTCGGGTAAGCCAGGCCTAGAACAATAAACCCCGGGTTTTGAACCTAGAATAACAAAGCTTCATGCCGGATCCCTAGTAGGAACGTTTATTTGCATCATGTTGCATTTGACTTAGGGGACTCAACACGGGGGTTGGGTCCGTCTAGGACAGGTGACCTGAAATGAAAAGACCATCCTGCTGCATCCTGTTTGTTTTATGTATATATTTGTTATAGACGTGCATGCTGACCGGCTTTAGATAAAAAAAAATTTAAAAAAAAAAAAGAGAAAGAAAGAAAAATAGTGTGTTTTATTCTTGAAATAGATAAAAATAGTTTACTTGTTTTTTTTAGTAAAATGAATAAATAAATAATGTAGTTTGTTTTATTAAAACCGAACTACGTGGGTTTGATTCTCATTGGATGTGAGATACGTAGGCAACCTCTATCAGGTCCAACTTCACCTTTCGAAAAATAGCCAAAATATCAAAACTAACTTTTGTACTAAATAAGTCGGTGACGCTGTTTTCACAAAATAGCCGAATGTTCCCGAAAGGGACGCCGGAAGGCTGTTCGTATAAACGGCCACCTTTGGGTCAATTTTGATTTCGATCAATTTACCCCACAGCCTTAAAAACCTTCGTCCCCGAGACGTTGAAAGGCCGTGATTGAAAACTGATTTTTTATTATATTTTTAGCAAAACAAAGTTGTTTTTCTTATTTAAATCACCTTAATAAATGTGCAGGATGAGCACGAATCAGAATAAATCATTTTCAATCTTTAGCGAGGTCCCTCAGCAGCTCCATATGTGGTGGAACGATTTGGAAGACAGTAGCAAAAAGATAGTGGAGAGAATTTTGGGAGGTTTGGTTAATCTGTTGAATATCGAGCCAAGGAAAGACATCATCGAGGCACTGATATCTTTTTGGGATCCGACTCGCAATGTGTTCCGTTTTGTTGACTTTGAACTGACACCCACGTTAGAGGAGATTGCGGGCTATGCAGGACTAAATGGGAAATTAAGAGGGCAATACCTGCTCTCACCAAGACCGGTATCTCCACATGGGTTTCTGGATCTGCTGAGCATTAGTCGGAAGGTGAAAAATGATGATTTGCTGGAAGAATGTTGCGATCTCCAATTCTTATACCAACGTTACGGCACTCCTCGGGGTTTTGAAGAGTCAAACCTTGGACTAACTCACACAGGGAATAGAACCAAGTGGGAGGCCAGACAAATTCTAGCATTCATAACGACATTCTTGGGGATTGTGATTTGTCCACGCGAAGATAAGAAGATAGAGATAAGTCTGGTAGGAATAGCCGATGTTGCAATCAAAAAGGCTACCAGCACGGTGGTCCCTTTGGTTTTGTCCGAAATCTATCGAGCCTTGACTGTATGCCGTGAATGGGGCAATTTCTTCCAAGGATGCAATCTGTTACTCCAATTGTGGATGCAAGAACACCTCCATCACCGGACACAATACATGAACCATGGGTTGACCGGGAAAAACTGTATCAGGGGTTTTGAAAAACGGATGATGGGTGTTGTATTCCCTGAAGGCGTCGAGGCATGGCTTGCACGACTGATCTCAATAGAAGCCGATCAGATTGAATGGGCGTTCGGGTGGTTACCCGATACTGAAGTAATATATATGGCAGCCGAGGAGTGTTATATCCTTCTGATGGGGATCCGCAGTGTCCAACCATATGTTCCTCGTCGTGTATTACGTCAACTAGGAAGGTTTCAGGTTATTCCTACCGATCAAGATCTGAGGAAGTACGCCATTGAGTTGAGCCCAGGAGTCGTATTCCCCGAAGAGAAGATTAGAAAGCTGTGGCATGAATGTAGGTTCCTTGAGCCTAAAACCATGGTCCGGGAACTAGCTAAGGGTGAGGTGGACCCAAAGTACAATGTGTGGTTCGGGAAAAGATTTCAGATTCGTCGGAGATGTTCTAAAAGAGCTCACGTCCAACAGTTCATGGAAGATTCACAGGAGCAATGGAATTGGCTAGCAAAGGAGGAGGGGTACAGGACGAAGATTGGTAGGATAGAACAGCAGGTCCGGGACCTTCAGTTCGAGAAGAACATGCAAGCTGCCGCCGACGAAGGAGACAAAAAGAAGTTGGCACAAGAAAATGACTTCTTGAGAGCTCAAATCCAGCAAATGAAAAGAGATGCTGACAGACAGTTGAGGAGTCGGGCAGACGAAAAATTGATAAAGGGTTTGAGAAGCCAAGTCACCGATATCCAAAGAGAATTGGACGAGTCGAAAGCCCGGACAACGAGGATCCATGCTAGCTGGAGAAAGGAGGCACATCAACATGCACTTCACCTAAAACGAGTGGAAGAAGATTACACTGAGATCATCACTAGTCTAAGGGAAGCAAATGTTATCCTCAGGGAGCGGGTTTTCAAGCAAGCCCGAGATGCCGGAGCAGACCTCGACCGTTGCCACGATTTGATGGCCTGACTGCAAGAATAAGTGGATAGGCTCTTAGACCAAGTCACCAACAATGCTCAAAGATTGGGGGCAAAAAACCAGCAGATAGAACGGCTACTCAGAGAAAGGGACATGATCAAAGACAGAATTGGGGAAATCGGGCATTATGTCACCATGAAGTGCTTAGCTTGTGAACAAATGCCTCGCACCGACCTTTTTGCTTCAATTATGGGTTATGTTCATCAGATCATGAGAGAGTTAAGGGGACTGCACAAGGACCTCACACCAAGGCCCGCGGCAAGGCCGAATGACGCCTCGCGGGCCCCCAGGAATTTTAGAGCATTAGATTTTTGATTAAAAATGTATTTTTGAAATGTTGGGTCAAGCTAGTTGGCATTTTTATCTTTACTTTCCCGAGTCAAGCATTCCTTTTATTTTTGCTGGTTGTTGTAAGACGTGTTTTGTAACTACACGGTTTTATTTGATATAAAAGTTACTGAATTTTGCCACAATCTTGTTACCAGAACTACGCTCGGTCTGATTCACGCGGGGTCGTGATACGTAGGCAATCCGCATAAGATTCGACCACCACTAAAAAAGAAAGGAATCCATAGGTTAAATAACAATAAAGGCTTTCAAGGATAAAAGAAAAAGAAAAAAAAAAGAGAAGAAAAAGAAAAAAGGCTGGAATGACGCATGTTAAGAGTACATGTAGAAAGAGTTATTTGGTTAGGTGCATTGCATCCAACGTGCTATAACATATCTGTCAAACTCGGTAAACTAACAAGTTTGTTGCATTTCCGGAAAAGTTTAGCAGTTGGTTTGACAGAATATACTGGCCAGCCATCATTACCGTACTAGATCCAAAGGACCGATTACAGTAAGCATGTCTAGTTCTGGTAAGAGCCTCGAGGAAGAAAAATCAGAGATACAAATCATGAAAGAAGAGGTAGACCGGTTGAAACAACAGATAACAGAGATGCACCTGGCCTGGGCCAGGGAACAGTCTTCACCGAATCGCCCTACTCTCGCATCAGCCCCGGAACATCCACCCCTTGATCCATCGACAAGCGCCCCAATTTATCCATACTACCGAGGGGAAAACCCTTATGTCACCCAAATCCCACCAGCCAAGCAACATCCTCCTCCAGTCACCCCTGTTTTTGTGGCACCCCCACCTGCTACTCTACAAAAGTCGTCCGGTGAGCCACATGTTCAAATCCATGACAGTTCTTACTATCCTCCCGAGCCTACCTTTAGGGCTCCTGAACCACATCCACACACCCCTCATTGGGATAACCCGGCAGAACCGGAAAAGCACTTCTAAAGTTCGGAACACGAGGAAGTTATTAGAAAAGTTAAGAGCCTGGAGCAGTCCTTCAGGAATATGCACGGTTTGGGCAACCATGTCAGTGTCGCCTACAAGGATCTGTGTCCATTTCCGGATGTCCAGTTGCCAGCAGGGTTTAAAATGCCTAAATTCGACCTATACGGGGGGCATGGTGATCCAGTAGCCCACCTTCGAGGGTTTTGTAGTAAAATGCGAGGAGCTGGAGGACGGGACGAAATTCTGATAGCTTACTTTGGTCAGAGTTTGGGGGGATCTGCACTAGAATGGTATACTAGGCAGGATCCCAGCAGATGGTTTACGTGGGATGATTTGGCTCAAGCATTCATTGGCCAGTTCCAGTACAATCTTGAAATAGTCCCAGACCGTTTGTCATTGCTAAAGTTGGAAAAGAAACCCGCCGAGAGTTTCAGAGAATTTGGGTTCCGCTGGAGGGAACAGGCAGCTAGGGTGGATCCGCCTATGAGAGAGAACGAGATGGTGGATTACTTCTTGCAAATACTGGAGCCAACCTATTTCGGACATCTGGTGACGTCCGTAGGAAAGTCATTCACTGAGGTGATGAAAATGGGGGCTATGATCGAGGAAGGTTTGAAAACCAACAAGATCATGAGCTATTCAGCATTGAAGGCCACCACTCAGGCTATCCAAAGTGGTACTGGAGGAGTACTTGGGAAAAAGAGGAAGGAGGAAGTCGCGGCAGTCGAGTCCGGGACATGGTTAATAGAGGCCCTGCGCCCCAATATAGCCCGCCCCAGCCTCACCACCAAAATTACTTCCACAACCCATATAACCACCCGCAACATTACTATCCAGCACCTGATCCCCATTTTACTGTCCATCACGCACAGTCCTATTCTGCACCTCCCGTCCATGCACCGTGGCGTGCACCAAACCCGCAGAGCAATTATCCACCCCCAAGAGCTTACAGAAACCCCTCGGGCGCGAGTTTTCGTCCGAACCAGGCATTCAAGGGCGACAGGGCGCCAAGGCCGAAGACTTTCACTCCCTTGGGGGAGTCTTACACCAGTCTGTTCCACCGGCTGAAGCAAGTAGGGTTGCTAAATCCGGTTGAAGCTAAGCTACCAAACCCTCTTCCGAAGAACCTGGACCATTCAGTAAATTGTGCATACTGCTCAGGATGTCCGGGACACGACACGGAAAAGTGTTGGAGGTTGAAAACGGCCATCCAGGAGCTCATCGACACTCGCAGGATTGAGGTCCGGACTCCAACAGAGCCCAACATCAACCAAAACCCACTTCCAACTCATCATGAGACCAACATGATCGAGGTGGTATGGGTAGAAGAAGGCAATGCGAAAGCCCCTCAGACTGTAATGATGATCAAGTCTAGCGGGGTTGGAATGAGAAAGGGACCGAGCCGTGATGAGTCATCTATTTGCAAGAAGGACATACCAGGAGGGTCAGAAGCAGGAAAGGAAAGTGTGAACGAAGTACCGGTGAGGCCGGGGGAAGCAAAAATAGTCGTACCAGGGGCAGCAACCAAGCCCGTCTTGACGGTAGCAGGCGTTCGAATGGATCCTTTCATCATCAAGCCAGCAATACAGTTGCCAATAACTGATAGCAGGGCTATTCCATGGAATTATGCTCGGGTTACAACAACCTACAAAGGAAAGGAAGTGAAAGAGGAAGTTTGCGAAGCGCAAGGTTTGACCCGATCGGGGAGATGTTTTGCCCCTGCGGAATTGAGGAAGATCACTCCGGCAACATTGAAAAAGCCGGTAACTGATGAAGAGGCAGAAGAATTCCTGAAAAAGATGAAGCTGCATGACTATTCTGTCTTAGAGCAGTTGAAGAAGACTCCTGCGCAAATATCATTGCTTGATACATTCTGAAGAACATCGGCAAGCTTTGATGAAAGTTCTGAATGAGGCCCACGTACCCGATAAAATCTCGGTGAGTCATTTGGAGAAGATCACCAATAGGATCTTCGAAGCGAATCGGATCACCTTCACCGATGATGAATTGCCCGAGGAAGGCACCGAGCACAACAAGGCTTTATATCTTACGGTAAAGTGCGAGGAGTCGGTGGTTACCAAAGTCCTTGTCGATAATGGGTCCAGTGCTAACATTTGTCCTCTCTCTACACTGGACAAGTTGAAAGTGGACATCGGCAGGATACGCAAGAACAGCATATGTGTTCGAGGGTTTGATGGAGGAGGCAAAGCGTCGGTTGGTGACATAGTGTTAATCTTGACAATTGGGCCGGTGGAGTTCACCATGGAATTCCAGGTGCTGGACATGGTGGTGTCATATAACCTTCTGATAGGGCGGCCATGGATCCATGCCGCAAGAGCAGTTCCATCCAGCCTACACCAACTCGTCAAGTTTGAGTGGGACCAACAGGGGATCGTCGTCCACGGAGAGAATGATCTACAACCAGGCACCATCGTCCCCTTTGTTGAAACAGAAGAAGATGTTGGGCCGTGAGTGTACCAGATCTGCGATGTGGTATCCGCCAACCGAGTTCCAGAAGGGGAATGCATTCCCAATGACAGAATAATTACTGCAGACGTCATGGTGGCGCATGAAATGTTGAGACATGGTTTCATACCCGGCAAAGGTCTAGGTGCATCTCTGCAAGGAATCATACAACCGGTATCCGTGGTCGAAAACGTAGGAACCTTCGGCTTGGGATTCAAGCCAACATCAGAGGACATCCAGCAAGCCAAGAAGAATAAGCAGAAGACATGGGTGCTCCCGAAGCCTGTTCCACGCCTTTCCCAATCTTTCGTCAGGTCTGGAGTGAGAGGACATCCGACGACAAAGATCCCCGGTCCTAGGATTAGGCCAGACGAAGAGTTCTTAAGGAAGTTCGAGGACCTATTCGCATATGTATGTATGCTCGAGGATGGTGAAGGATCCAGCCATGCCGAGATACAGTTTGTGGGACCAAAAGCAAAACTGAATAATTGGAAGGCTACTCCTCTCCCTGTCCGGAAGGAGTCTTGGTAGTTTGTTTTGGATTGTTTTCTTTCGAAATTTTGTGTTGGGGGTTGTCCCCGGAGTAAAATCCATTTGTTTTAGTTCATTTTGATTTGAGTTTGCAAGTTCGTTTTTCCTTGTACTGTTCCCATTAATGAAATTTTGTTCCCTTCGTGTCTAATTTTGTTTATTTTCCTTCTTTTTACTTTTTCTGAACAGCCTTCTTTCAACTGATCTTAATGATATGGCGTGCTTAAAGATTAATCAACCCAGTCTAGAAAGTCAATCGGGTTTGGAAATAATAACGCATGAAATAAGAAGTGACGAGAGTGAGTCAGAATACGGCGATGATGAAGCCGTAGAAGAAATCGGTGAAGAATTAAGTCACTTCGAGGAAAAACCCAAACCAAATCTAAATGATACTGAGGCCGTTAATCTGGGGAATGCGGATGACGTCAAAGAAACCCGAATAAGTGTCCATATTGAACCCAATCTGAGAGAAGAACTGATCAAAACACTCACGGAGTTTAAAGACATCTTCGCATGGTCGTACGACGACATGCCAGGACTCAGCACTGATCTAGTGGTTCATAGATTGCCCACTGATCCGGCATATCCTCCCGTCAAGCAAAAACTGCGAAAATTCAAGACGGAGATGAGTGTGAAGATCAAGGAGGAGGTAACCAAGCAGTTGCAGGCGAAAGTCATTCGTGTCACTCGATACCCTGAATGGTTGGCTAATGTAGTACCGGTGCCAAAGAAAGACGGAAAGATCAGAGTATGCGTGGACTATCGCAATCTCAACAAGGCGAGTCCTAAGGATAATTTCCCACTTCCCAATATCCATATCCTGATTGATAATTGCGCTGGACGCGAAATCGGATCCTTTGTGGACTGTTATGCGGGATACCATCAGATTTTGATGGACGAAGAGGATGCAGAAAAGACGACTTTTATCACACCGTGGGGGACCTATTGCTACCGGGTGATGCCATTTGGTTTGAAGAACGCAGGGGCAACATATATGAGGGCGATGACTACGGTATTCCATGACATGATACATAAGGAGATTGAAGTGTACGTGGATGATGTGATCATAAAATCTAGACGTCAAGAAGGCCATGTTGCCGACCTCAGGAAGTTCTTTCAAAGACTTCGAAGGTACGACATCAAGCTCAATCCGGCCAAATGCGCATTCGGAGTTCCATCAGGAAAGTTGCTAGGATTCATCGTCAGCCGACGGGGCATTGAGTTGGACCCATCCAAAATCAAGTCCATTCAGGAGTTACCCCCGCCGAAGAATAAAACAGAGGTAATGAGTCTGTTGGGAAGGTTGAATTACATCAGTAGGTTTATTGCCCAACTTACGGCAACCTGTGAACCCATATTCCGCCTATTGAAGAAAGACGCTGCGGTAGAATGGACGACAGAATGTCAGGAAGCGTTTGACCAAATCAAAGGGTATCTGTCAAATCCACCCGTACTAGTTCCGCCTGAACCGGGCAGACCCCTAATTCTTTATCTGACGATTTTGGAGAATTCGTTCGGCTGCGTACTGGGGTAGCATGATCTTACTGGCAGGAAGGAACAGGCCATTTACTACCTCAGTAAGAAATTCACAGTCCACGAGGTCAAGTACACTCATCTAGAAAAGACATGTTGCGCTCTGACTTGGGTAGCCCAAAAGCTGAAACACTATTTGTCTTCTTACACCGCTTACCTCATCTCGCGTTTGGATCCGTTGAAGTATATTTTCCAGAAACCTATGCCTACAGGGAGGTTGGCAAAGTGGCAAATATTACTCACAGAATTCGACATCATATACGTGACAAGGACGGCTATGAAAGCTCAAGCCCTAGCCGATCACTTAGCTGAGAATCCTGTTGATGACGGATACGAGCCTTTGAGGACATATTTTCCAGACGAAGAAGTACTGCAGATTGATGGGTTGGAACTAACCGAGGAGCCGGGTTGGAAGCTTTTATTCGACGGAGCGGCGAACGCAAAAGGGGTCGGAGTAGGGGCTGTACTTATCTCCGAAACAGGACATCATTATCCTGTCACTGCTCAAATGCATTTTCATTGTACCAATAATATGGCTGAGTACGAGGCATGTATCTTGGGGTTGCGATTAGCGGTGGACATGGATGTACAGAACGTCTTGGTCTTGGGGGACTCGGACCTTCTGGTACATCAGATTCAGGGAGAATGGGAAACCAGAGATCTAAAGCTTATCCCATATCGTCAGTGTTTGCATGATCTGACCAAACGCTTTCGATCAGTAGAATTTAGGCACATCCCAAGGATGCACAATGAGGTTGCCGACGCGTTGGCTACTTTAGCATCAATGCTACACCACCCAGACAAGGTTCGTGTCGATCCATTACATATCCAGATCCGGAATCAGCATGCTTATTGTAATGTGATTGAAGAAGAGATGGATGGTGAGCCATGGTTTCATGATGTCAAAGAGTACCTCGGGTTAGGAGTATACCCAGAGCAAGCAACTGGAGATCAAAAGAGGGCTATTCGGCGATTGGCAAACGGATTTTTCCTTAGTGGAGGGGTGCTGTACAAAAGAACCCCAGATTTGGGATTGTTGCGATGTATAGATGCAAGTCAAGCCACAACAGTGATGACGGATATACACTCCGGAGTTTGTGGACCACACATGAGCGGATACGTATTGGCAAAGAAGATTCTTCGAGCGGGATATTACTGGCTCACGATGGAGCGTGATTGTATAAGTTTCGTGCGAAGATGCCATCAGTGTCAGATACACGGAGATTTGATTCATTCTCCACCAACTGAATTGCATACAATGTCGGCACCATGGCCGTTTGTTGCATGGGGCATGGATGTTATTGGACCTATAGAGCCTGCGGCTTCCAATGGTCACAGGTTCATTCTGGTAACGATCGATTATTTTACCAAGTGGGTGGAGGCCAAAACATTCAAATCAGTGACCAAGAAGGCGGGGGTGGATTTCGTACATTCCCACATCATCTGCAGGTTTGGAATTCCAAAAATAATCATCATAGATAACGGTGCCAATCTTAACAGCGGATTGATGAAGGAGGTCTGCCAACAGTTCAAGATCACACACCGAAATTCCACACCGTATCGTCCCAAAGCAAATGGCGCGGTTGAGGCAGCAAACAAGAATATAAAGAAGATATTGAGGAAGATGGTAGAAGGGTCTAGGCGGTGGCATGAAAAGTTACCATTTGCGCTGTTGGGTTATCGCACTACCGCCCGGACTTCGGTAGGTGCAACTCCTTACTTGTTGGTATATGGGACTGAAGCAGTAATACCCGCAGAAGTTGAGATTCCATCCCTCCGAATTGTCGCTGAAGTTGAGATTGACGATGATGAATGGGTCAAAACCCGATTAGAGCAATTGAGCTTGATCGACGAAAAGAGATTGACAGCAGTATGTCACGGCCAATTGTATCAAAAGAGAATGGCGAGAGCATATAACTAGAAGGTACGTCCCAGAAAATTTGAAGTGGGACAGCATGTGTTGAAGAGAGTTCTACCACATCAGGCCGAAGCGAAAGGTAAGTTCGCTCCAAATTGGCAGGGACCATTTGTGGTGACTAGAGTATTATCCAACGGCGCTCTATGTCTAACTGATGTTGAGGGAAGATGCACCGATATGGCTATCAATTCTGATGCGGTCAAGAGATATTATGTGTAATTCTTTAATGCATTTGTCAACGTTTGGTTTCGTTTGTGTGTATTTGGCATTTTTCGGAGAATGAAATGACAGAGGCAATTTTTCTACTACCCAAACACTTTAACCCTTGTTTTCCCCTTTTGAGCCTTAATTATTCTTTCATATACCCTCTTTCGGAATCATAAGGAAGATGTGTAACAAAATAGAAAAAGAAACAAAGAAAAAGCACAAGAAAAAGTGAACTACGTTCGACCTCTTTGATTTAAAGCAGGAAGGGAGGGTCCGTCGGCAGAAAAGCATGCCACGTAGAAGGTCATCAAACTGGGGCAGAAAATTTTCTCCCATTGCGAAAATTTTCTTGAAAGCAAATACCCAGTGGATAAGGATAACGAGATTTCGGGAAATACCGGTTCCGAGCAGAATAGTTTTGAGAAAGGCCAGACAACACGAGGGGTTGATTTTTGAGCCGGTATCATCCCCAGCAATTGTTGGAAAAATGAAACACCGACTTCGAGATTCCCGCGGCAGCATTATATCCCATAAGTTTTCAAAGAAGCCGAGGTGTGAGTCCTAGAGGAGGAGAAGGAAATAAAGAATACTTCCCCAGCAGCATCATCACTAGCAGGTAAATAGGCAGTTCCGAAGATATCCCCAACAGCCAAAGGAAAAGTAGCACGGCTCAAGGGGAAGGCAATTCCAAGACAAGATAATTCAGAAGAGACGGTGGCCCGAGAGGCAATGCAGGAAGAAGAAAATGGTACAAAAGGCAAAGGAAGGTAATCAGGATAGGATGAAATTAGTAAGTTGTAGTTGAAGTCAGGGAGCCCGCCTGGAGAATGGAGTGGCGATTTCATTTTGAAGTAGTAGTTGAAGTCAGGGAGCCCGCCTGGAGAATGGAGTGGCGATTTTATTTTGAAGTAGTAGTTGAAGTCGGGGAGCCCGCCTGGAGAATGGAGTGGCGATTTTATTTTGAAGTAGTAGTTGAAGTCAGGGAGCCCGCCTGGAGAATGGAGTGGCGATTTTATTTTGAAGTTGTAGTTGAAGTCAGGGAGCCCGCCTGGAGAATGGAGTGGCGATTTAGTTTTGAAGTTGTAATTGAAGTCGGGGAGCCCGCCTGGAGAATGGAGTGGCGATTTTATTTGTGAAAGTCGTAGTTGAAGTCAGGGAGCCCGCCTGGAGAATAAAGTGGCGATTTAGTTTTGAAGTTGTAGTTGAAGTCAGGGGAGCCCGCCCGGAGAATGGAGTGGCGATTTTATTTTGAAGTAGTAGTTGAAGTCAGGGAGCCCGCCTGAAGAATGGAGTGGCGATTTATTTTGAAGTTGTAGTTGAAGTCAGGGAGCCCGCCTGAAGAATGGAGTGGCGATTTATTTTGAAGTTGTAGTTGAAGTCAGGGAGCCCGCCTGAAGAATGGAGTGGCGATTTATTTTGAAGTTGTAGTTGAAGTCAGGGAGCCCGCCTGAAGAATGGAGTGGCGATTTATTTTGAAGTTGTAGTTGAAGTCAGGGAGCCCGCCTGAAGAATGGAGTGGCGATTTTATTTTGAAGTTGTAGTTGAAGTCAGGGAGCCCGCCTGAAGAATGGAGTGGCGATTTTATTTTGAAGTTGTAGTTGAAGTCAGGGAGCCCGCCTGAAGAATGGAGTGGCGATTTATTTTGAAGTTGTAGTTGAAGTCAGGGAGCCCGCCTGAAGAATGGAGTGGCGATTTTATTTTGAAGTTGTAGTTGAAGTCAGGGAGCCCGCCTGAAGAATGGAGTGGCGATTTTATTTTGAAGTTGTAGTTGAAGTCAGGGAGCCCGCCTGAAGAATGGAGTGGCGATTTTATTTTGAAGTTATAGTTGAAGTTAGGGAGCCCGCCTGAAGAATGGAGTGGCGATTTAGTTTTGAAGTTGTAGTTGAAGTCGGGGAGCCCGCCTGAAGAATGGAGTGGCGATTTTATTTTGAAGTTGTAGTTGAAGTCAGGGAGCCCGCCTGAAAAACGGAGTGGCGATTTATTTTTCAAGTTGTAGTTGAAGTCGGGGAGCCCGCCTGAAGAATGGAGTGGCGATTTGTTTTGAAGTTGTAGTTGAAGTCAGGGAGCCCGCCTGGAGAATGGAGTGGCGATTTGTTTTGAAGTTGTAGTTGAAGTCAGGGAGCCCGCCTGGAGAATGGAGTGGCGATTTTAGTTTTGAAGTTGTAGTTGAAATCAGGGATCCCGCCTGAAGAATGGAGTGGTGATTTATTTTGAAGTTGGTTGAGGAAAGCGTTAGAGTATAACGGAAATCCCCAACATGAATCCAAGTTCATAATCGGAAGGAAGGCAACAAGGATCAGAAAGATAGATTCAGACTTCGGAGCAAAAGGGTTCGAAGATTGCAAGGGAGGGACCAATGGTCGGAGTTCGGCAATCAAGATAGGCCGAAATAACAATTGTCAGAAGAGAAGAAGCATCAGAAGGAACATCAAGTCAGACAGAATAGCAAGGAACATGACAAAATCAAGTTGAAGAGATAGACAAGATTTCACAATACTGTAACTTAGTTTAGCTTCTTATTTTTGTTTAGCACGATGTAATAAGGGGATCGGTTAAGCAGTGGCATCAGCAGCAACAACAGTAACAACAAGATTACAGTAGTCATGGTAGTCCCAGCTACCAAAATTTCCCGAACTACATTGACCTGATTCCCTTTTAGCCAGGGATATGTAGGAGACCTTTTGAAGCAAGGTTCGGTCAAACTTTTCCAAAAAAATGCTTCATACGGAGCGCTTAAACGGGCAAAAGTCGCTCGTATCAGTTCACTTGTCTTTGCACGAAAAGTTTCATGCTATAAAAACTAATGGCTGTGAGCACGTAATTTTTACCCCACGCGAGCTACTCCCAAATGAAATCAAAACAAAATGGTTTGTTTTACTGTGGGCATTTTTTTTGTGTATTCTTGTGAATTTTTGCATTTTGAGGGCTCATACTTATTTGTCTAAGTAAATAATTAATCAGAAAAAAACAGAAAAAATGTATATGTGCATTTGTGTTCTTTGTCAATTGGTTGATTTTACATTGAATTAATGAAGCATATTGTTTTACTACTCAATTTTGTTTTCGAAGTGGCTTTTATTTAAAGTGAGTATGGATGAAGCAAGAGGCTAAAATTGCAAGCTCTCCAGGCCCAAATGATGTGTTCCACCCGGTCCATTCAATGAGTCTCTAAGACTCGTGAAACGACGTAGCAGGGCGTTGAAGCTACGTCGTTCTGGCACTGGCATATCTCGACCGTAGAGCCATCCCTAATCCAACGGTGGAGATCGATTCATCTTCACCCGTTCCAGGTAACCCGATCCAGGTCCGGACCGACCCAGTCCCGCACAGGCACACAAACAGCGTCGTTTGGATAAGTGAGAAGATCCAGGCCGTTGATCTCATTTGATCAAACGGCCAGGATTAAATCACAGCCCCACTATATATACTAAAAGACCTACCCAGCCCCCCTAAGCCAGACCCCCCCTTTTCTCCTTCATCGTCTCTCTTAGAGACGAATTAAGCTTCCGCCGTCCACCACCGTACTCCGCCTGCCGGAAATCGCCTCACGGCGGTTCCGGTAGGCCAAACCACCCCAAATTTAAACCAACCCGTCTCCTCACCCCCCTCTCTTCGAATCCGGCCTTCGTTGGTCTCGAATCTGTCTCAAACGCGTCGAATATTGAATCAAAGTTCGTCGGAACTGGAACATTCATCCCAAACCACTTCAAATTCACACCAGAGACTCCTAACACCTCCCTCGCACCCCTACTAACCCCGGCTTAGCTCGAATCTTGCCAGAAGTGTAAAAGCCCTAAAATCGAGTCCCAAGAACCCTAGTTTTTGAAGAAGTCAAATTCGAGCCGGATTAGTCGTAATTGAAATCCAAGGGACTTTAGTCTAGGTGTTCTCAATCGAGAACATCTCGATTAAAGCCCGTTTGGCTTCAATAGTTCCGAACCAGGTTCGAAGCTTGGGTCGGCAGTTTTCTTTTGAGGTAATTCGTGTCCTTTACGATTTCTGGTTGCAATGTGTTGTGTGTATATTTGTTTAGTTCAGTTCGTTTTCTTCTCGTTCCTGTTGGCCGTCCCTATCTGTCTTCTCCCCTCAAAGACCTTTTATTTGGTCAAATTGTATTCTGTTATTTATTCGAATGTGTTTGTCATAGGATAGTTATTCGTTTCGATTAGCATTGTCGAATACCTAGCTTCACTTTGGCCGAGATTTTTAGAATCACTGTTTTGCCGATTAATTTGTTATCCATGTTATGTGTTATAGTTAATTGAATGTCCTCGTCTAATCTCGTAAAATTTGTTTGAAATTCCGGACAGTGATTAGCATTGTTGAAGTGAGTTTAGGTTGGTTTGATTTGAAACTGAAATAGATTTTAAGATTAGGAGTTAATTGGATATAAGTGTTAGGACTGGATTAAGGTCAGTCGTTTAATCACCTGCCCATAAGAGGGGCTAGTGGAACCTGCTGTACGGCAGGGGATCCCACTAGTGTCCTGCCACCAGCAGTACTAATGTCATAGCCCATACCTGGACACTGGATAGTGGGGAGTTCAGGGAGCAATGTGATCTGGACAGAAGCAGGGATGGGAAAGGGTTTTTAATTAGGTTTTCTGACCATCTTGGTTAAAAGGGTTGGCTATAAGAAAGATATAGACAGTCATACAGGGGTCTGGGTTTTTTTGGATGAGAGGGAGACATTAGAAAGATTTTTGGAGAGCAAAAAACAGTGATAGAGAGCATTGGGAAAGATATAAGTCTGAAACATATAGAGATTCCTATAGACAGAAACGTTGAAACATAGAGAGGAAGATACATAGAAAGATAGAGAATTTGAAAGAAGGAAAAGGAGAGAACATTCTGGTTCTGCTCTGTCTCATTGTTACAATCGAGTTTACTGGTTTCAAGTAGTTTTGGGTCAAATTAAGCTAGCTTTTGGTGCTAATATCAGCCTGTTGACGTCTTCAAGTGTCTGTGGTTTATTTTTGAAGTGAAAAGTTGGTATGTTTCAAGCTGTTTGGTTTTATTGTTTGGGTCACTTGGTGTTACTGGCGATATCAGATTAGTTTGGTTTAGCTTTGGACCATTCCCGGGTCAATTTAAATACTGGGTTTGTTGCTGTATGTTCCCGGGGTTTTCACTTTGTCAAGTTGGTGCTGTGTTGGTTTTTCTTAGCTGTCTCATTGCTACTGTGATTGCTGTTGTACTGCTGGTTGCCTGGCTGTTCGTCACTGCTTACTCTTCTTCCCATTTCATATTCCAGGTACACATTCATAGTTCATCTCAATGCATCCCTCAAACTGGCAGTAAATGAAGTGCTGTTTGATTCATCTGAGTAATTTCCATTAGTACATTTTAGTGTTGACAGAACTATTTTCAGCTTGTAGTTAGTTAAGGAATGTTCGAGCTGTAATTAGGGATTGTCGGACTGTTATATCCATATGAACACTCTCTTAGCTTTATTAGAATAAAGTGTTTAATTGTGGTTTGCTTGACCATGGAAATTGAATCTGAAATAAGGAATTAATTCAATGTTGTTGATTCAGTCCTATTACAAGCATTAGAATGTATTAGCCTGTTTAAAATTGATTGGTTCATTTCATTGATTCATTTCTAGGTTCAGTTTATAAAATAAATCCCATGACGTGAGATTTCTAAAACTGCTAGTGCTCGATCTTGTGTTAAAATTGAGATTAATCATCTGGTTAAGTAGAAGTTTAAGATGATTTGAACACCCGTGAGGAATGATATCTTGAACTTGCAAAAAATATATGACAGTGGCTCTTTGAGGATTATTTGAATTCAAAGTAAGTTCTTTCCATATAATTGTCCACCATAGACTCAAATCTACTCACTTAGCTAACTAATCGTATGTTTGCTCGAATTGGTTATAGTTGAGTAGGATTTTGTCGCACTGTAGGAATTGGTGAGTTATTGCTCAACTGAACGACGTAATTAGATTAAAGGAATCGGGGGTGCATTTCATGTGACCCGGCTCCAATTTTGAACAAGATTAAATGAGGCGTGTCAGGAACCATAGGCGCATTTCATGCGGTGTGGCTCGTAACATGTTTTAAATAATTTGGAATCAACTCCTAAATAAATATAGCGGGATGTAGTTCGCTTTAAATTTGAATTAGAGGTGCGCCTCGCCTAATAGTTACACAAATCGCAAGACCCCCATAAGTGTATATATAAAGTGCTTAGATTTCGAGATGTGCTGTTTCTTAGCAAATATCATGGCCTTCTCAAAAGTGTAAATAAGTAATCGCTCTAGGCGCGCATTTTAATAATTTTACCTTCTTAAGTACGGGTGTGCATTTCATGCGACCCAAATCCGAAATGTTGAATAAGAATGTGTCTGGAATCCGAGTGCATTTCATGTGACGTGATTCGAAACATATTTTTAGGCAACCTTTTTTTTTCGCAAATCATAATAATAACAAAAGCGGTAATGGGATATTAATTCGCATTAAGTATATGACCGTAAAAATCAGATAAATAGGCCGAATATGACAGTTGAGCGACCGTGCTAGAACCACGGAATTCGGGAATGCCTAACACCTTCTCCCGAGTTAACAGAATTCCTTATCCGGATTTCTGGTTCGCGGACCATTAAATAGAGTCAAACCTTTCCTCAATTCGGGTTTCAAACCGGTGACTTGGGACACCATAAATCTCCCAAGTGGCGACTCCGAATCTCTCAATAGATGAACCCCGTTTTATTGTCCTTTAATTGGAAAAACTCTTTTTATATCTTTGCGCCTTCGCGGGTGCGGTAAAAAGAGGTGTGACAATGGCACTTGGATAATAGTTGAATTACCTCGAGGAAAGAAAGTTATAAGATACGAATGTGTGTATAAGATTAAGTATAAAGTTGATGGTATTGTGAAGAGGTACAAGGCAAGGATGGTTGTTAGGGGTGATACACAAGTCGAGGGTGTTGATTTTCATGAGATATTTTTTCATGTGATTAAAATGTGCACCATTAGATGCTTGATTACTGTTGTTGTTAAAGATAAATGGTTAATTTTTCAATTGGATGTCAACAATGTGTTTATTCACGTTAATTTAGATGAGGAAGTATATATGAAACTTCCCCCTGGCCTAACAGTTTTTTCTACCTCAAATTCTACTTCTCCCCTTGTTTGTAAGTTTGAAAAATTTCTTTATGGTTTGAGCCAAGCCTCCCGACAATGGTATGCTAAGCTATCTCAAACTCTTTATGAATAATTACTCTCTTTTCTTTAAGAAATCAACTTCATCTACTATCCTACTTGTTGTTTACGTTGATGATATAATTCTAACTAGTGATGTTCTTGTTGAGATAGCAACTCTCAAAAAATTCTTGGATGACCAATTTAAAATCAAGGATTTATGCTTGCTCAATTATTTCCTGGGTATTGAAATTTTGTAAGATGAGTTTGGGTTCTTCTTCACCAAAAAAAGTTTTCTTCTGATTTAATTTCTGAGTTTGGGTGCACCGATGTTTCAGCTATAGTCTCTCCCCTTAAGTTGTGTGTCAAGCTAACAGTTGATCAGGGTGAGGTGCTGCCTAATCCTCCATCTTATAGAAGTCTCATTGGAAAATTGAATTTTCTTACACACACTCGTCCAGATTTGTGTTTTGTTGTCCAACATTTAAGTCAATTTCTCAAGTCTCCTCATATTCCTCATGTGGTTGCTGTAATGCATATCCTGAGGTATTTGAATGGCACACGTAATGTATGGGTGTTTCTTAATGCTTCATCAAAATTTTCACTTCAGACCTTTTGTGATAGTGATTGGGCAGCTTGACCTAAGTCCTGCAGGTTTGTTTCCGATTTTTGCGTATCTTTGGGGGCATTCTTATTAGCTGGTGTCACACCTCCCTTTTTACTACCCCAAACACTTAAATGCGTATAAATGCACTCGTAGGGTATACCCCGACGCTCAATTACCCAAGACGGATAAAATAACGTAAGGGAAGGAGTTTTTCCAATTAAAGTACAATCGGTTCGGGATTTTATTAGAGATTAATCAGAGTCACCACTTGGGAATGAAAATGGTGTCCCAAGTCACCGGTTAATCCCGAATCCGAGGAATTTTGACTCTTATAAATGTCTGCGAAGCAGAGATCCGGATAAGGAACTCTGTTAACCCGGGAGAAGGTGTTAGGCACTCCCGGATTACGTGGTTTTAGCACGGTCACTCCACTGTCGTTCTTGACTTTTATTTGACTTGATTATGGATTTTAACAACATAATGTGCTTTTTACATAAATATTATTTTTAAGAATTTGCGACATCGCGAAAACACACCTCGAGTCATATCGCAACCAGTACACCTATGACTTTCGGTATATTTCGGCTTTGCCGAGATTTGGATTTGAGTCGCACCAAGTGCACACTCGTTCAATGAAAAGTATTTTAAAATCGTGCCCTAAATGATGTCTATCGGCTTTTAACTTTTGGAAGAGGCCATGGAATTCGCTATTAGCCTCTCTGGATATACTATGTTATTTCATTACTTAAATGGGGGCTCCGTTATTATTCGGGCGAGGCTCATCCCAATTTAATTTGGTTAAGGTCCAATCCTATTTAGTCCATCTATGTTTGCTATGTATTGTTCTTGCCTTATTCGATTTCTAATACTAACATTCCAGACCCTGTCGAGTTATTTATTGGGGCCTGGACTTCTTCTTCACTTAAATACATTCGTGATGGGCCAACCCAGGTCTTGGAACCCAGACTGTCTTCAAGTCTTCATTCAATGGACCAATCTGTTTCGTGTAACAGTTCAGGCCCACGTTATACATAGGGCCTAAACCAAATTGTAATAACAGAAGTATAATACATAATTCATATGAAGAATCAAATACTCGGAAAAACGAAACCAAATCAATTTTATTCATTTTTAGAAGATGAAACCCACTATGCAATATAGACAATACTTACACCAGATTACCACTAATTAATCTATATATGACTGGACTACCACTATTTCTTTGTTTTTTACCAAAGAGCCTACACCATTGTAGAAATCAATTATACTAAGAAAGGAAGAAAAAGTGATTGAACTATATATGACAGTGTTTAATCAATCCAATCATTTGCTAATGTCAACTAATTTATCCGAGACTAAATAATCTATTCATATGTACACTAGTATATTAATGATTCTAATTCAGCTTAGCTTATGAGATATCATGAACCCCAGTTGCGAATGAACTACTACTTCTTCTGACTACTCTTCTCTTTTGGACTTGTTATACAACTTTAAACTATGTTTGAACACTGATTCTAACACCAAATTAAACCCGTTTTAGAATCAACACAGCCAATTTCATTCCTCATCTTCTAAACTTATTCGAACTTTGAAGTTAGTTAGTGAACAGGTTAGCTAAGTGAATTTATTATTTTAAAACATGCCAGTGAGTTGATCAAATCTGATTTCAACGGGATTCCTATTTAACTAAATGATGAGTGATTTACGGCTATATTACCATTGTACTACTCGTTTCTTCATAACTTATTTCATTACCAGATTATTAGTCTCGCAAGTGTTATTAATCAACTTATATTTTAGAGCTTTTACCTAATTAAACTAAGTGGTAAACTGTCTATATTATACTACTACTATACTACTACTATACTAATTATTACAGCATTTATGTTTTGTTTTCATGCTACTACCTAACGCTACAGCAAATAAAATTACAGATTCAGCTAACAACATTAAACTACATACTACATAACAACATAAAATTAAAACTGGATCTTCATTTTATCAGAATCATCACTACAGCTTCAATTGAAAGAGAATTGTACCTGGATCAATAAGAAAAAGCCAATGAGTCTAGGGGATTTAAGTAGATAAGCAACAACAATGACTCAATCAGCAATGCAACAGTGATGATTTGAATATCAGCCAAATAGAAGACCACAGCAACAGCAAAAATGAAATCCCAAGCAAATCTCAAGCAGAAAACCACAAAACAGTTGTATATCCAGTGCTTTCACTCGAAAAATGCTCTAAAAAAGACTAGTGCTGTATTAATGCTATTATCTCTGAACTTTTCTTTTAAAAGCCAGCCCTTATTCTACTCTTTTTGGGAGTATTTATAGGCATGTGCCAAGGCTAAGACTTGGGGAGAAAGTATGGGATTAAATCCCACTTCTCCCCCTCTAAAAATTACCAAGTTTTCACTTAGGCCCCATTTCAGTTATGAAAAACCCTTCCAGCATGTGCTGGAAGGTTCTAAAAGATTCCTTTTAGGGCCTTTTACCAATGTATCCCTAATAGTTAAAGATTTTTACAGATTTCCCATTTTAGGGAGACCATTATACCCCTAGATCTCTGCAAAATTGCAGAAATCAGGAGCACAAATGTCTCATATGTCCCTATATGCTCTATTTAATCTACCATTTTACCAATTTAAGTTCCTTTTATGCCCTTAAGGACACTGCTGAATTACCCTACCTACCTAGGTCAGGTTTTCAGCATTTTTAGACTTATTTAACTAAGGGCCAGTCCTTGCATTGGTATTTAAGGACTGGCCAATTTTAACTTGAAGAACTATTTCAATTTTAACCACTTTTGCTTTATTTTCTGTTAATTAAAGACTTTGACTTCATTTTTAAGCTAATTGCAGGACTAGCATGCTTTATTGCTATGTTTAAACTATTTAAAACTTAGCCAGTCTCAAGTTGAGACTTAGCTTTGGCTATTAAAGCCAATCACTGAACATTTGGGCCCAAAACCATTTGCAGGTTTGGCCACTTTGCTGTTCAGGGCTCTGAAGAGAGCCTGGGCTAGTCTGCATTTGCAGACATAGCCATTTTGCACAACCAGCCACTTTTAAAGTGAGCTGTGTGTTAGGGCTTTATAGAATTGGTCAACCCTTTGCAAGGTTGACCATTCTTAAGCCAATTATTTAACTTATAACCTATTTTATTCATTTTCAGTTAATACCTATTTAAAAACTAACCATTTAGTGAGACCTAACACTAACAGCTATACCCAATTCACCTAAAGTATGATAGGCCCTAAACAGTGTTCAACTAACATGGAACTATTGCAGTTTTAGCCATTTCAACATATAATTGCACCCATAACCATATGAAACCTAACAGTGTTTATCAACTAATTAAAATTCAGAAAAGAGATTTGATAATGTTGAATCTCAACTAATTAACTCACATTTCTCAGGTTCATATAGCAAAGATATCAATTAACATTGAACAGGACTAATTAGAAACAACTTATGTTAAATGACTCACTGAAAGACTCAAACATACTCAAAATTCATGGGCACAGACATGTATGAAAACTCAATTCTCACAAACAGTTAAACTTAAACATGGTTTGATCAAACATGAGAATCAAATTGTCAACCTTAGAACCAGGCTAATGTAGGGAAGAGGAAACACCAAGAACATGAAAATCTTAATAGAACAAATCCTAATTGAGAATTAAACAATTAAACCAGTACATGAACTAAACATGCATGATAACAGGAGAAAAACTAGACCATGAAAGCTAGAAAGAAGCCCAGTTCTATCATAAATTATTAAAACCAAAGGCAACAAGAGTGGTCACAATAACCTAAGCTTGATTTTAAGCATAGGACAAAGATCAAAGGTCATGCTTTTGCCATGAATCAGAACTCAACAGTTAAAATGACACAGAAAAGATGAACTTCTCAATCTTAGAGCAAAAAGCCATGTGATCAAAACGAGGCATATAACAGACAAAGTCCTATCACTAACAGGCCCAAAAGAACACGGGGACACATAGGAGATGAACAAGTTAAGAAATCAGTGTGGTCACAGAGAAACAAACAAGGACCCACAGCATGAGAAGATAAGCAGAAAGGTCCTAGACTAGCATGTGAAGCACAAGATCGAGATAGCAAGAGATGTGAAACAGAAATGAAATTAGAAAACCAATATAAACCCTATGACTAACATGTTCAGAGGAACTAGTCAAGAATTAAGAGAAGAAACAGGTTAACAGATGAGGATATACAGGATAAATTGAAACGAAAGAAGATAAAAAGAGGACTAACAAGAACAAACCTAAAACTAACATGCAAAACAAAATCAGAGAAGATAAAACAAAACATGCAAGTAAACACAAATAAATCACAATAGCTAAAGAAAGAAAAAACAGAAAGGGCGGGTACTTAGCTTGGCGGGGTCTGTCCCCCAAGCTTTCCTATTCCTCTTTTCTTTTTGACTTCTTTCAGACTCTCCTATTCTTCTTCTTTGTTCCTTTTCTTTACTTCTTTTCAGACCCTTTTTTTCATTTTTCTTTCTTTTCTGATTCTTCTTCTAAGGCTTAAAGACGAAGCCTTTGGGGTTCTGGGTTTGTAGGGGGTATTTGTGGTGGTAAAAGACTGGATCTTGGAAGTGGTTTGAGTTTTGGAGTCGCCGGAGTTAGGTTTCCGGTGACACTTTTTGGGATATTCGAGACGTTCCGGTAATATTCGAGGGGCGAGAGTGGTATGGTTGGATAGATCGGAGAAAGGGGGTTCTTTTGTCATTGGTTTTGAGGTGAGATTCATACTTTGGTGGTCACCGGTGTAGTTCCAGTGACCGGCTATTCAAGAACAAGGTTTGTCTTCTAGGGTTTCTGGGTGTTTGTGGTGAAGAAGAAGGAGGAAAGGGTGAGGGAGATGAAGGGGGTGGCCGGAGACCACCGTGGAGGTGGTGGCCTCCATGGCCGGCAGGGTTTCAGAAGGGAGAGATGAAGAAGACGATGAAGGAGAAGGGAGAGATTCCTGGGCGGCTAGGGTTTGGGCTTCTGAAGAATGGCTTGGTCTCTTCAGACCAAAGCCTTAAATACTCGGAGCAACTAATGAGATCTGAGCCGTTCGTTTGATGAAGATCGATGGCTCTAAAGCGTGTTACATAAACGACGCCGTTTCATCATCAGTGAGACCAAAGGTCTCGCCTATTGGATCAACTAGGACGGACGGCTCAGATTAAACTCATCTTATTTTAATTAACTAATAATTCAACCAATTTATTCCTACCGTTGGATCATGCAAATGAACGGCTGAGATCAGCTAGCTCAAAGGCTTACGGACCAGATCTTTTGGGCTTAAGTGCTTGGGCCTCCTAATTCAATTCAAGTTGGCCCAAGCTTATTACACCACTAATTTTTTTTTGATTTTCTGGTATTTTAATTATTTTATGTATTTCCTTTTATACTTTTTTTTTCTTTTATGAAAAATTATAAATCCTAATTTCCTACTTACTCTAATTTTCTAATATTTTTTGTAATTTTTCTGCTATTTTTTCCTTTATTTTCCCCTATTTAAACTATTTTGCTAATTTTCTTAAAATCTAACTAATTAAACTAACAATTAATTACCTAGCCTATATTTTTTGATTTTCTTCTAATTTCCACTTATTCAAACACAAAAGTATAGCCAATTTCCAATAAATCAAGTAATTGCACTCAAAAACATTTTTATTTTAATTTTGGAATTAATTGCTCAATGCAAAAATCATGTGCTCACAACACCCACCATTTCTCCAGTGTGCCTTTTAATGACCCCTCCTCCACTGTTAATACCAGGATTACCTCAAGAACATCCATCAGTGTTTAATTTAATGGTCCCTTGTAGAGGAAATTTTCATGAGATTTTGATAATATTCAACTGTGGTCTAGCTTCCACAATCATTTGAGTCAATTGCGCTCATGGAGTTGCTAAGTCAGCCTGCCTGAACTGCTTAAGAACTTATTCACAAAAGAAATTCCTATGAAGAAGCTATTCTAAGTTATGATCCTACAATTACAATTGTTCCTAATCTAGCTTTTGCTCTTCTTCCCTCTCCGATGATGCAGAATCTCTTTCTTTTTGTTGATTTACTTTGATGCTGACTCTCTTTTTTGTTGATTTTCTTTGATGCTGACTCCTTTTTTTTTTTATTTTCACCGGTATTTCTTGATCTCGAGCTGAACCTGCTCAAAACAAAACAACAAACTATATTTTTTGTTTTCTGCCACAGTGTGGGCTTTTAGCTGTATAAACCATACTGTGCAAAAATGTATTCTCGTATTTGAAGGTGGGCGCCTAACAGAATTTAAATGTGCAATGCAAATGCAGAAAAATATTCCCGTATTTGAAGGTGGGCACCTAACTGAAATTAAACGTGCAATGCGAATGCAGAAAAGTATTCCCGTATTAGAAGGTGGGCACCTAACCGAAATTAAACGTGCAATGCAAATGCAGAAAAGTATTCCCGTATTAGAAGGTGGGCACCTAACCGAAATTAAACGTGCAATGCGAATGCAGAAAAATATTCCCGTATTAGAAGGTGGGCACCTAACAGAAATTAAACGTGCAATGTAAATGCAGAAAAGTATTCCCGTATTAGAAGGTGGGCACCTAACTGAAATTAAACGTGCAATGCGAATGCAGAAAAGTATTCCCGTATTAGAAGGTGGGCACCTAAATGAAATTAAACGTGCAATGCGAATGCAGAAAAATATTCCCGTATTAGAAGGTGGGCACCTAACTGAAATTAAACGTGCAATGCGAATGCAGAAAAGTATTCCCGTATTAGAAGGTGGGCACCTAACTGAAATTAAACGTGCAATGCAAATGCAGAAAAGTATTCCCGTATTAGAAGGTGGGCACCTAACCGAAATTAAACGTGCAATGCAAAATGCAGAAAAATATTCCCGTATTAGAAGGTGGGCACCTAACAGAAATTAAACGTGCAATGCAAATGCAGAAAAGTATTCCCGTATTAGAAGGTGGGCACCTAACAGAAATTAAACGTGCAATGCAAATGCAGAAAAGTATTCCCGTATTAGAAGGTGGGCACCTAACCGAATTTAAACGTGCAATGTAAATGCAGAAAAGTATTCCCGTATTAGAAGGTGGGCACCTAACAGAATTTAAACGTGCAATGCAAATACAGAAAAGTATTCCCGTATTAGAAGGTGGGCACCTAACAGAAATTAAACGTGCAATGCAAATGCAGAAAAGTATTCCCGTATTAGAAGGTGGGCACCTAACCGAATTTAAACGTGCAATGTAAATGCAGAAAAGTATTCCCGTATTAGAAGGTGGGCACCTAACAGAATTTAAACGTGCAATGCAAATGCAGGAAAAGTATTCCCGTATTAGAAGGTGGGCACCTAACAGAATTTAGACGTGCAATGCGAATGCAGAAAAATATTTCCGTATTAGAAGGTGGGCACCTAACAGAAATTAAACATGCAATGCAAATGCAGATAATATATTCCCGCAGCCTGAGGACTGGGGAGCTGATTTTAAGATGTTACCTTCCTCTTTTTGGTATTTTCTTTTTACCAACTTATCTCTTACCTGTGAATTTCTTCACTTATTCGGCGGACCTTCTCTTTTGGTATTTTTTAATTTTCCACATTGGTCACATTCACTTTAAAAGTGATTAGTGACAATTTGTTCCTGCATGAAACAAAATTTATTAGATATAAACTGCTGGCAACTGGCATCCGCCGTCCCCACATCTCATTGCTTCCTTTGTTTTTGCTTTCTCATGCTGCTTGACTTTCATCTTCTTGTCCCTTGCAGACTCTTTTTGTATTTTCTATTTCTCCATTTTTGTTTTGTTTTCTTTTTCTTTGGCCATGTTTGTCAGGCTTCCTTATTTTCTTCCCAAATCTTCCTTCTTTCTAATCCAGTGTTGTTTCAACTTCCGTTATCAGGAGCTGGTAGTTAGCTCTCAAAAGGTAAACAATGAAATGCAGAAAAATGAAAGGCAAGTAGGGGGTATTTTGGGGGGGGGATGATAGAACTTATCTGGGTACTTGCTGGCTGATTCCGTTGACCACGCCATGTATTTAAACTCTGACCCAGTTCGTTCCAATCATTATTCTGACTCTGAATTGCCTTTTACCCGAACCGATACTATTTTTTGTTGCCTTTTCTCTTTTCTCTGATAGTCCTCACGATCGCCCTATGGTGCCTCGAAAGGTTTTCACCAATAAGACTCTCTCATTTATTCTCTCGACCTCCCAATCATCTCACAGTGCCGATTAAGGTTTTCACCGATGAGACTCTCTCATTTTTATTTCTCTCAAACTCACAGTCGCCTCACGGTGCCGATTAAGGTTTTCACCGATGAGATTCTCTTATTTTTTCATTTTTCTTTTTTTTTTCTTTTTTTTTTTGTATTTTGTTTTCTGTACCACGGGTATTATCCGATATTTCGCTCCTCCTTCGTTGCATTCGTTATCATTTCAAAATTGATCAGAAGGTCTTTCTTTGGACTGTAACGTGGCTTTTGGATGGGTTAGGAAAGAAAGGTATAAAGGCTCAAAATTTCACGAGGGTTCAAAATATTTACAACTCTCGGAATTATTAAACATAACTTCTGCCCCAGTTTCAATATGTGGGGAATTTTTGGATTTTTTCTTTATTGTGACTGAACCTCAGAGAGGCTGCCTACGTACCCTTTCGGGATCAAGTCAGACGTAGTTCATCCAACTTCATTAGTTAGATGGATTTCTTTTGACTTTTTCCCGATTTCTTTGTCTTTTTTTTTCATTTCATTATTTCCATCATCTTTTCATCATTTTTTCATTTCGTCAATTTCGATCTTATTGCGCTATAAGCGATTCCGAGAGAGGGATATGAAAGAATTCATTCATTAAGGCTCAAAAGGGGGTTATCAATGGATAAAGTGTTTGGATAGAGAATAAAACGCCTTCGTCATTTCAATTCCAAAATCACAACAAAACACAAAACATATAATTGAAAAGGAATCATACATAGTATCTTTTGACTGCATCTGAATTGATAGCAGTCTCTACGCACTTTCCTTCAACATCTGTTAGATACAATGCTCCATTGGACAACACCCGTGATACCACAAACGGTCCTTGCCAATTTGGCGCAAACTCGCCCTTTGCTTCGGCCCAATGCGGTAGGATACGCCTCAAGACAAGCTGTCCGACTTCAAACTTTCGAGGTCGCACCTTCTTATTATATGCTCTGGCCATTCTTCGTTGATACAACTGTCCATGGCAAACTGTGGCCAACCTTTTCTCATCAATCAAACTCAACTGTTCCAAACGGGCCTTTACCCATTCATCGTCGTCTATCTCAGATTCAGCTATGATCCGTAATGACGGTATTTCTATTTCTGCGGGTGTAACAGCCTCCGTTCCATACACCAGTGTATAATGTGTGGTTCCGATAGAAGTACACACTGTCGTGCGGTAACCCATGAGAGCGAAGGGTAACTTTTCATGCCATTGCCTGGATCCCTCCACCATCTTTCGAAGAATCTTCTTGATGTTCTTATTTGCTACCTCCACTGCACCATTCGCTTTTGGCCTGTAAGGTGTGGAATTGCGGTGTGTGATCTTAAACCTTTCACAAACTTCCGCCATGAGATGACTGTTCAGATTGGCTCCATTGTCTGTGATAATCACCTTGGGAATTCCGAATCGGCATATAATATTCTCATGCACAAAATCCACCACCGCTTTCTTTGTCACCGCCTTGAATGTCTTAGCTTCAACCCATTTGGTAAAATAATCAATTGCAACCAGAATGAACCTGTGCCCATTAGAAGCGGCTGGATCTATTGGGCCGATGACATCCATGCCCCAAGCAACAAAGGGCCAAGGTGCTGACATTGTGTGCAACTCATAAGGCGGGGAGTGGATCAGATCCCCATGTACCTGGCATTGATGGCATTTCTTTACATACCTGATACAATCACGTTCCATCGTAAGCCAGTAGTACCCGGCTCTCAAAATCTTCTTTACTAAAACATATCCACTCATGTGGGGTCCACACACTCCGGCATGTACTTCAATCATGATTTCATCTGCTTGTTGTGCATCCACACACCGCAATAAACCCAAATCTGGTGTTCTTTTGTATACCACTCCTCCACTGAGGAAAAATCCATTGGCTAGACGCCTGATGGCTCTCTTTTGGTCTCCAGTGGCTTGCTCAGGGTAT
Organism: Nicotiana noctiflora; assembly: GCA_032618575.1. Taxonomy (NCBI): domain Eukaryota; kingdom Viridiplantae; phylum Streptophyta; class Magnoliopsida; order Solanales; family Solanaceae; genus Nicotiana; species Nicotiana noctiflora. The sequence goes on along the minus strand of JASVEL010004286.1, from coordinate 25,018 downwards.
TTGCCGGCTTTCAAGTATTCCCTAATATCATGATACCACGGCTCTCCATCTAACTCTTCTTCCACAGCGAAGCAATAAGCATTCTGATCACGGACTTGGATCTGGAGCGGATCTATATATGTCTTGTCAGGATGATGCAGCATAGAGGACAATGTAGCCAAAGCATCTGCAATCTCATTGTGCATTCTTGGGATGTGCTTGAACTCTATAGACTGGAATCTTTGAGACAACTCGTGCAAACAATATCGATAAGGTATCAATTTCAAATCTCGCGTCTCCCATTCCCCTTGGATTTGGTGTACCAAGAGATCCGAGTCACCCATGACCAAAATCTCTTGAATACCCATGTCGATTGCCATCCTTAACCCCAAGATGCATGCCTCATATTCAGCCATGTTGTTGGTACAGAAAAATCGGAGCTGAGCGGTGACGGGATAATGTTGTCCCGTACTTGAAATGAGTACCGCTCCGATACCAACACCCTTGTTGTTGACGGCTCCGTCAAAGTACATTTTCCATCCTGGTTTCTCCTCTTGCTCTATCTCCTCGACAATCATTGCTTCTTCATCCGAAAAGTACGTCTTCAATGGTTCATACTCATCATCTACCGGATTCTTAGCTAAGTGATCTGCAATAGCTTGTGCCTTCATTGCCGTACGGGTCACATAAATAATGTCAAATTCTGTGAGCAGAATCTGCCATTTGGCCAATCTTCCCGTAGGCATGGGCTTCTGAAATATGTACTTGAGAGGGTCCAGTCGAGATATCAAGTACGTGGTATACGCTGACAAATAATGCTTTAGCTTTTGAGCTACCCAAATCAATGCACAACAAGTTCTTTCCAGTTGGGTATACTTCACCTCGTAGGATGTAAACTTTTTGCTGAGGTAGTATATGGCTTGTTCTTTCTTGCCTGTCTCATCATGTTGACCCAGTACACAACCGAAAGAGTTATCTAGCACCGTCAGATACAAAATCAAGGGTCGCCCTGGTTCCGGAGGAACTAACACCGGAGGATTGGCCAAATATTCCTTGATCTTGTCAAAGGCTTCCTGACACTCGTCGGTCCATTTCACTGCTGCATCTTTCTTCAACAATTTGAAGATCGGTTCACATGTTGATGTCAATTGAGCAATGAACCGACTAATGTAATTCAACCTTCCTAGCAAACTCATGACCTCCTTCTTGTTCTTCGGCGGAGGTAGACTTTGAATAGCCTTGATCTTTGATGGATCCAATTCGATACCTCGCCGACTCACAATAAACCCCAGTAGTTTCCCTGAGGGTACTCCAAAGGCGCATTTTGCCGGATTGAGCTTTAAATTGTACCTTCGAAGTCTTTGGAAGAACTTCCTCAGATCTCTCACATGATCAGGTTGTTTTCTGGACTTTATGATGACATCGTCCACATATACTTCAATTTCTCGATGCATCATATCATGGAACATTGTGGTCATTGCCCTCATGTAAGTTGCTCCGGCATTCTTCAATCCAAACGGCATTACTCTGTAACAGTATGTTCCCCAAGGTGTAATAAAGGCAGTTTTCTCAGCATCTTCTTCGTCCATAAGGATCTGGTGATAACCAGCATAACAGTCCACAAACGAACCGATTTCATGCTTGGCGCAATTGTCGATCAATATGTGAATGTTTGGCAATGGAAAGTCATCCTTCGGACTAGCTTTGTTGAGGTCTCTATAATCTACACACACTCTGGTTTTTCCATCTTTCTTCGGGACCGGCACAACATTTGCCAACCAGGTGGGGTACTTGGTAACTCTTATGACTTTTGCCTCAAACTACTTGTTCACCTCTTCTTTTATCTTTACACTAATGTCCGTCTTGAATTTCCTCAACTTCTGCTTCACCGGCCGGCATTCAGGGTATATAGGCAACTTGTGCACCACCAAATCAGTACTGAGTCCGGGCATGTCATCATAGGACCAGGCAAAAATGTCCTTAAATTCGTGTAACAACCTTATCAATTACTCCCGGAGGGGTGCCTCCAAATGTACACTAATCTTTGTTTCTCGGACATCATCTTCGCTTCCCAAATTTACAGATTCCGTATCACTCAGATTCGGTTTGGGTTTTTCCTCGTATTGTTTCATGTCCTTGCTTGTTTCCTCCAGGGCTTCCTCATCTTCACATTCTATTTCACTATCTTCCTCGATTTCTTGTATAGTAACATGATTGTCAGAACTGGGTCTAGAATCCTTCACGCATGACATGGCATTGGAATCAACACATGCAAAACTGTACAAAAGGAAAAATAAAGAAAAATAAGGCAAAAGTGAAGAGAAAGGAAAATTGCATTTCATTGATAAAAGAACGAACAAAGTTCGGGATACATGGTGATTTTTCTTTTCATGAGGGGAATGGGAAAACTATAAAAATAACAACTTTTGGGAAAGCAATGATGAAATTTTGGAGCTAACTACCAAGACTCCTTTCTGATAGGGAAAGGAGTAGCTTCCTAATTGTTCAACATGATTCCAGGCCCCACAAACTGCACATCCATTTTGCTTGTGCCTTCCCCTGCTTCAACCGTATTCACCTCCCAAAACATTTTTTCAAAACTCAGCATTTCTTCATCAAGTTGGGTCTCAATGCACTTTGTCGCAGCAGATGTCCGATATTTTGTACCAGGCCTGACGAAGGTGTCGGATAATTTGGGTATGGGTTTGGGCAAGGTCCAGTTCTTTTTGGCTTTTGAGGCTCTTTGGATGTCGGCAAAGGTGGGTTTGAACCCTAAGCCGAATGTACCTTTGTTTTCCGGAAGCTGAACTGGCTGAATGACTCCCTGCAGTGCTTTGCCCAGTCCCTTTCCTGGTGCAAATCCGTTTCTGAGCATCTCTTTGGCCACCATCACAGCAGTTGGTGCCATCATAGGAATTGGCAATCTCTCACCTTCTGCAATTCTGTTCACCACAATAGCATCCGTCACTTGGTAGACCCAAGGACCTCTATCCCCATCAGCATCACTAAACGGTGCCACCATATTACAAGCATTCTCTTCCCCATGGACTACAATCTCTTGCTGTTCCCACTCAAACTTGACCATCTGGTGTAGAGAAGATGGTATTGCCTTGGCCGCATGGATCCAGGGTCGGCCTAACAACAAGTTGTATGACACAGCAATGTCGAGCACCTGGAATTCCATAGTAAAATCAACTGGACCGATAGTCACCTCCAGGATAATATCTCCCAATGTATTTTTACCTCCGCCGTCAAACCCTCTCACGTTAATACTGTTCTTCCGGATTCTATCCGGGCTGATGTTCAGCTTCCCTAAAGTTGACAGCAGGCAAATGTTAGCGCTCGATCCGTTGTCAATCAATACCCTGGTCACTACCGACTCTTCACTTTTTACCGTAAGGTACAATGCCTTATTGTGCTCAGTTCCCTCCACCGGCAGCTCCTTATCAGAGAATGTGATCCTATTAGACTCGAAAATTTTGTTGGTAATCTTTTCCAAATGACAAACTGAGATCGTTTCCGGGACGTGAGCCTCATTTAGAATCTTCATAAGAGCCTTCCGGTGTTCTTCTGAATGTATCAGCAAAGATAGCAAGGAAATCTGGGCAGGAGTCTTTCTCAACTGCTCAACCACTGAGTACTCTTGTGACTTCATCTTCTTAAGGAATTCCTCTGCTTCGGTTTCTTCAATTGGCTCTCTTTCACCGCTTTCATCTTTCTCAGTTCTTCTGGAGCAAAACATCTTCCCGACCGAGTGAGTCCATGCGTTTCATTAATTTCACCAGAAATCTCCTTTCCTTTATGAACCACTGATACCTTGTTATAGTTCCAAGGTACAGTCTTTGTACTCACCACCGGCAGTTGCACTACCGGCTTTATAATTACGGGCTCTGTACTTGCACCTTTTACAGTCACAATCGTCTTTGCACCTGGCACTACCACTTTCAAGCCTCCCAACACTACTGGCTTTCATGTCGGTTTCTCAACAATCGCTTTCTCTTTCACAGCTTCCTTTTCAACCTTGCCACTCGACTTTATCATCATCACAGCCTGAGACGGTTTTTGACTGCTATCACCTTGCACCAATTCTATCATGTGTGTTTCGTGGTGATTTGGCAGTGGATTTTGGGTAATGTTCGGGGATTCTGGGGCCTGAACTTCAATTCTCCTATCATCAATGAGATCCTGAATGGCATTCTTCAACTGCCAACATTTTTCGGTATCATGGCCCACTGTTCCTGAACAATATTCACATCTAACAGAAGGATCAAGGTTCTTCGGGGGAGGGTTTGGAACTTTAGGTGCAACTGGGCTTAACATCCCCAACTCTTTCAACCTATGATAAAGGCTGGTATATGATTCCTCGAGAGGGGTGAATGTTTTTCTTGCTTTGTTTCTCCAATCAGAGTCCGGCCTGGGTCTAGTTTGGTTTCTGTAAGGTTTAGAGGCTGGGTATGTGTTCTGGGTGTGGTACACATTGTGCGGAGCTTGAGCTCTCCACACATGAGGTGGTGGTGGTGGGTAGACTTGGGCTTGCGGGTGGTGGTAATGAGGGACTGTTGGTGGGTATGGTGGTGGTGGTGGGTTATATGGGCTTGGTGTGTTGTATGGGTTTGGTGGGTAAGATGATGGTGGTGGATTATATGGAGTTGACGGGTTTGGTGGGTGTTGGCGGTAGGGTCTTGGTGGGTTATAATGTGGGCTACGACTCCATGACATGCTCTCTACAGTTGCCACCTCTTCCTTCTTCTTCTTTTCCCCCGTTTCCAGTTTGAATAGCTTGATTGGTGGCCTTGATGGCCGAGAAACTCATGATTTTATTTGTCTTCAAACCTTCCTCTACGAAGCTTCCCATTTTCACGACTTCGTTGAAACTCTTCCCAATTGCGGACACTAGATGACCGTAGTATGTAGGCTCCAGAGCCTGTAGAAAATAATCCACCATCTCCCCTTCTTTCATGGGTGGATCTACTCTTGCGGCCTGCTCTCTCCATCTGAAACCGAATTCTCTAAAGCTTTCCCCTGGCTTCTTCTCCATTTTTGTAAGGGACAACCTGTCAGGTATGATCTCCAAGTTGTACTGAAAGTGACTTGCGAATGCTTGTGCTAAGTCGTCCCAGACGAACCATCTTGTGTGGTCTTGTCGAGTGTACCACTCTAAAGCTGAACCACTCAGACTCTGGCTGAAGTACGCCATCAATAACTCATCTTTACCTCCCGCACCTCTCATCTTGCTACAGTATCCTCTGAGATGAGCTACCGGATCCCCGTGTATACATGTCGAATTTTGGCAACTTGAATCCCACGGGAAGTTGCACCTCAGGGAATAGACACAGGTCCTTGTAGGCTACACTCACCTGCCCTCCTAGACCTTGCATAGTGCGGAAAGCATTCTCCAGACTTTTTACTTTTCGGGCCATCTCTTCCTGCCCAGCACTCTTTGCAATCCTTTCTTCGCTTGTTTCTATCATCGGAGCATGAGACTCATGTTGTCTGAAAGTTGGCTCCGGAGGGTAGTAGTGAGGATCATGGATATGAAACATCGGTTCACTGGAGGATTTGTGCATAGCAGCGGGCGGAGGTGCCACATACACAGGAGCAACTTGTGGTATGTGAGGTGGTGCTTGCTTGGCCGGAGGTGGTGGTATCTGGGAGGTGGAGGCATAGTAGTGAGGGTAATCGGGGTAGGTGGAGGATGAGTTCATGGTTGGTGGTTCAGGATTAGGATTGGCTGGAGGGACATATGCGGGGTTGGCAGGGTAGGCTGGTAGTGGTTGACCTCTAGACCAGGCCCGGTACATCTCGGCCATCTGCTGCCTCAGCTTGTACATTTCCTCCTTCATGCCTGCCACATCCACAATCTCTTCTTCGTGAGCAGGGTCCACAATGGTTGCCTCAATTTCCTGGGATACGGCTTTCGTCATCTTTTTGTATCTGGTGTTGTATGGGTGGGTAGCCAGAATGCCAGTTGCCTATAGAATCTGAACTCACAAACATCAACACCCGTTAGTTGTTAGCGCATGGATAGAATGCAACGACTTTAAAACAAACACATTTACTCGAATCGTTATGCATCATCCCGACTGCTGCTCATTTGGACCACCTTCTTTTCTCTTTTTCCGCTCTTTTTCTCTTTTTTTTTTTTCTTTTTTTCTTTTTTTTTTCTTCTGTTGCTTTTTCTTTCTCTTTTTCTTGCTTTTTCTCTTTTTCTTGCTTTTTCTCATTTCTTGCTTTTTCTTTCTCATCTCTTTTCTTGCTTGCTTTTCTTTTCATCTCTTTTTCATTGTTATTTTCGTAATTACGTTCCTATTTATCTGCCTAGCGGATTTTTAAAAGAAATGACATAAAGCAGAAAAATTGACAACAACACTTGTTTTTCTCATTGATAATTCAAAACATTGATTACAAGATGATGTTTTAAAAAGAAAAATAAAAGATGATGCATGCCCTAAGAGTACATTAATGCACCTAGTGCCCGCGAGGCATCGTTCGGCCTTGCCGCGGGCCTATATGCTAATCCCCTTTGAAGCCTATCTAGGTCGGCCATGACTTGTTGTACAAAGAACTTCACTGCAGATACAAAGGTCCTTCGAGACATATCTTCACAAAGTTGGGTCTTCCGGGTGATGTATTGGGCGATGCGAACAATCTTTTCTCTGATGAACCCCTTTTCTTGCAATAACCGGCTTATTTGTTGAGTGCGAGCATCCAAGACATGTTGGTTGTCCTTTTACACCTGTTGCAGCTCCAATTCTAATCTAGCCATAGTCGTGTAGCAATGTTCTCTTTCTTCCTCAAGATCTTTGATAATCTTGTTGCTCTTGGCCGTGGTTGAAATTATTTTCTTTCTAAGCTGGGCTACTTCAAAATCATGCTTGTCTTGTAGTTGTTGAACCAACTTGGCTCTTTTCTCCGTATCTCTGTCCATTTGCTTCCGAGCCATGACTAACTCTTTCTCAGCTTTATCCAAATCGAAGCTATAGTCATTTACCTTTCGCCGGAGAATCTCAATTAACTTTTCATCCCGGGCCGAGCGAACTGGGGTCTCGGATGCAGTTTTTATTTGAGCTATTTGAGCTTTCAACATCTCATTTTCTTTCTTCAACTGTTTCTTCTCCACTTCATCGGATGCCGCTTGTAAACCGCTTTCGAAATGAAGATTTCTCAATTTATCCTCCAACAGACTGATTTTGGCCTTGTATTCTTTTTCCTTGGCCATCTATTTCTGATTCTCCTCGGATTGCTCTATCAAGTCTTGCAAGTGAGGTCTCTTTGAAAGACGTTCGTGTTCAACCCCTCGTCGGTACCATGTAGAGTATCCAGGTGATATCTCCCCTCTTGCTCTATTCGGCACACAAGTATCAATCTTCAGATTTTGGCATTCATTCCAGATTTGCCGGATTTTTGCTTCCGGGAATTGCCCGTCTGGACCAATCTCCACGGCTTGCACACTGAGGTCCCCATCCCTCGGAATAATTTGACACCGCCCTAACTGTCGCAAGGCTCTGTATGGAGCATAAGGTTGTATACTCTTCAAACCCATGATCAAAAATGGCGATCCCTCCGTTGGCATGTATATTACCTCGTCAAGAGGTAACCAGTCATACGTCCAATCAATTTGACCGTCAGTTAGTGATCGAAGATACACAATCCAACCTTGGACTCCCTCTGGCAACTTTACTTCTTTTGTCCTCGCATTGAACTCTTCCAAACATGTCCGATCGGTCGAACCATAGCTCGAGAATGAAGGGTGGTGGCATAGATGCTCGATTAGCCAGATTTGCAAGATCAAGTTACACCCCTCGAAGAAGCTAGCCCCCGCTTTGCACGCAGTCAGAGCACGATAGATATCCGCAACAATCATCGGGGCCAGAGTACAGTTTTCTTGTACTATCAGTGTGGTAGCTACCCCGGCGACTTTTATATTGATATGTCCATCTTTCCTCGGGAATACAACAACTCCAAGAAATGCTACCAAAAATGCAAACCTCCGGTGTTCCTCCCATTTCACTCGGTTGGACTTACAACATAACTTGTTGGTTGGGTCGTTGAAACCCCCAACGTGTCCAAACCTATTGTAGATGAAGCTTAAAGAACAAAATCCATTGGCCAGATCTTCATTATGAACATTCCGAGCAATTTTCAAAGAATCGAGGAAACGATGTACTGTCACTGTCCTCGGAGATACTGGATATTTTCCTTTTAGCGGGACCTCAGTCTTCCCGATGTAGAAGGCAATCTCTTCCAAAGTAGGGGTAAGCTCAAAATCTGGGAAATGAAATACGTTGTGTGCCGAATCCCAAAACGAGACCAACGCTCTAATCACATCACCCCGAGGAACCATGTCTAATAACCCTGTAAGGTCTTTTAAATACTTTTTGACCCAGTCTTGACCATCGGATCCCATGTCCTGCCACCATAATTTCAGCTCCAAGGGGATTTTATTTAGGGAAAATTGTTCATTCATCATCGTGCTTGTCCTGCACATTTATTAAGGCGAATTTATTTAGAAAAAATAAAAATCTTTTTTCAATGCAGGTTTTCAATTTTTGAGGAAAATAGAAGAAAATGACTTTCGAAGTGGCCATTTTTGCCAAAACAGCCTTCCGGCGTCCTTTCGGAACATTCGGCCATTTCCAAAAATAGCAATCACCTCGATTATTTGAAGAGAAAATCTTTTTGGTCTTTTTCTAAAAGTGTGGTTGGACCCGTTTAAGGGTTGCCTACGTATCCCTCCTAACGGCGAGAATCAAACCTGCGTAGTTCGGTCAGATTATTTGACCAATTATTTTCAACAAAAACTGTTCCTCCTATTTTTCAAATTTTCGATTTTTCCGGGTACCTGTTTTCTATAAATCATTATTTTCCTCTCTCTTTTTTTTCAACAATTTTTCCAATCTCGGGATTTTTACCGGTCCGCATAACGATCAAGGACAATAAAATGCAACACATAGCATGCTCGGTCTTTTCAATACCGGGTCACCTGTCCTAGACGGACCCAACCCCTGTGTTGAGTCCCCTAAGTCAAATATGATGCAAATAATCGTCCTAGACCTATGTTCAAAATCTTACGGTTTCATAGATTGCTAGACCGTGTACCCGAGCGGACAACTCGAATCGAGGAGGGGCCTACGTACCGGTGACCCGCGGAGTCAATCGGCTTTGTAACTTATCCGGCCTCTGTTTTCTTAATTTAAGGTGACTTTAACAGAAAGGGGAGTCTCAACCAGTAAGCACATCCCCGAGGGAAAAGAGAGAAGGGTTTTCGGTACAGTTTTATATACAGTTCACATAGTATCAAAGAGATAAAGCACATAGCATGTTGTTCAAATCACATAACGAAGTCAAACAGAAACGCGAACGGCAGTTCTAAGGAGCTCGAGTTCTTAAACCCTGAAACCGAAGTTCAGGGTTGAATCCCCAGCAGAGTCGCCAGAGCTGTCACACCTCCCTTTTTACTACCCCAAACACTTAAATGCGTATAAATGCACTCGTAGGGTATACCCCGACGCTCAATTACCCAAGACGGATAAAATAACGTAAGGGAAGGAGTTTTTCCAATTAAAGGACAATCGGTTCGGGATTTTATTAGAGATTAATCGGAGTCGCCACTTGGGAATGACAATGGTGTCCCAAGTCACCGGTTAATCCCGAATCCGAGGAATTTTGACTCTTATAAATGTATGCGAAGCAGAGATCCGGATAAGGAACTCTGTTAACCCGGGAGAAGGTGTTAGGCACTCCCGGATTCTGTGGTTTTACGGTCGCTCCACTGTCATTCTTGACTTTTATTTGACTTGATTATGGATTTTAACAACATAATGTGCTTTTTACATAAATATTATTTTTAAGAATTTGCGACATCGCGAAAACACACCTCGAGTCATATCGCAACCAGTACACCTATGACTTTCGGTATATTTCGGCTTTGCCGAGATTTGGATTTGAGTCGCACCAAGTGCACACTCGTTCAATGGAAAGTATTTTAAAATCGTGCCCTAAATGATGTCTATCGGCTTTTAACTTTTGGAAGAGGCCATGGAATTCGCTATTAGCCTCTCCGGATATACTATGTTATTTCATTACTTAAATGGGGGCCCCGTTATTATTCGGGCGAGGCTCATCCCAATTTAATTTGGTTAAGGTCCAATCCTATTTAGTTCATCTATGTTTGCTATGTATTGTTCTTGCCTTATTCGATTTCTAATACTAACATTCCAGACCCTGTCGAGTTATTTATTGGGGCCTGGACTTCTTCTTCACTTAAATACATTCGTGATGGGCCAACCCAGGTCTTGGAACCCAGACTGTCTTCAAGTCTTCATTCAATGGACCAATCTGTTTCGTGTAATAGTTCAGGCCCACGTTATACATAGGGCCCAAACCAAATTGTAATAACAGAAGTATAATACAGAATTCATATGAAGAATCAAATACTCGGAAAAACGAAACCAAATCAATTTTATTCATTTTTAGAAGATGAAACCCACTATACAATATAGACAATACTTACACCAGATTACCACTAATTAATCTATATATGACTGGACTACCACTATTTCTTTGTTTTTTACCAAAGAGCCTACACCATTGTAGAAATCAATTATACTAAGAAAGGAAGAAAAAGTGATTGAACTATATATGACAGTGTTTAATCAATCCAATCATTTGCTAATGTCAACTAATTTATCCGAGACTAAATAATCTATTCATATGTACACTAGTATATTAATGATTCTAATTCAGCTTAGCTTATGAGATATCATGAACCCCAGTTGCGAATGAACTACTACTTCCTCTGACTACTCTTCTCTTTTGGACTTGTTATACAACTTTAAACTATGTTTGAACACTGATTCTAACACCAAATTAAACCCGTTTTAGAATCAACACAGCCAATTTCATTCCTCATCTTCTAAACTTATTCGAACTTTGAAGTTAGTTAGTGAACAGGTTAGCTAAGTGAATTTATTATTTTAAAACATGCCAGTGAGTTGATCAAATCTGATTTCAACGGGATTCCTATTTAACTAAATGATGAGTGATTTACGGCTATATTACCATTGTACTACTCGTTTCTTCATAACTTATTTCATTACCAGATTATTAGTCTCGCAAGTGTTATTAATCAACTTATATTTTAGAGCTTTTACCTAATTAAACTAAGTGGTAAACTATCTATATTATACTACTACTATACTACTACTACTATACTAATTATTACAGCATTTATGTTTTGTTTTCATGCTACTACCTAACGCTACAGCAAATAAAATTACAGATTCAGCTAACAACATTAAACTACATACTACATAACAACATAAAATTAAAACTGGATCTTCATTTTATCAGAATCATCACTACAGCTTCAATTGAAAGAGAATTGTACCTGGATCAATAAGAAAAAGCCAATGAGTCTAGGGGATTTAAGTAGATAAGCAACAACAATGACTCAATCAGCAATGCAACAGTGATGATTTGAATATCAACCAAATAGAAGACCACAACAACAGCAAAAATGAGATACCAAGCAAATCTCAAGCAGAAAACCTCAAAAACAGTTGTATATCCAGTGCCTTCACTCGAAAAATGCTCTAAAAAAGACTAGTGATGTATTAATGCTATTATCTCTGAACTTTTCTTTTAAAAGCCAGCCCTTATTCTACTCTTTTTGGGAGTATTTATAGGCATGTGCCAAGGCTAAGACTTGGGGAGAAAGTATGGGATTAAATCCCACTTCTCCCCCTCTAAAAATTACCAAGTTTTCACTTAGGCCCCATTTCAGTTATGAAAAACCCTTCCAGCATGTGCTGGAAGGTTCTTTTTTATTCTTTTCCTGAGATTTTACCAATGTATCCCTAATAGTTAAAGATTTTTACTGATTTCCCCTTTTAGGGAGACCATTATACCCTTTGATCTCTGCAAAATTGCAGAAATCAGGGATACAAATGACTCCCGTGACCCTATATGTTCTATATAATCTACCATTTTACCAATTTAAGTTCCTTTTATGCCCTTAAGGACACTGCTGAATTACCCTACCTACCTAGGTCAGGTTTTCAGCATTTTTAGACTTATTTAACTAAGGGCCAGTCCTTGCATTGGTATTTAAGGACTGGCCAATTTTAACTTGAAGAACTATTTCAATTTTAACCACTTTTGCTTTATTTTCTGTTAATTAAAGACTTTGACTTCATTTTTAAGCTAATTGCAGGACTAGCCTGCTTTATTGTTATGTTTATACTATTTAAAACTTTGCCAGGTCTCAAGTTGAGACTTAGCTTTGGCTATTAAAGCCAATCACCGAACATTTGGGCCCAAAACCATTTGCAGGTTTGGCCATTTTATGCTCAGGGCTCTAAAGAGAGCCTGGGCCAGTCTGCATTTGCAGACATAGCCATTTTGCACAACCAGCCACTTTTAAAAGTGAGCTGTGTGTTAGGGCTTTATAGAATTGGTCAACCCTTTGCAAGGTTGACCATTCTTAGGCCAATTATTTAACTTATAACCTATTTTATTCATTTTCAGTTAATACCTATTTAAAAACTAACCATTTAGTGAGACCTAACACTAACAGCTATACCCAATTCACCTAAAGTATGATAGGCCCTAAACAGTGTTCAACTAACATGGAACTATTGCAGTTTTAGCCATTTCAACATATAATTGCACCCATAACCATATGAAACCTAACAGTGTTTATCAACTAATTAAAATTCAGAAAAGAGATTTGATAATGTTGAATCTCAACTAATCAACTCACATTTCTCAGGTTCATATAGCAAAGATATCAATTAACATTGAACAGGACTAATTAGAAACAACTTATGTTAAATGACTCACTGAAAGACTCAAACATACTCAAAATTCATGGGCACAGACATGTATGAAAACTCAATTCTCACAAACAGTTAAACTTAAACATGGTTTGATCAAACATGAGAATCAAATTGTCAACCTTAGAACCAGGCTAATGTAGGGAAGAGGAAACACCAAGAACATGAAAATCTTAATAGAACAAATCCTAATTGAGAATTAAACAATTAAACCAGTACATGAACTAAACATGCATGATAACAGGAGAAAAACTAGACCATGAAAGCTAGAAAGAAGTCCAGTTCTATCATGAATTATTACAGCCAAAGGCAACAAGAGTGGTCACAATAACCTAAGCTTGATTTTAAGCATAGGACAAAGATCAAAGGTCATGCTTTTGCCATGAATCAGAACTCAACAGTTAAAATGACACAGAAAAGATGAACTTCTCAATCTTAGAGCAAAAAGCCATGTGATCAAAACGAGGCATATAACAGACAAAGTCCTATCACTAACAGGCCCAAAAGAACACGGGGACACATAGGAGATGAACAAGTTAAGAAATCAGTGTGGTCACAGAGAAACAAACAAGGACCCACAGCATGAGAAGATAAGCAGAAAGGTCCTAGACTAGCATGTGAAGCACAAGATCGAGATAGCAAGAGATGTGAAACAGAAATGAAATTAGAAAACCAATATAAACCCTATGACTAACATGTTCAGAGGAACTAGTCAAGAATTAAGAGAAGAAACAGGTTAACAGATGAGGATATACAGGATAAATTGAAACGAAAGAAGATAAAAAGAGGACTAACAAGAACAAACCTAAAACTAACATGCAAAACAAAATCAGAGAAGATAAAACAAAACATGCAAGTAAACACAAATAAATCACAATAGCTAAAGAAAGAAAAAAACAGAAAGGGCGGGTACTTAGCTTGGCGGGGTCTGTCCCCCAAGCTTTCCTATTCCTCTTTTCTTTTTGACTTCTTTCAGACTCTCCTATTCTTCTTCTTTGTTCCTTTTCTTTACTTCTTTTCAGACCCTTTTTTTCATTTTTCTTTCTTTTCTGATTCTTCTTCTAAGGCTTAAAGACGAAGCCTTTGGGGTTCTGGGTTTGTAGGGGGTATTTGTGGTGGTAAAAGACTGGATCTTGGAAGTGGTTTGAGTTTTGGAGTCGCCGGAGTTAGGTTTCCGGCGACACTTTTTGGGATATTCGAGACGTTCCGGTAATATTCGAGGGGCGAGAGTGGTATGGTTGGATAGATCGGAGAAAGGGGGTTCTTTTGGCATTGGTTTTGAGGTGAGATTCATACTTTGGTGGTCACCGGTGTAGTTCCGGTGACCGGCTATTCAAGAACAAGGTTTGTCTTCTAGGGTTTCTGGGTGTTTGTGGTGAAGAAGAAGGAGGAAAGGGTGAGGGAGATGAAGGGGGTGGCCGGAGACCACCGTGGAGGTGGTGGCCTCCATGGCCGGCAGGGTTTCAGAAGGGAGAGATGAAGAAGACGATGAAGGAGAAGGGAGAGATTCCTGGGCGGCTAGGGTTTGGGCTTCTGAAGAATGGCTTGGTCTCTTCAGACCAAAGCCTTAAATACTCGGAGCAACTAATGAGATCTGAGCCGTTCGTTTGATGAAGATCGACGGCTCTAAAGCGCGTTACATAAACGACGCCGTTTCATCATCAGTGAGACCAAAGGTCTCGCCCATTGGATCAACTAGGACGGACGGCTCAGATTAAACTCATCTTATTTTAATTAACTAATAATTCAACCAATTTATTCCTACCGTTGGATCATGCAAATGAACGGCTGAGATCAGCTAGCTCAAAGGCTTACGGACCAGATCTTTTGGGCTTAAGTGCTTGGGCCTCCTAATTCAATTCAAGTTGGCCCAAGCTTATTACTCCACTAATTCTTTTTTTTGATTTTCTGGTATTTTAATTATTTTATGTATTTCCTTTTATACTTTTTTTTTCTTTTATGAAAAATTAGAAATCCTAATTTCCTAATTAGTCTAATTTTCTAATATTTTTTGTAATTTTTCTGCTATTTTTTCCTTTATTTTCCCCTATTTAAACTATTTTGCTAATTTTCTTAAAATCTAACTAATTAAACTAACAATTAATTACCTAGCCTATATTTTTTGATTTTCTTCTAATTTCCACTTATTCAAACACAAAAGTATAGCCAATTTCCAATAAATCAAGTAATTGCACTCAAAAACATTTTTATTTTAATTTTGGAATTAATTGCTCAATGCAAAAATCATGTGCTCACAGCTGGAAATTGAAGAAGCAAGCCATTGTTTCTTTATCCTCAGCAGAAGCTGAGTATCGTGCTAAGATTAAAGTTGTGGGTGAACTTGTTTGGTTGGTTCATTTGCTTGCTGATTTAGACTTCCCTATCTCTGCACGTGTGTTTTATGTGATAACTTGGCTGCACTTCATAGCTAAAAACCCAGTTATTTCACGAGCGTAAAAAATATATTGAGGTCGATTGTCATTTCATCCGGACTAAGTTTGCCGATGGTCTCATTTTTTTGCATCATGTTGTTACTTCTTCTCAACTTGCTGATATTTTTACTAAGTGATTAATAGTGGCCATCGTCACTTCTTACTTGGCAAGTTGGGAGTGGTATCACCCTCCAACTTGCGGGTGGGGGGGGGGGTATTGGAATTACATAACGAACACACTTATTAGTTAGTCTAATTAGCTAGTTTTACTTTAGTTCTTTTGTTCAGTTTTGGCCCAGAGTTTGGCCCACATATATTTATAAGCTTCCGGGTTACAACCCATGTAAAAAAGAGTAGTGAGTTTACAATTTTGCCCCAAGTATAAATATAGGTTATAGAAGACTCTGTACAGATAAAAAAATGAGAACGAAAAATATCGAGGCTTCCTTCTGAATTTTTTCTCTTCTTTTCTTTTCTGAAATCATATCCAATTTCATATGATTGTTAATCTTCACAGTCTCCACTTTTCTAGTTCCGCAAAAGTTATCAACTAGCTTGAATAACACACCTCTATTTTGTTAGTCAATTTATTTAGTAGAGTTTCGACACTTATAGTTAATGGTTTGAGGTTGATGCTTTTAAAGGATAAATCTATTGGATAATATATATTTTTAGTTGCTCTAAAAAATAAATAGTCGATAATTTTATATATATATATATATATATATATGTTTATTATATGCATGTAATATAAATATTATATGCACTTTTTGATTAGTAAATGCAAATAATTTTCGATCAATTTTGCTTAAATCTATTGACTTACATTGTATGATTTCTACCCATGTTTGCTCAAGATACCCGAAGCTCCTGGTACTCGGTCCAATTATTTATTTTCTAAATAATTTGTACGTATTTTTACTAATTTTAAGAGATATGATTAGTTCTATATCCCAAGCTAGGATAGACAGAAAGAAGTCATCTAGTGTTTTTACCTTTGCTGATCGAACCGAAAACTTCATTCTCAACTCACTTCATTTACGCTCTAATTATTAATTAATTTTGTATAATAGTCGGTCAAATACCAGACCCCACACGTGAGATTATTTTGAGTTTGTAGTTGTTGTAGTTGATCAAATAGGGGACTCTAAATTACTTGAAATCATAATAATAGTGCTTGTTTGTGTACTTGTGGTCAGAGGTGATATCAAAATTTAAAATTTATTGGTTTTCAACTTGCTACCGAATACATAGCTCATTTTAGTTCTTGGATTCCCAACTAAATATATATTTATATAGAACAAATTTTCTAATTGAAATATGACATATAGCCAAAATTATTGGGTTCGTTTAAATCAGTAGCTAATAATCTAGCTCTGCCTTTGCTTGTGATGTGATTTATGAATAACCGACACTAGCCTTTTGCGCTGCAATTGTGAGCTAGATTGGTTTTTATTTTTTATATTTTTATTTTTAATTCTGTTACATCAATACGAAAGAGTCCTTCAAACGTGTAGCACGAGGTATATATATTTGTTTTCGCAAAAAATTCCCTTTTTCAACAATCTCTACAAGAATCTGTCATTGGCAAATCTTATGTTAATAATCATAAAGTAGATAATGCTGACAAAATAATAAGTAATTCAAAAATGGAAATACATAATAGTAGCAAAATAGATACCAAACTTTTTTGTTACCAAAAACAGTAAATAAAAAACTTAAAAAACTTGAGGTATATGCTTTGCTAGTTTGGCAAAAGTTGTCAAATTAGCTGAGTAGCATCGGTTTGTTTGTTTAGTCAATTAATTTACTAGAGTTTCAACTACCAAATAGTTAATGGTTGGGGGTTGATACTATTAAAGTATAAATTTGTTGTGTGGCATTTTAAGACAATCATAGTTTACTCATATATATACTCGAAGCTTCCATGGATAAGATTAATATTGAAAACTACAACTTACCAAAAAAAATAAGTTTAATTAGTTTAGTTCCAAGAGTTCGTGAATCGTGATCAATAAACAAACTTATTTTTTCTTATAATAGTTATTTAATTGACTAATTCTTTTTATAGTAGCTTATAGAGTCGGTTGTTAATCATGCTTCTTTCATGGTGCAATATTCGTGCCAAACAAGAAATGTTATCTTTTCTTTTACCTTTTTGTTTTGTATATTTGTATATTATTGAAAAAATTTCATAAAGTACCGTAAATGAGAACCTAATTATCATACGTATTCAATTGTTAAAGTACCTAATTTTTATATGTAATTACTGTTCAATTATTACTAATTTGTATCACTTGTATTTAGACACGCAACGAATATAACTTGTACAGTTTGCACATGATGAATACAACCAAAGCGACATATAAATATAAATGAAAATATGATACTCTCCTTTGAGAGTCAAAACCTCCGCGTTCTAAACGGATGCTCTAACAACTGAGTTGTTGTTTAAGTTCAAAGCAATTAATTTTTTATTTTAGTACTATAGATAAATTTGCTATAAATTTTATGACAAAGGACCAAATATACTCATGTATTATGAGAAAAGGTTTAAATATATCTTTCGTTATACTTTAGGTCCAAGTAGGGGTGTACATAGGTCGGGTTGGTTCGGATTTTTCAATTACCAAACCAAATCAATAGTGTCGGATTTTTAAATATATAAACCAAACCAAACCAATAGTGTCTGGATTTTTAAATCTATAAACCAAACCAAACCAACGAAATCAGGTTTTTCAATCTCGGGTTTCTCGGGTTTTTTTCGGATTTTCGGTTTTTTTTTCCTGATAAGTCTTCATAGCACAAATATATAACTTGTGCCCCGCATACTTCTCTAATCCTACAAGGATACAACTATATAATGTATTTTTCAAGAAAATAATACAATAATATGAGATGCGTCATAACATTGTACTAAAATATTCAATAACAAAAATATTAAATCTATAAAAAAAATATTACTAAATAATAAGCCATAATAAATATTAACATAATCTAAAAGTACTATATAAGTCATGCTTAAATAAGTACAACTATAAGTATATTAGTTACACAACTAAGCACTAAAGAAAAAGATAAACTAAGTTATGCATTTTCAATATAAACAATGCAAAACTAAAAAATAGATATTCACACTATTGTCATTTCTAGTGTTGAATTGAATTTTCTTAGTTAACATTGGTATTGATGTGAAGTTTATTCAAGTTACTGCCTTTATGAAATATAAAATTTATTGGACCATTCAAGAATGTTAATTTCAAACTTGAAACAATATGTTTAAAGATAAAACTGTGAAAATGTTTAAGAAATATTTATGAATTGTATTAAAAATAAATATTTATATGTATAAAATATTTGTAAAAATTGAATAAATGTAATATCGGGTTGGTTTGATTTCGATTTGACTTTTTTTAGTTAAAATCAAACCAAACCAATTATGGTCGGGTTATTTTTTTAACACCAAACCAAATCAAACCAACCCATGATCGGATTTTTTTTTCCGGTTTGACTCGGATTACCGATTTGGTGCGATTTATCGGTTTTCTTTGTACACCCCTAGGTCCAAGCATACCCATGCCATAATACTATTGCTTCAAATATACCCTTCTTATGTTATGTTTGCCCGAGGTGGACATCCAATCCTATGAGATACTTATATTTGACGAGGTGGATGGCACATGGCATGTCAATCTCAGCATCCTATTCCATATATAAGACTAAAATTGAAATACAATATTTTTTATGGTAGCGGTAATGATAGTAATATTGATGGAGGGGGAGGAAATTTTAGTGGTGAAAATAATTAGAAGGGAGGGGTAAAGTGGGTTAGGGGCGCTGAGGTGGCAAGTCCACCTAATTAAATATGAGTACCACGTAGGATTGGATGTCTACTTTGAAAAGACTTAATAAAAAAAGGTATATTAGAACTAATAGTTTAACGACCGGAGTATATATGAACACACAGCATAACAGGGGGTAAATTTAAATATTTTATGATAGTACAAGAGTATTGTCACGACCCTAGTTCACCAATCGTGAACATGTCGTGATGGCACCCAGTCCCCACGACTAGGTAAGTCTAACACGTTGCGGAATATACTAGTTTATGAATATTTAATAAGAATTAGCGGAAAATAAGATGAAAGGAATGCAATCCGTGCCGCTTGGCACATACACCAGTCAAATACACCGTTTTAAAACACTACCAAGACCCGGAATCCCACGGGTAACACAGACTAAAAGAGATTATACAAGTGTGGCTCTATGTGTAAAGAGTATCTAACAACGAAATGAAGGAAAAATGCCAACTAGTACTATTAGAATAGAAGGAAAGCCTCTAGATCCGCGGACGTAGCAGATCATACCTCGAGGTCTCCCAGAAAGCTGCGGAATCACCTAGCACGGGCCTGCTCTGATGTACCTGGATCTGCACAACAAAAGTGTGCGGAAGAGTAGCATGAGTACACCACGGCGGTACTTAGTAAGTGCCAAGCCTAACCTCGATGGAGTAGTGACGAGGAAGGTCAGGGCCCTACTGAGAAACAATAATGCAATGGTAATAACAATAATAAGCAGTTTAAATGAATAATAATTTCCGAAATAACAACAATAAGATGATTACTGCAATCGTCTACAATTTAAACTAACAACAAATAACCAACTCAATAAAACAAGTCCAGGACCTATGGGAATCGAACCCACAGTCCCCTTGACAGTACCTCTGGGTCTCCGAGAATCGAACCCGCAGTCCATGTCTCAATAAATAATCAATAACTCAGGATCTTCGGGAATCGAACCCGCAGGGAAGGAGTTTTTCCACTTAAAGGACAGTCGGAACGGGATCAATTTATTTAATTTTTCAGAGTCGCCACTTGGGAAAATAATGGTGTCCCAAGTCACCGGTTTAATCCCGAACCGAGAAAATTTATGACTCCGTAATACAGTCTGCGAAACTAGAAACCTGGATAAGGAATTCTGTTAACCCGGGAGAAGGTGTTAGGCACTCCCGGATTCCGTGGTTTTAGCACGGTCGCTCAACTGCTCTTTTTGCTTTTATCTGATTTCTTTATATATTTTAATTAGGTGCTTTTAATGTTCCGCTTTTCAATTTTAGGAGAATTGTGACGTCACGAAAACACATTTCAAGTCACACCGCAACCAGTACGCCTGTGACTTTAATGTATTTCAGTTTCGCCGAGAATAAGATTTGGGTCACATAAATGCGCACCCGTGATTAGGAGGGTATTATTATTAGTTAACGCGCCTAAAGTAATTTTGCGTTTGTACTTTGCGAGGGCCATGAAATTTGCTAAATGGCACGCCTCGAAATCTAAGGATTCTAATAGAAGTTCTTATTTAGAAAATATCTGACCAGTGTATCATAATCCAAGCATTTACTAAATGAATAGCTGAAAACAATTGCTGTGTAAATTAATGTACAAGGCATAAGCACTAGATGAAGAAATGGCTTGAAGGCTAAAACTGTAACCATTAAAGTACATTCACCAGCTTACATCAGAACTAGGCACAATAGAAAACAAAGCAACAAACAACTATGTAACTAGAAAGGTAATGCAGTAAACAACCATGCATTTTTTAGTGAATTCCAAATTTCACGTGATGCATTACATTAGCATCAGCGAAACAAAACGAAGAGAATGCACTAGCATGTACATAAGCTTGTGATTATTGTGGATTAAATTTCTACTAGTTTCGTGATGTATTCATGACAACTGCTTGGCAAAACACCCATCTAAACATAAATTAAAATATTCAACATACTAATAATAACCAACAAAAATGAAATAAGCTGAACAAATACTACTAAGACAACTCCAAAGCCAAAGCAATAAAATATTTACTCCAACTATTAACAAAACAAGGCAACAGCAAATTACAGGATTATAAAATCACGATATTAAGTAAAGAACATTAAGACAAGGGAGGAATGGACCTTTATAATTGCAGTGTCATTTTTGAGATAACAAATAGAAATAAGAACTCCAAGCCGAAGCTATAACTGACGAACTCAACAGTTTGGATTTCGACGACCTTGAGCAAAACCTCGGTAACGACCACGGATAACTATAAAGCTCGCCGGAGAGCTGGAGATGGACTGCTAGTCGCGACTGGCCAGCAACGAAGGAGCAGAAATGGCGGAGGTCGAGCTGGTCGTTTGGCAGCGGGGTGAAGGGCCGTTAGCAATTCGACGAGACGACGACGGGACAGGGGAGGTAGGGCTGTAACGGGCTGGTGGTGTTTATGAGTTTTGTTGTATAAACTTTTGAATGGAGTAACACTAATCAGGTGCTCAAATCAGAAGAAATATTTTGTCCAAGAGACTTGACAAGAAATTTACTTGAAAAGGAGTTTAGAGCTTCATGAAGAAGAAGCTCATGGTCTGAAGAAGAGCTTCATTGTTTTTAGAAGTTGAAATCGGAGGGTGGGGTCTTCTGATGAAGCTGCGCAGCCTTGCAGATTGTAGGCGTTATCTTTTGTCTCAAAGGTGAAGCTCCCGCTCGAGGGAAGGTTTGTCAAATGCCTATTATCGACTTGGAGCTGGTGGAAAAGCTTGACGTGCTTGTCTTTTTCCACCTTTGCTCTCATTGTCAGTTGGCTACATTATGGGTTTTGCTTTTGAAAATTCAGAAAATTCCCATGTGAGAGACCAAGAGTCATGGGTCTCCACGTGGGTTTCAAGAATTATGGGCTTCATCTCGTGCTCCGTCCGTGTCCCCCACGCGTGGTGAACTCGGATTATTATGGGCTAGATCCAAAAATTATAAAATCGGGTAATTTGAACCCGAATATTATTCTTTGTCCGGAATCGAGAATGAGAACATGATGTTATAAATTAATCTTATGTACGCAAAATAACTATAAGACTAATAATTAAAACAAAATTATTTTTTATAATTTTTTCAAAATTAAAGTAACTACAAAATGTTAATGAAACTATTTTTATTATTTTCGTTTTTATAAAAAGATAAAAATATAAAGTACTATTTTTGTATTTTTCAAGTTTAAAAATGGATACGAAACATTAACAAAACTATATTTTTGTTATTTTTCATTTTAAGGTAAAAATAAAGTAAAAGAGTCAAAATTAGTTAAGATAGCTATATTAGGCCTAAACTAAATATTTTACGCTAAAAATATAAAAAATATCGGGTAGGGGCAAAATCACGCATCTACAGAACCCGCAGCCCATGTCTCAATAAATAATCAATAACTCAGGATCTCCGGGAATCGAACCCGTAGTCCCTACCAATAACTCAGGATCTCGGGAATCGAACCCGTAGTCCCTACCAATAACTCAGGATCTCGGGAATCGAACCCGTAGTCCCTACCAATAACTCGGGATCTCGGGAATCGAACCCGTAGTCCCTACCAATAACTCAGGATCTCGGGAATCGAACCCGTAGTCCCTACCAATAACTCAGGATCTCGAAAATTGAACCCACAGCCCTGGGTCTCCGGGAATCGAACCCGCAGTCCACAAGCACAACAAATAAAGGAATTCATAGAGAGAATAATTATGCTTAACTATAACTTCACCGAAAAAAATAGTGCCAATAATTATCAAGAAGTTCAATAAGGCAATTAGGCAACTAAACAGTTAAGTACTACCTAATCATGCTTTTCTAACCACTACCGGGTAAAATATCAAATTAACAGCTAAAGACAGGAATATCACTCGTCGAACATTTTAAATAAAGTATGTATTCAACAACCAGCGCATGTACACGCCCGTCACCTCGCGTACAAGGCATTTAAACTATCACATAATATCCTAGGGGTGAAAATTCCCCCACACGAGGTTAGACAAGCCACTTACCTCGACTCCGGTACAAAACCGCTACGAAACAACTCTCTTGCCGCGAATGTCGGCCTCCACAGGTGTAGTATCTGATAAAAATCAATAGAATCATCTCAAAATAGGTCAATTGGGCATTACCCAATCAAAACAACTCAAAATACGCCAAAAACCCACAAGTTGCCAAAACCCGACTTTCGGTACGCTTATCGAAAAATCACGAAAATTATATATTCGGGTTCCTTATCTCAATACGAGTCTAGGCACATAAAATTTACCAAAATCGGACTCCATTTGGCCACTCAAATCAGAGATTTTCTAACATTTAGGCCTAGGGCTCAAACCCACCTTTAATCTTCATATTTCGGTGAAATAATCACGGATTTCATGATAAACCAACGAATTAAGGTCAAGAAACTTACCCCCGATGATTTCCCGATGATATCCCAGCGTTTCCCCTTCAAAATCCTCTCTTGGAGCTCAACAATGGCGGTTTTGGTGTGTTAGGCCGCGACTGAAATGTTCTGGACTTAAAGTCACTGCCAGGCCAATTTACTCTACGCGATCGCAGCATCGGGCTTGCGATCGCGATGCACAAAATCATGGGCGGCCTATTTTACTCTTCGTGATCGCGTGGTCCTGGACGCGATCGCAGTGAACAACTCAGCAACCCTACGCGATCGCAAACGTACTAACGCGATCGCGAAGAACAAACTCGTCCGGCTCCCCAAACTACCCTACGTGATCGCATACTCCCTCACGCGATCGCACTGCTTCCGACCAATACCCTACGCGATCGCATGAAACCTCACGCGATCGCACTGGTTCAACCTCCAGACTTACGCGATCGCAGGCTTTACTTCGCGATCGCAGAGCTCGGGATTTCTCCCTTACGCGATCGCATGGCCATCTCCGCGATCGCGGAGAGCAAAATTGTTCTGCAGTTATTGCAGCAGAACAGCAGTGCCTTTTGGCACAAATTGGTCCGTTTGGACCCCCGAATTCATCCCGAGGCTCCCGGGACCCCAACGAAAACCACCAACATACTCCTTAACACGATATGAACTCGTTCAAATCATAAAAACACGTCTAACAACATCAAAACCCATAATTCACATCGAATTCAAGCCTAAAATTTCTTAAAACTTTCCGAATTGCACATTCGATCTAAAACCCGACCAAACGACGTCCGAATGACCCGAAACTTTGCGGACATATCCAAATTCACATAACGAAGCTACAGAAATTGTCGGAATTCCATTCCGACCCCCGGATCAAAATCTCACCTGTCGTTCGGATTCGCCAAAATTTCAACCTTCGGCATTTCAAGCCTAATTGAGCTACTGACCTCCAAAATACATTCCGAATGCGCTCCCAACCCCGAAATCACCTAACGGAGCTAATGGAACCATCGGATTTCCGTTCCGAGATCGTCCTAACACTGTTCCGGCTACGAGCCATTTTCTAGCTTCAAAGCTCTTATTTAGGGACTAAGTGTCCCAAAATGCTCTAATTTTCAGAACCGACTCTCCCGGCAACCCACAATAGCATAAATGAACTTAGGGGAACAGTTAAATTAGGGATTGGGGCGAAATTTTCTAAAACGACCGGCCGGGTCGTTACAAGTATATTTTGGTATTTTTTTTGTAAATTTTAAATACTATTACGAACAATAATTTTCTAAAGTATAACTACAAATAATAAAATATATATATATATATATATATATATATATATATATATATATATATATATATATATATATATATATATATATATATATATATATATATATATATATATATATATATATATATATATATATATATATATATATATATATATATATATATATATATATATATATATATATATATATATATATATATATATATATATATATATATATATATATATATATATATATATATATATATATATATATATATATA
>JASVEL010004285.1:0-72458 GCA_032618575.1 Nicotiana noctiflora | reverse complement strand
CATGAAAAAGCAACACCAACAACAAGCAACACCGCCATAACAGACGAGCAAGAGGAAACACGAACCAACAACCAACCTGTCGAAACACAAATGCATGACGATACGTTGACATCCATCCTGAAAAAAATGGAAGAAATGGAGAGCGAAAATCAGGCCCTCCACGACCAAATGAAGGAACATCAGGATAGGGTCGACAAGATCCCTGGAGTGCCCAAACTCCTTCCCAAACATGACGTGGGGAGGTTCGTAGAACAACCCTACTCCGAGGAAGCCGCCCCTTACACCATCCCGAAAGCTTTCAAGATGCCTCGTTATCTGAGGGTGTACGATGGGACCACCGACCCCAAAGATCATCTCATCCATTACGTCACCGCCGTGAAAGGTAACGACCTGTCTAAGGAACATGTATCATCTGTGCTACTAAAAATGTTCGGCAGACGCTGACCGGAGGAACCCTGACATATTCCCAACTGCCCGCCAAAGCAATCTCAACCTTCGAAGAAATGGCAGACAAATTCGTCACAGCGCCCGCCGGCGCTAAGAAGGCAAAAGCGAGGGTAAACGACATCTTCGTCTTCGGACAAACCACGGGCGAAGGCCTCAGGGACTTCCTTGCCAGATTCAACAGGGTAAGGATGAGCCTACCAAACGTGTCGGAGGGCATGGCGGTAGTAGCTTTCTCAGAACGGAATCAGCAGGGACGGCTCCAGATCAACCAAAAAACTGCTAAGCCGGCTCATGAAGTATCTCCCCACGACTTGGGACGAGATCCATAATGCCTATTGTGCCGAGGTACGGGCAGATGAGGAGGATCTCAAGGGACCGACCCGACGGCTGGCAGCCGTACATCCGAACACAAGGAGAGATCGACGACACGAGAGACGCCGGGAACTCCCCCTCACCCCGGTAAAGAGCGACACCAGCCATACATGAGGTTATAGATCTATCCTTGAGTTTATTACCGTTGATTCTGATTTACCCTTTTATAATCTTTGATTGTCCATAACTCATAAAGCAACTGATAGCTTTTGGGTCAAACAATTTGGCGTCGTATGTGGGGATTTTGAGAATCAAACCTGTAGTATACATCCAAAGGATCAGATCACTAGATAAAGCCTAAAAAATGACCGAAAACAACATCCAGTCCAAAGCTATAACGGAAGTCACCACCAACCTCTTGAGTTCCCTGAACGAGGTCGGTGGTAGCACTGCCGTCAACACCAACCCTGATATCACAACTGAGGTGGAAGCCTCACTTTCCCCCTTCGCGAATCTTGCAACCTTGCAGGAAAAAGATACCTCCATATTCGCTGCAAAAGAAGCACCCCAGTGGTCAGGAAGTTACTGGAAGAATGGATGACAAGTGCCCTGAGCGGCCTAGTGGAAAAACCACCACGGAGTCATGAAAAAGCAACACCAACAACAAGCAACACCGCCATAACAGACGAGCAAGAGGAAACACGAACCAACAACCAACCTGTCGAAACACAAATGCATGACGATACGTTGACATCCATCCTGAAAAAAATGGAAGAAATGGAGAGCGAAAATCAGGCCCTCCACGACCAAATGAAGGAACATCAGGATAGGGTCGACAAGATCCCCAAAGTGCCTGAACTGCTGCCCAAACGTGACGTAGGAAGGTTCGTGGAGCAACCCTACTCCGAGGAAGCCGCCCCCACACCATCCCGAAAACTTTCAAGATGCCTCATTATCTGAGGGTATACGATGGAACCACCGACCCTGAAGATCATATCATCCATTATGTCACCGCCATGAAACCTGTCCAAGGAACATGTACCATCTATGCTGCTGAAGAAGTTCGGCGAGACGCTGACCGGAGTAGCCCTGACATGGTACTCCATGCCCACCAAAGCAATTTTAACCTTCAAAGAAATGGCAGACAAGTTCGTCACTGCACACGCCGACGCTAAGAAGGCAGAAGCACGGGTAAATAACAGCTTTGCCGTCAGACAAACCACGGGCGAAGGCCTCAGGGACTTCCTCGCCAGATTCAACAAGGTAAGGATGAGCCTACCAAACGTATCGGAGGGCATGGCGGTAGCAGCTTTCCAGAACGGACTCAACAGAGACGGCTCCAGAGCAACCAAGAAACTACTAAGCCGGCTCATAAAATATCCCCTCACAACTTGGGATGAGATACATAACGCCTACTGCACCGAGGTACGAGCAGACAAAGAGGACCTCAATGGACCAACCCGACGACTGACATCCATATATCCAAACACAAGGAGAGATCGACGACACGAGGGGCACCGAGAACTCCCTCTCGCTCTAATAAAGAACGATATCAGCCTTACATGAGGTCTCCTTTTCCGCCTCCTTGTCATGCATACGCACTACAACGCCATCTCGCCACACTCAGAAATGAACGAGGTACGCCCCCTTTACTTTCATCACATAACTTTTGTGTTTCTCCTTCAAAGATTGTGTACGCACTGGAAAGTCTCGGCACCAAGGTGCAATGACCTCAAAAAATGAAATCGGACCCTACCACAAGAAAATCAAACGTTCTGTGCGAATTCCACCAAGAACGAGGGCACAGGACCGAAGATTGCATAGGTCTACGACAGGAAGTCGTCAGGATGCTAAACCAAGGATACCTGAAGGAGCTGCTCAGCGATAAGGGGAAGGCCAATTTTGCGCGCGGGCGAGAGAATTCTCATGGACCACCGAAGACACCCTCCCCGACGCGCACGGTAAACATGATCATCGGAGACGAGAATGACATCGCTATTAACCATGTCAAATTCTCCAACACACACGGACTGAAGAGGACCATCTCCCACGAACGGTACGATGACCTCGGAGGAAATATTACCTTCTATTAGTCTGACGCCGACGTTTTGTGTTTTCCCCACTATGATGCTTTAGTTATTACTTTATGTATCGTTGATACGAACGTCGGGAGAGTCATGATCGATGACGGAAGCGGCGCCTGCATCATCCATCCGAGAGTCCTCTCACAGATGGGACTCGAGGACAGGATAACCCCCCGCTGCATAACTCTAACTGGTTTTAATAATGCAGTGGAACACACGTCGGGAGAAGTGACTCTACCCGTCCTCGCGGGGGGAGTCACCTTGGAAACCACCTTCCACGTGATGAACTAAGAGACGACATACAATGTCATCATCGGGCGCTCGTGGATACATGCCACGCGAGCGATCCCTCAAGATTGTATCAAGTGGTTAAGTTCCCTACTCCATGGGGAATATTCAGCATCAATGGAGAACCACGCACATCACAAGAATGTTATAATATAACATAAGACTGCGCCCACACCCGACAACTGAGCGGGGCAAGTGCAGAGACATAGCAATCAGCCATGTCGAGGACCAAAACAGACCCGACGACGGACGCCGTCAGAGACCCGGACATTGTGGAAGCGTATAAGGCCACGATGGAGGACCTCGATCCGTTAAGCTAGATCGCCGCAACCCTGAAAGGAAAGAATACATCGGCCACGGGCTTACCAACCCACTTAAGTACCATAAATTTTTGACTGACCATGCAGACACATTTGTTTTTTTCCATGCAGACATGCCAGGAATCTCGCCAGACATCGCGACCCACAGGCTCAACATCGACCCGCTACACCCGCCGGTAAGACAAATCGGGAGAAAGTTCAATGCCACAATTAACGAGGCAGTCCGCGAGGAAGTAGATAAGCTGCTCGCCAACGGCTCTATCAAGGAGTCAAAATATCCACAATGGGTCACCAATGTTGTAATAGTAAAAAAGAAGAACGAAAAATAGAGAATGTGTGTGGACTTCACCAACCTGACAAGGCCTCCCCTAAGGATTCCTTCCCCCACCCTCACATCGATCAACCGATTGACGCCACCACCGGGCATGAATTACTCAGCTTCTTGGACGCATACTCCGATTATAACCAAATCCTAATGGCCGAGGAAGATCAAGAGAAAACCACGTTCATCACACACCAGGGTATCTACTGTTACAGGGTTATGGCCTTCAGGCTCAAGAACGTAGGGGCCACATACCAAAGACTGGTCACTACGATGTTCAGGGAGCAACTCGAAAAAACCATAAAGGTTTACATCGACGACATGCTAGTGAAGTTTGCCAGAAAGGGAGACCACATCGACCACTTGCGAGAGGCCTTCGAAATACTTAAAAAGTATGGGATGAAACTGTATCCCGAGAAATGCGCCTTCGGTGTGGCGTCAGGAAAGTTTCTAGGGTTTCTCGTATCCCAAAAGGTGATCAAAGTCAATCCTGATCAAATCAAGGCAATTGCCTCAATACCCGAAACACTCAACAGCAAGAAACAGGTCCAGAAATTGAAAGGACAGATAGCCTCCCTCTCCCGATCCTCGGACAGATGCCACAAATTCTTCAGCGTGTTGAGAAAAGACAACGGATTCCACTGGAATGATGAATGCGTCAAAGCCCTGTAAGGGCTAAAAGCGTACCTATCATCGCCACCGCTCCTGTCAAAAGCGAAAGCAGGTGAGCCTCTAGTGACGTACCTAGCTGTATCGGAAGTCGCGGTCAGCGTGGTACTGGTTCGTGAAGAAAAAGGTGCGCAATCACCTATCTATTATATTAGCAAAACCCTAGTGGATGCCGAAACTTGATATCCACACCTTGAGAAATTGCTTTGGCACTGGTCACGGCTTCTAGAAAGTTGAGTCCCTATTTCCAATGCCATCCCATCAAAGTAGTGACCACTTTCCCTCTGAGGAGCATTTTGCACAAGACCGAACTATCGGACCGGCTCGCCAGATGGTCCATAGAGCTCAGCGAGCACGATATCACCTATATTCCCAAGACCTCCATCAAGTCACAAGTCATCGCTGACTTCGTGGCCGATTTCAGTGTTAAAATATCGCCAGAGGCGGAAAGGGAATCCCTACAAGCCGCTTCGAACACCGACCCCTGGACCCTCCACACTAACGCCTCGGGATCTGCACTGGGACTCATCCTCGAAGTCCCTACGGGCGAAACCATTCGCCAGTCCATACGATGTCCCTAGATGACTAACAACGAGGCAGAATATGAAGCCATCATTGGAGGTATAAAATTAGCCATCAGGTACGGAGCTCGCCGACTTGTCCTACACTGCGATTCACAACTCGTGGTAGATCAAGTCACCGGGACTTACCATGTCAAGGAACAAAGGCTACAGAAATACCGAGCGAAAATCCACAAATTAATGGCACAGCTCAACGAAAACCGCTTCGAACAGGTTCCTAGGGCGCATAACGCCGAAGCAGACGGACTGGCTAAACTGGCCGCCATCGCCACCAACCTGAATAAAGAAAGCACTGTCACCCTCCTTCACTTAGTGATCAACCATACCGAGGTACTCTCCCTCCATCTAATTTGGGGCTGGCGCAACCAGTTTGTATCATATCTGCTGGATGGAAATCTACCGCCCTCCAAAAAGGAAGCAAAAAAGCTTCGCATGCTGACATCAAGGTACTGTATGATAAACAACGACCTCTACAATAGGACTTTTGGAAGACCCCTGGCTAAGTGCTTAGGCCTCAACCAAACGACGCCGGTATTAGAGGAGGTTAATGTAACTTTTTGATTGAAAATCCAGAAGTATGACCTATTTTATAAAATTGCATATGCTAGACCTATTTACGTAGTGTATAACGAAGGAAAAGAAGTGTTTAGAAAGCTCAATCAACAGAAAAGTAAATGCTGAATTATTTCACAGAAATAAAAGTAATAACATGTCTGTCATATTGGCCGAGCTGTTCACGATGAAACTTTTTTATGCTTGTGATATAATCAATTTTTATAATTAATCTATATATGCATACCGATAAAAGCTACGTGCTTATTACTTATAACTAGTATTAGTACCCGCGCAATGCGCGGACACAAATTATGTCAAATTATGCTATACGTTATTTAAATTATATGCAAATAACTTTAAAATATAAATTTTTCATATAAAAATTATATAACATTAGTTATTAATTATGAAGCATGATATGAAATTATTATTCAAATCTCGTAGTACACAACCTTTTTTTATTTGTACCAACCTAACCCCTTAATTTTAGTACTTGCATTTCATTCCGGTGTCAATATTAAAACGTATTAAATAAGTGATATTGTGATATGTCTTGTTTGAGCACATTATATCATATTATTTTAACAAAATTTTTACAATCACTTTGTTTTTAACTAAAAGTCAAATATGTCTTATTCATCACATCGTTTTTACGCAAATTCTTTTTTATTTTTGTTATCTTCTTGTAGTTATTGTATTATTTATTATTTAATATTATTAACCGTTATATAATTTTTTATTAGATTAATAATTAAATTATTATCTTTCTTATTATCCTTTTATTAGTCTTTAATAGATATAAGCATTTTATTCTTGAATTTGGTATATTTTTCTGATTGTATCCTCTTATTCAGATTTTTTTAATCATTTAAATTTATCAGCAATATTTTTAGATATAATTTAATAATTTAATTTATTTATTTTCAATTAATTTAAAGTATTAATATCCTCTCAGTACCTTTTTTTTTTATACATATCTTCCCTATACGAGCCCGATATCATTACTTTTTAATCAAATTTCAGTTTCATTTTCAAATAATAGTATCATATTTTATTTTAAATGGTAACTTTAAATTAGTCTAAAATGTTAATATATAAGTTATTTGATTATTACGTTTCAAATATATTGAGTTCTTTTATAATATTTTTTGTATTAAATGCATTTAATTTTTCTTTCTTTTTTAGTTTAAAGATACAAATTTAATTTGTAATTATCATTAGTAAACACCTATAATAGAAATAATTTTACATTTTTAAAATTTTAATTTAATCATAGAAAAATATTTTCTTAATTATTTGAACACATTATATCTAAATATTATAGTAATATTTTTACTGTTTTATTTCTTTACATGGTATTTTCAAAAACAAAAAATCAGTAAAAAAAATAAACTCATCTCAAATTCAAATAATTCTTATTATTCTATGTTGTAAAGTGGACCGAATTTTTAAAATATTATGTTATGCTTTCAAACTTAAACTAACTGCACTCAATTTAGATATTTATCATAGAAAAATATTTTCTTAATTGTTTTAATACATTATATCTAAATATTATAGTAATATTTTCACTGTCATTTTATTTATTTACATATTTTTTTATTATAGTTTTAAGATACAAATTTAATTTTTAATTTTCAT
The DNA here is from genome assembly GCA_032618575.1 of Nicotiana noctiflora. Taxonomy (NCBI): domain Eukaryota; kingdom Viridiplantae; phylum Streptophyta; class Magnoliopsida; order Solanales; family Solanaceae; genus Nicotiana; species Nicotiana noctiflora. Next base: position 65,239 of record JASVEL010004285.1, on the reverse strand, counting down.
TAGTACCTATATTATGTATTTTTAAACTTTTATTTATTTATTTTCATAAATAAGACTTTAGTTTTGTGGTATTCTCCATAGTTTGATCATTCTCACCTTAGTTTTAAAAAATTTCTAATCTCAAATTCAAATAGACTTTCCCTTTCGTTTCTAATAGTAAATTTTTAATAATTTAACATAGTTTTGCAATTTTAATCTAATATATAGTTTTATTACGTTTTACGTGCCTTTTTATTAGATGAATATATAATTTTTGTAATCATAAAATAAATATTTTGTTTTAAAATTATTTTTTGACAATTTTAAATTTTAATAATATTTTTAAGTATTGTATATTTATGTTTACTTTATTTTATAAACTTATAATTTTTAAATTTCCTCACATTATCTTTAATTTATTAATTATTCAATATTATTTTTTTGATTTTATCTATTAGACTTGAGTTATGTTGTCACAACCCGGATTTCCCACCATCGGGGTCATGATGGCGCCTACTAAATAGAAGCTAGGCAAGCCAAATATTAATTACATCTCCATTAATAACCCATTTCTTATTAACAACATATTTATTCTTTATTTTTAATATTATATTATTCAATAACTAATATTATTATATGTGGATTTTTATTAGCTTGTTTGAATTTAATATCTATTTTTACCACACTCATTTCAATATAATATAGATAAAAATTTAAAAACTTTCTCATCTCAAATTCAAATAACTTTTATCATTCTATTTTCTAATTTGGACCACATTTTCAAAAAAATATGTTATGCTTTCAAATTTAAATTAACCGCACTCAATTCAAATATTAATCATAGAAAAATATTTTCTTAATTATTTGTACATATTATATCTAAATATCGTAGTAATATTTATGTATAATTTGCTTGATTTATCAATATTAATATGACTTTATTATTCTTGTTATTAAAATGTTTTACTGATATTTAATTTGTTTACCTTATAAATAATTTGTATACGTTATGTTAAATTTCAATTTACGTCTTTCTATATTTTTATTTTTTCTATTCTATTTTTTAATTAATTTTTTACCTCCATATTTCTAGCTAATATAGAAGAAAATCTATGGGTGGATCAATATATATATATATATATATATATAGATAGATAGATACAAATATACATATAAATATAAATATTGGATTTGCCTAAGATCTATTTAGATTATGTATAAGATTCATTAAACTACTTCCATTAATGATATTTCTATATATAGTTTTTAATTATTAATGTTGTTCCAAAATTGTCAAGTGACTTTATTTTAGCTTGCCACTTGGCCTAACCACGATGCATACTACTCTCCTTTTAATATAATATAGTTTTGTGGTATTCTCCATAGTTTGATCATTCTCACCTTAGTTTTAAAAAATTTCTAATCTCAAATTCAAATAGACTTTCCCTTTCGTTTCTAATAGTAAATTTTTAATAATTTAACATAGTTTTGCAATTTTAATCTAATATATAGTTTTATTACGTTTTACGTGCCTTTTTATTAGATGAATATATAATTTTTGTAATCATAATAATAGTATCATATTTTATTTTAAATTGTAACTTTAAATTGGTCTAAAATGTTAATACATAAGTTATTTGATTATTACGTTTCAAATATATTGAGTTCTTTTATAATATTTTTTGTATTAAATGCATTTAATTTTTCTTTCTTTTTTAGTTTAAAGATACAAATTTAATTTGTAATTATCATTAGTAAACACCTATAATAGAAATAATTTTACATTTTTAAAATTTTAATTTAATCATAGAAAAATATTTTCTTAATTATTTGAACACATTATATCTAAATATTATAGTAATATTTTTACTGTTTTATTTCTTTACATGGTATTTTCAAAAACAAAAAATCAGTAAAAAAAATAAACTCATCTCAAATTCAAATAATTCTTATTATTCTATGTTGTAAAGTGGACCGCATTTTTAAAATATTATGTTATGCTTTCAAACTTAAACTAACTGCACTCAATTTAGATATTTATCATAGAAAAATATTTTCTTAATTGTTTAATATATTATATCTATATATTATAGTAATATTTTCACTGTCATTTTATTTATTTACATATTTGTTTTATAGTTTTAAGATACAAATTTAATTTTTAATTTTCATTAGTACCTATATTATGTATTTTTAAACTTTTATTTATTTATTTTCATAAATAAGACTTTAGTTTCGTGGTATTCTCCATAGTTTGATCATTCTCATCTTAGTTTTAAAAAATTTCTAATCTCAAATTCAAATAGACTTTCCCTTTCGTTTCTAATAGTAAATTTTTAATAATTTAACATAGTTTTGCAATTTTAATCTAATATATAGTTTTATTACGTTTTGCGTGGCTTTTTATTAGATGAATATATAATTTTTGTAATCATAAAATAAATATTTATTTTGTTTTAAAAATATTTTTTGACAATTTTAAATTTTAATAATATTTTTAAGTATTGCATATTTATGTTTAATTTATTTTATAAATGATTTTCAAATTTCCTCATATTATCTTTAATTTATTAATTATTCAATATTTTAGTTTTTGATTTTATCTATTAGACTTGAGTTATGTGAACTTACCCATATTATAACTTTTCTTATCATAATATAAAAATATTTCTCATCTCAAATTTAAATAAATTTAGCCTCTTCTCTATGATAAAAAATTATGAATTTTTATTTTTCTCTATTTATTCTTTACTTTTAATGTTAGATTATTCAATAACTAATATTATTATATGTGAATTTTTATCAGCTTGTTTGAATTTAATATCTATTTTTACTACACTCATTTTAATATAATATAGATAAAAATTTAAAAACTTTCTCATCTCAAATTAAAATAACTTTTATCATTCTATTTTCTATTTTGGACCGCATTTTCAAAAAAATATGTTATGCTTTCAAATTTAAATTAACCGCACTCAATTCAAATATTAATCATAGAAAAATATTTTCTTAATTATTTGTACATATTATATCTAAATATCGTAGTAATATTTATTTATAATTTGCATGATTTATCAATATTAATATGACTTTATTATTCTTGTTATTAAAATGTTTTACTGATATTTAATTTGTTTACCTTATAAATAATTTGTATACGTTATGTAAGATCTCAATTTACGTCTTTCTATATTTTTATTTTTTCTATTCTATTTTTTTAATTAATTTTTTACCTCCATATTTCTAGCTAATATAGAAGAAAATCTATGAGTGGATACAACAACAACAACAACAACAACCCAGTATGAGTGGATCAATATATATATATATATATATATATATATATATATATATTGAATTTGCCTAAGATCTATTTAGATTATGTATAAGATTCATTAAACTACTTCCATTAATGATATTTCTATATATAATTTTTAATTATTAATGTTGTTCCAAAATTGCCAAGTGACCTTATTTTAGCTTGCCACTTGCCTAACCACAAATGCACGCTACTTTCCTTTTAATATAATATAGTATTATGGTAATATCTTCACTGTCATTTTATTTATTTACATATTTTTTTATTACAGTTTTAAGATACAAATTTAATTTTTAATTTTCATTAGTACCTATATTATGTATTTTTAAACTTATATTTATTTATTTTCATAAATATGACTTTAGTTTCATGGTATTCTCCATAGTTTGATCATTCTCATCTTAGTTTTAAAAAATTTCTAATCTCAAATTCAAATAGACTTTCCCTTTCGTTTCTAATAGCAAATTTTTAATAATTTAACATAGTTTTGCAATTTTAATCTAATATATAGTTTTATTACGTTTTATGTGGCTTTTTATTAGATGAATATATAATTTTTGTAATCATAAAATAAATATTTATTTTGTTTTAAAAATATTTTTTGACAATTTTAAATTTTAATAATATTTTTAAGTATTGCATATTTATGTTTAATTTATTTTATAAACTTATGATTTTCAAATTTCCTCATATTATCTTTAATTTATTAATTATTCAATATTTTAGTTTTTGATTTTATCTATTAGACTTGAGTTATGTGAACTTACCCATATTATAACTTTTCTTATCATAATATAAAAATATTTCTCATCTCAAATTTAAATAAATTTTAGCCTCTTCTCTATGATAAAAAATGAATTTTTATTTTTCTCTATTTATTCTTTATTTTTAATATTATATTATTCAATAACTAATATTATTACATTGTCATGTGGATATTTATTAGCTTTTGAATTTAATATCTATTTTTGCCACACTCATTTTAATATAATATAGATAAAAATTTAAATACTTTCACATCTCAAATTCAAATAACTTTTATTATTCTATTTTCTATTTTGGACCGCATTTTCAAAAAAATATGTTATGCTTTCAAATTTAAATTAATCGCACTCAATTCAAATATTAATCATAGAAAAATATTTTCTTAATTATATGTACATATTATATCTAAATATCGTAGTAATATTTATTTATAATTTGCATGATTTATCAATATTAATATGACTTTATTATTCTTGTTATTAAAATATTTTACTGATATTTAATTTGTTTACCTTATAAATAATTTGTATACGTTATGTAAAATCTCAATTTACGTCTTTCTATATTTTTATGTTTTCTATTCTATTTTTTAATTAATTTTTTACCTCCATATTTCTAGCTAATATAGAAGAAAATATATATATATATATATATATATATATATATATATATATATATATTGGATTTGCCTAAGATCTATTTAGATTATGTATAAGATTCATTAAACTACTTCCATTAATGATATTTCTATATATAATTTTTAATTATTAATGTTGTTCCAAAATTGCCAAGTGGCTTCATTTTAGCTTGCCACTTGGCCTAACCAAAATGTATACTACTTTCCTTTTAATATAATATAGATAGATGTTAAATTTCAATTTACGTCTTTCTATATTTTTATTTTTTCTATTCTATTTTTTAATTAATTTTTTACCTCCATATTTCTAGCTAATATAGAAGAAAATCTATGGGTGGATCAATATATATATATATATATATATACAAATATACATATAAATATAAATATTGGATTTGCCTAAGATCTATTTAGATTATGTATAAGATTCATTAAACTACTTCCATTAATGATATTTCTATATATAGTTTTTAATTATTAATGTTGTTCCAAAATTGCCAAGTGGCTTTATTTTAGCTTGCCACTTGGCCTAACCACAATGCATACTACTCTCCTTTTAATATAATATAGTTATCAGCTTGTTTGAATTTAATATCTATTTTTGCCACACTCATTTTAATATAATATAGATAAAAATTTAAATACTTTCACATCTCAAATTCAAATAACTTTTATTATTCTATTTTCTATTTTGGACCGCATTTTCAAAAAAATATGTTATGCTTTCAAATTTAAATTAATCGCACTCAATTCAAATATTAATCATAGAAAAATATTTTCTTAATTATATGTACATATTATATCTAAATATCGTAGTAATATTTATTTATAATTTGCATGATTTATCAATATTAATATGACTTTATTATTCTTGTTATTAAAATATTTTACTGATATTTAATTTGTTTACCTTATAAATAATTTGTATACGTTATGTAAAATCTCAATTTACGTCTTTCTATATTTTTATGTTTTCTATTCTATTTTTTAATTAATTTTTTACCTCCAATGTTTAACTCCTAAATATTAGGTAAATGAGTTAAATGACTATTTTGTCTAGTACAAAATTAATTTTTAAAGGGTAAAAAAGGCGCACGACATTTCACTAAGGGCCTTCGTGCTTATATATATACTAGTATCTATGAACGTGCGTTGCACGTTAATAATAACATATAATGGTATAATCAAGTAATTATATGAAGGCACAATAAATATAATGTCTAAAATACAATATCGTTTAAATGCTAAAAATTATTATCACATTAGCATAATACGCGAATGCAAAATGATTGAATAGTATATTGATTCACGCCCAACCAACGGTCGCTGTCAATATAATCCGGTCTATTAAGTCCAGAGTCGATCCTACAGATTGTATCTAACCTAAGATATTTTTATAGATATATAATTATTGGTCTATATTCCCTTCTAATGCGTTGACTGCTATGTCATGATCAGAACATTTATTATCAACGATAATATTCCTCTTGAAAGTGTAACATATAGTTGTATGTGTAAAAAGAATATTGCGTTAAATACTGTCCAACATTAGAGATTGTTTTTTCTTTGAATTATTTATTATTTTGTAAAATACACGCATACAAAAAAATATTTTCGAATAAATTTAAAAGAATATTCTTTATTTTTATAGGAGTAAAGTTGAGTTATATGGATAAATACATGCTTGAAAACACATTGACCCATCAATATTTCTATATGTATGACGTTGTCAAAACCTCTACATACCCATCTTGTAGCATTACATAAGCCATTAATATATATAAGTTTCTTAATAGCATGAAGAGCATACTTTTCCTCAAAAGCAACTTATATAAAATGGAAGATCAACATTAACTTTGTTCATTATACACATGCACGATATTAACATACTTGAGAGACAATAAATTTAACATTGTACCTGTGTGGTGGAATTCTGTTTGATGCTGAATTATCAAATATTCTTCCTCGTAATAGCTATTAATATCATCTTCTATTGAGTCAAAATTGGAATGTATTTTGCTGTAATCAATTAACTTGGCAATCAACATTATGTAGTTGATCGATATGCTTATTCATGCTAGATAAGATATCACTTTCTATCGTATAACTTGCACATGTTATTTTTTATTTAATAATAAAATAATTTTTCTTATTAAGCGATTTTCACGATAAAATGAAGCGAAAAGTTACTAAAAAATGGATGTTCTTACTCTTATATTTCTTGTCAGCTGATTTTTTATTCATTTGAGGCTATAAGTATAAATTTATAAAGATCGTATTTACAGTCTCTGCTTTTATCGATTTTAAAACTACTATACTATTTGACTTAAATCACCTCCTAAAATTATTATTTTTTGACCAAACAGTTTTTTGATATCCATATATCTGAAGCTCATGTCAATTATTTTAATTGTCTGACGCTTCATTATGGACGCTTCATATATCTCATATTATTAACTCTGATTTCCTTATAAATCTAATACCATCACTGAGCTTTGATATATTTATGAAGGTTGTTTCGGTAGTATGAAGAGATATGTGGAATATAAAGTGAGTTGTATGACCTCCTGATAAAATTATCGTTACTTGCGACTACACGTTTTGTTGCTATTGCTAATGGTTCTTGATCAAATATTTGCAAGTAATGCACGATATATGACTATTTGTTTCGATTCATTCGGGACTTTCTACAAAGGATAATCTCGTTTTACAATAGTCGTCTCTTGTAGTGTAATATTTAAAGCTTGCTCGTGTTTAGGATTTAGTTTTGATTGTGTGTTAAAAAAATTCTCAAGCACTTGTATGTCCTTTTGACCCTTAATACTATCCTAATTTTCTTTTTGTGTTTTTTAAATTTCACCTTCAATGATATTCTTATATAATAAATTTATGTACCTTAAGAGTTTTATAAGCTTGAAAATTATTTTTACATTTTGATGCATTTCAAAAAGAATAGAATTGGATGCTCTTGCTAAATAGTTAATTGAAAGACTTAATTATTTGATCTTAATATTAACTCATCTCATATTTGAATATTCAAGCGTAAATCGTAATTATAATTTTAGCTACTAAATATTAATATGAGGTAGAAATATCAATGATATTGAACCTTACCAACCATCTCTCTTTCACACACACACATTTATATTTTTATATATTTTAGTTATTTATTTTAATTATTGATTTTAATTTTATATACTACACAAAAAGTTTGATGAATAGTATTTTGATTAAGAAATCAACTCAAATATTATAAAAATGTTCTGTTCATATATAAATATAGTTCTAAGATAATATAAAAGGAACGTTATGTTATAGTTTTTAAATAAAAATAATTGAAATATTAACTAAACCTTTAGTTGGTTGGATTAAAATATGGCATATAGTAATATGTATACTGCTCGTTATTAAATCTTGTCCAATTATTAATAGTATTAGATTAGTGCCGAATGTGTATGTCCTAAAAGTGGCCTAATGTAATGTCCTAAGTCTAATAGAATTATAAAATTAATATCTAGAATTTCGGTTATGTCCTTTTATTATGAGTTAATATGCTTAATATTATAAGGTTATTTTTGTAAACCGACATTGTATTCATGCTTTTATAATAATATATATATATATATATATATATATATATATATATATATTGGATTTGCCTAAGATCTATTTAGATTATGTATAAGATTTGTGAGCACGTGATTTTTGCCCTATATGAGAATTACTCCCAAAACTTCAAAATAAAAGAGTTTTGTGTTGTTTGCAATATTTGTGAATTTTGTGTTATTTTTCTTGAATTGTTTGCATTTATCTGTGCATATTTATTTGTTTAAATAAATAAAATATAAAAAAATATGTTGAATTTGTATATAAAATTCAAGTTTACAATTAAGAATAATTAAGTTTGTTTTACGAAAATGAAAAATCACAAAAAAATATGTATTTTTTGCATTTTTAGCATTTAAAGTCCAAATTATGCAATTTTATTTTAATTAATATTTAATTTTATGTGAAAATTATTATTGGGAGTTAATTAGTATTTTAAGATAATTTTAGTTTTTGTAATTTAATCTTAGCATTTCTTTATTAATTAATAATAAAAAAAGAACAAAAATAGAAGGAAATTCGAAATTGGGCTAATTTTTTTTAAGTAACCCCAAGCCCAAATCAATTCTACCCAACCCAAAACCCCAAGCCCAATCTAAACCCCCCCAAATCTGACCAAACAAATCCTACCCCTTATTTTTTTTTATCTTCATTTTTTACACTACCCAAAAACAAAGACTAAAAACCCTAGACCTAGCCTCCACCTTACTATTCTTTCTTGTTCCTTCTTCTTCTTCACCTCACCCCTCCCATCCATGGCTTCCCATCCAGCTTCATCATACGAGCAGCCCCTACACCATCACCATCACCATCTCAAACAAACATTAAAACCTCCATAACCACCTCTCTATCCCCACCGGAAAAACCCTACACCATCGTCCAAACAACCTCGGCCGTCCCTCACCGTGACCAACCATCACCAACCTTCCCCCATGTCGTTGAGCTCCAAGTTTCGACGACCAGCAGCAGCAACATCATCTTTCTTCATCTTTCTTTCATTTTTATTTTTCCGGCGAATGTATATACTATGTATATATATGTATACTTTCTGTATATATATGTATATATGACTATATTATATGTATATAAATATATTTTTGTTTCTCGGACAGTATGTATATATATATATATTTCGTTTTTTTTATTATTACTTTTTTTTTTTTGGCTATATATACATATATCTATATATATATACATTTATATATATATATATATATATATATATATATATATATATATATATATATATATATATATATATATATATATATATATTTCGTTTTATTATCATTTTTATTGTTATTTTTATTTTTCGGACAGACTTTTGTTATTTATTTTATTTTTCGGATGATATATGTGTGTATATATATATATATATATATATATATATATATATATATATATATATATGTATATTTTCGGATTTAGATAGTATATGGTGGATTTTGTTTCTTACTTGTTGTTCATTATGTTCTTGATTATTTCTTCATTTTTTTTACTTTAATCATGTGTTTTGTTAAGTTGTTAATATAGAAACGTTATAGTTCAATCATTTTTACATCTTTAATCTTGGTTGTGATATTGTTAGATTTAATTCGAATTTTAGTTGGTTATTAAGTTTAGTAGATTAAATTTGTTTCATTATTTTTGTTTAAGTATAAATTCGGATTTTTAATTACAGAATTGAGATAGTTTGTTTGATATGTTAAGTTCAATTTAATTTAAGTTTAAGCGATTTGAAGTTACTTGTTCATTATTGTTGATAAATCTGAAAATTTTGTGTTATTTAAAGATAATGTTGTTCTTGGTTGTTTATCATGTTGTTAGGATTGTTGTTAAAATTGTTTAAGAATTGGTTAAATTTGCTATATTTTGGTTGTTTGATTTAGGTGAATTGGTTATAGCTGATAAGGGTATAATAGTAAATTTTAATAATTTTGGGGTTATTTTGGTCATTAATTTATAGTCAATTATTTGAATTAAAGTTATTTTTGTCCATTAGTTATTTAATTATTGTTAAATTAAAGTGGAAGACAAAACAAAAGATAGTGGTAATAAAAGTATTAATAGAATATATATAATGGAGAATAAAACATAACATAGTGGAATTAAAAGTGGGATTAAAATAAAAAGAAAGTGGAAGTCTTACTTTTAGTTTTTTAATTAATAATGGTTTATTTTTAATTAAAAGGGGACCTTGAGTCTTGTGTATATAAGTTAGAATCATATTTCATTTAGAAAGGGAGGAGGAGGAAGAAAACATTTTAGAGAGCAAAAATCTGAAAAAATCTTAAGAGTGTTACCAAATAGTGAACAAAAGAAAAACAAAAAAAAAAACGAAAAAAAAAATCTAAAAAAAAAAGAGTGTTAGTTTTTATTTTACAAAGTCTTATTTTGAAACTCAATTATGGGATGTTGATTCTTATTGCTTAAATCCGGATACTGGTATTCTTGATTGTACTGCTGTTGCTGTGATATTGCTGTGTTGTTATTTGCTGTGTTGATCCCCGTGATTTCTTTTATTTCCAATATCAGGTACATATCTAATCATGTTTAAATGATAAGATGAATATATGAGAAAGATGAGAATTTTGTTGAAATTTTAAATAGTTTCTTTTTCTATCTTCTTTTACAGATTATGTTTTAATAAATTCCATATTAATATTCTATAAGTTTTTGTGATAACTTTAAATAATTAAGCCTTCTTGTAGTAATAATAATTCACTTCTAAAAATGGTTATTAAATAGTATAATTATGAATCTGTTTATTAATGTTCAAATCATTTAGTAAATAAAAGGAAGAATGAATTACTCTTTTGTTAATCAAATTAATTAGAACTTCTTTAATATTGTCTTTAATAAATTAAGTTGTTAACATGTAGTTAAATTCAATAAAAATGTGAATTTTAATTATTTTTGCGTAAATTAGGCATTTAGGTACGATTTGAATTTTTCAATAACACAAGAATTGTTTCTTTTCAAGTTTAACCATCTCAAAATATAGGTGTAAATAATTAAGATTGATTTTGATTTTGGTAAATAGTTGTAAATAGTTAACAGTAAGGGTTTAATTCAAAAATAATAAAAAATTAAAAAAAAATTGAGTTTAAGTTAGTTGTAAGATAATTGGTTTAGTTTGTATATATATATATATATATATATATATATATTAGTTGTCGATTTTGCACTTTTATTTTTATATTTATTTAAGTAATGTTTATTTTATTAAACATTTATCTAAATATAACAAATAAAATATATTTTTTTTAGTTTATAAAAAACGAATTTAAATAAAATTATAGTCAATTTATAATTGCTGTTTTTCTAAAAAATAAGCTTAGTTTTGAACAATTTGAAATAAAAAATGATTTTTACCATATAAGCTTTAATTGTTATAATTTTGATAGTTTTTGAATAAATGATTTTTATTGGTTTTTCTTTTATTTATTCAAGTTTTTAATATTCTTCTAAATTATCTTCTTTTATTATTAAGTTGTGAAATTTTGTATTTAACAAAATAATAAAATAATAATAATAATAATAAAATAATAAATAAAACAATTTCGAATTTTTTTTTTAAATCTGTTTCATTAAGTTTTTTTGTCATAAATAAGATAAGTATTGCATTTTTAATTTCTAAATTAATTATGAGATTTCTTTATTTATAAAAACTAAAAAATAGGAAATGTAGTCATTTTAGAATTATATTGTTAATAAAAGTGAGATGAGCCTCGCCGCACAAAAATACACAAATTGCGACAGGCCTAGTATGTTTGATGTTACGAAATCGATTAAGGCAAAAAACAATATAGTAAATGTAGTACACACAAAGTAGGATTGGACTTTAATAAATTAAATTGGGACGAGCCTCGCCCGATTTAAAATAAGCGGGGCCCCCATTTAGTAATGGTTTAACATAACTAGACTCGGGAAGACTATATAGCTAATTCCATAGTCTTACCCAAAACAATTAAAAGCCGATAGACATCATTTAGGGCACGATTTTAATATACTTTCCATTGAACGAGTGTGCACTTGGTGCGACTCAAATCTAAATCTCGGTAAAGCCGAAATACACCAAAAGTCATAGGCGTACTGGTTGCGGTATGACTCGAGGCGTGTTTTCGCGATACCGCAAATTCCTAAAAATGATATTTAACGTAAAAAAAAAACACATTATGTTGTTAAAACTTATAATTGAGTCAAACAAAAGTCAAGAACGACGGTGGAGCGACCGTGCTAAAACCACGGAACCCGGGAGTGCCTAACACCTTCTCCCGGGTTAACAGAGTTCCTTATCCGGACCTCTGCTTCGCAGACATTTTAAGAGTCAAAATTCCTCGGATTCGGGATTAACCGGTGACTTGGGACACCATTGTCATTCCCAAGTGGCGACTCTGATTAATCTCTAACAAAATCCCGAACCGATTGTCCTTAAATTGGAAAAACTCCTTCCCTTACGTTATTTTATCCATCTCGGGTAATTGAGCGTCGGGGTATACCCTACAAGTGTATTTATACACCTTACGCATGTTTGGGGTAGTAAAAAGGGAGGTGTGACAGCTCTGGCGACTCTGCTGGGGAACCAACCCTGAATTTCGATTTCAGGGGTTTAAGAACTCGAGCTCCTTAGAACTGCCGTTCGCGTTTCTGTTTGACTTCGTTATATGATTTGAACAACATGCTATGTGCTTTATCGCTTTGATACTATGTGGATTGTATATAAAAATCATGCCGAAAACCTTTCTCTTCTTCACCACCGGAGATGTGCTTACTAGTTGAGACTCCCCTTTCTATTAAGTCTCCCAAAAATTAAGAAAAGAGAGGTCGGATAAGTTACAAAGCCGATTGACTCCGCGAGTCACCGGTACGTAGCCCCTTCCTTGATTCGAGTTGTCCGCTCGGGTACACGGTCTAGCAATCTATAAAACCATAAGATTTTGAACATAGGTCTAGGACGATTATTTGCATCATATTTGACTTAGGGGACTCGACACAGGGGTTGGGTCCGTCTAGGACAGGTGACCCGGTATTGAAAAGACCGAGCATGCTATGTGTTGCATTTTATTGTCCTTGATCGTTATGCGGACCGACGAAAATCCCGAGATTAGAAAAATTGTTGAAAAAGAGAGAGAGGAAAATAAGATTTGTAAGAAATAGGTATCCGGAAAATTTGAAAATTGGAAAAAGAAAAGGTGGAGCATTTTTGAAATAATTGGTCAAATAATCTGACCGAACTACGGAGGTTTGATTCTCGCCATTAGGTGGGATACGTAGGCAACCCTTAAACGGGTCCAACCACACTTTTAGAAAAAGACCAAAAAAATGATTTTCTTTTCAAATAATCGAGGTGATAGCTATTTTTGGAAATGGCCGAATGTTCCGAAAGGACGCCGGAAGGCTGTTTTTTGCAAAAATAGCCACTTTGAATCATTTTTAATAATTTGCGGGCACAGCCTTGAAATATTCCTTGTGGAAATGTTGCAAGTCCATAGCCGCAAAATCAAGTCCGGGTTCACACCCCTTTTGCAAAAATAACCAAAAAATGCCAAATTTTTGATTTTGTTATAAATAAGTCGGTTGATGCTATTCTTGTTTAAAACAAGCCGAATGTCCTTCAAAAGGACGCTGGAAGGCCGTTTTTACGAGAATAGCCACTTTGAATCATTTTAAATAATTTTGGACACAACCTTGAAATATTCCCTCGCGGAAATGTCGAAAGGCTGTATCCACAAAAAATCAAGTTTTGAGTCATCACTCAATTTTACAAAAGTAACCACTTTATCAAACAAGCCATTACATGGCCGAAATTTTGCTGAAATAGCCACATTTTTGCATTTTAACTTCCTCAATCTTGTGTTGGCCTGTGTCGGTGCTGAACGATGCCCCATAGGCCCCAGGATAAAATTTTGAATTTGCATCTTCTTAAATAAAATTTTGCAAAAAGAGCCACTTTGTCTAAATAAGCCATTATATGGCCAATTTATGAAAAAATAGTTTTGTGTTGGTTTATGGCGATGCCGAACGATGCCCCATGAGCCACAGGATTAAAAAAAAAAAAAAAACGACATATGGTTTTGCTGAAATGGCCACATTTGGCATTTAAACTTTCTCAGTCTTGTGTTGGCCTGTGTCGGTGCTGAACGATGCCCCATGAGCTTTAAGATGAAAAGTTTTGAATTTGTAGCCTCTTAAATAAAATTTTGCAAAAATAGCCGCTTTGTCAAATAAGCCATTACATGGCCAATTTTGTAAAAATAGTCAATTGACATTAGAAACTTCTCAGTCTTGCGTTGGCTATGGCGATGCCGAACGATGCCCCATGAGCCACAGGATGGAAAAATTTTCAAGTTTATCTTTCTTAAATAAATTTTGCAAAAATATTCATTTTGTCAAAAAAGCCATTATGTGGCCAGTTTTGTAGAAATAGTCATAATTGACACCAAAAATTATTTTTATTCTTGTAGAAATCTCCTACACAAGTTGTAGTTGGAGTCGGCTTCTATAATTTTCCTTTAAAGAAAAAAAAAATCGAATAAATATCTCTTTATTTCTTGCATTAATTTGCAAGAACTACGCTCGGTCTGATTCATGCGGGGTCATGATACGTAGGCAATCCACATAGGATTCGACCATTTCCATAACCAAAAAGAAAAAAAATGAAAAATTACAAAAAGGAAAAAAAAAGAGAAAAAGGAAAAACCACAAAAAGAAAAAAAAAGAAGAAAAAATAGCAAAAAAAAAAAAAAGAGAGAAAGAGAAGAGAAGAAATCAAGGAAATCAATAAGTGGAATACCTTAACGCTAACCCGATGGTTTCGTTTTGTTGATCCAGAAAGTCGAGGTGGTTGGTTGTGGTAAATTGGAAAGCAAGATCCAAGGAAAATGATAACCGACATCGAAGCTGTTACGAGTGCTCAAGAGACTCAGGGTCAGAAAATTCAACAAGGGTCTACTATAGTTGAGGAAAACGGAGCATTGAAACAACAAATGACCAAAATGTGGGCCGATGGCCAAGGACAACCTTCTCATGAGTCACAATCTGCTATACAGCAAGAACAGTATCACTCTCCCGAGTACCACTCGTACTCATTTGACCTTCCTGCAAACGTTGAGAAGCCTACCCGAAAGAATGTACAGGAAGAAATGGCCCGAAGATTGAAGAGATTAGAACAACGGCTGAAAAACATGCAAGAAATGGCAAGTCAAAAGAGTGTTGCCTTCAGAGATCTTTGTATGTTCCCCGATGTCCACTTGCCGCCTGGTTTCAAGGTTCCCAAATTGGAAAAGTATGATGGACGCGGAAACCCCATAGCCCACCTGAAAAGGTATTGCAACCAATTGAGAGGTGTGGGAAGAAAAGAAGAATTGCTTATGGCTTATTTTGGGGAAAGCCTCTCGGGAGTAGCATCTGAATGGTTTTGGGATCAGGACGCATCTGGTTGGCACGTCTGGGATGATTTGGCACGAGCCTTTATCAAACAGTTTCAATACAATATTGACGCCACCCCAAACCGCATTTCCCTTTCTAAACTGAAAAAGAACCCAACTGAAAATTTTAGGGAATATGCCATCAAATGGAGAGAGCAAGCAGCGAGAGCTAAGCCACCCATGAATGATCACGAGTTGGCCACTGTTTTCCTTCAGGCACAAGAGCCGGATTACTTTCAAAACATGATATCTGCAGTTGGTCACTCCTTTGAAGAAATAATCAAAATGGGAGAAATGGTGGAAGATGGTCTTAAGACAGGCAAAATTATAAGTCAAACAGCTCTCAAAAATGCGGCTCAGGATGTCCAAAGTGAATTCAGTGATGTGAATAGGAGGGATGACGAAGTCATGATGACATCAGGGTCGAGAAGAGGTCCTGTGAGAACATCTCAAAGGTATACACAACCTCATCAAGTTTTCCATGACCCTCTTAAGCATTACTACCCGCCTCAGAACCCTCCATACTCTGTTGAACCAGTCCAGTATGTTGCTCGATCCTCAAAACACCCAAGAAAGCGAGCCCGAACATCACAAAATCTTTACCAGCCTCCGCAAAATTTTCAAATACCTTATAACCCACATCCAAGCCAGGGGTATGGAAAGGAACAGAAGTTGAAAGATAATTTTACACCAATAGGAGAGTCCTATGCAAGCTTGTTTGAGAAGTTAAAACGACATGGCATGATTGCACCCGTCCCTCCAAATCGGGTGGATCGGCGTGCGAGAAGTTTTGACTCATCCAAAAGGTGTGAATACCACTCCAATGCCCTGGGGGCACGATGTTGAAAGTTGTCGGGATTTGAAAAGAGAGATAGAAAGAATGATTCATGAAGGAATAATTGTGGTCCAAGGCAGTGGCATCCAAAACATTGCACATAATCCTTTACCTGCACATAACGGAGCACATTTTGTGGGAATGATGCCCGGCGACGTGGGTGATGAAAATCTTCTTGGGAGGTCAACTGAAGTTGAAGATATTGAAACAGAAAGTGATCTTGGCAACATTAATGCAGAATTCAGTGGCTAGGATGCCATGCTTGTCAATTTGGAAGGCGCTCCGTCTCTTGGAGTTTTGGTGGTATATTTTGGTGTCATCTCTTTTGACCGGGTTATTTCAGGGTTGTAATCTGGACGTTGTCTTGAGAGTCAAAACCCTTCTATCTTTCCACTTTGCTTTGTTTAGTAATAAATTTGTTTAGTCCTGTCTAGGTTTGTAATTCTAGTCTAGTCTGTTCGTTTTGTTGTTCATCTTGTTGTTTCAACCCATCAGTTTAATACAACTCTCTGTTTCCCATCATTCCTAGTCATTCCATTTCTGATCACTTTGTAGTTCTTCTCATACTCACTTTAGCAACATGACATGCACATAATTTTAAGCCTAATTTTAAAAGTCAATTTAACATGAAGCAATGTTGAAGATGTAATGATACTCGAAAGAAATGAAACATATTGGAATACTGTGAAACTTGGATCAAGGGAATATTGGGGGAAAACAGAACATAAAGAAATGCCTTGGAAATGCATCATGCTTCATCGGATTAAAGCCAAAGGCAAAAGTACCCCAAAGATAAAGGAGCCATTCGTGGTATCGAGATTGTTGCCCAATGGCACTGAGAATCGTCAAATACAGAAGGCAAATATGTGAATCAATCAAAGGTGTTTAACCGTGTAGTTTATACTTGGTAGGTCTCGAAGATTGGAATGACGAAGGCATTTTTATTCGGCTATCCAAACACTTTATCCATTGTTATCCCTTCGAGCCTTATTATATTTTCTTTCATATCCCTCTTTCGGAATCAACAACATAAATTGATGATTGAGGGGGGAAATAAAATGGAGAAACAAAAAAAAAAAAAAAAAAAAAGAAAAAAAGAATGCAAAGGAAAAATCGGGAGAAGTCAAGATGCAACAATGAATACGGACGTAGTCTGAACTACGTCTGACTTGATCCCGAAAGGGTACGTAGGCAGCCTCACTGAGGTTCAATCACAATAAAGGAAAAATCCAAAAAAATCCCCCAAGAAGGAAACTGGGGCAGAAGTTATGGTTGTCGAATAAATAAGATTCCGAAAGTTGTAATTTTAACCCACGATGAAATATTTTTGAGCCTTTATATCCTTTTTTCTATATCCCGTCCAAAAGCCTGCATTACGGTCCAAAGGAAGATCTTCCGACCAATCGTCAAGAAATGCCGAGTCAAACGAGCAAAGGTGAATCACATCAAGGGCAACACTCAAGTCCGAACAAAGGAGAATGAAGAATTCAAGATGATGAGAACCAACATGAGACTCCAAGATGAGAGAAATCAAAATGAGAGAGTCTTATCGGTGAAAACACGCATGGGCATCGTAAGGCGACGGTGAGTCGAGAGAAAGAAAGAGCAAATGAGAGAGGCTTGATGGTGAAAACCCTATGGGTACTACAAGTCGACTAAGGATCAGATCAAAGAAATGAAGTGTTGAAGACCGGTTTCACGGCAGAGCTTGCAACAAGAGTTGAACATCAAATTTGCTATACGGAGAAGGCCAAAAGTGCATGTCAAGGTCGCTAGAATCGGTATTCAAAATCCGATAGGTCATTCTTCTGTAGGTTTCTTGTTAGGAATTATGTTTTCCTTTCTTTCTATCCTTTGTACCTTGTTTTACCCTCCATCTTATTGAGTATGTCGGGTCATAACAAGTATAGAAATGATTTCAAAATTTGCCACCAAGCTTTCCAATTGCACATGATGTGATTTGGCCAACACGACAATTGTCGTAAGTGAGGAAAGGCCAAGGCCAGTGCTTTAAGCCAAAAGAGCAACATGTGCAATGGAGCGGGCAACAATAAAAACATTTGGGGTTCATGCAAGACGCAAAGGTCGGCAAAGTGCCAACTCGGGGGAAAATATAACAAATGGAAATAGGGGAGTGTATTCTGACAAAAGAAAGAGCCAGTCAAGAAACACCCCAAGGCTGTCCAATGAAATTATTGAAGAAATTGTAGACTTCAAGATCAGAATTGTGGGATCCGTCAAGAATGGAAGAACATACATGCCTAAAAGAGAGGCGGATTTTGAACAAAGAAGAAGTGAAAATGGATAGTCGATGAACAGGCCAAGCATTCAAGCGGAAAGTTCAAGGCCACAACCAACCACCGCATTTTAGACTGACAGAGTTTTCTTTTCTTTGAAACAGGAGCAAAAGATATTGTCAAACTGGGGCAGAAAAACTTTTCCGTCATCGGATAGTCATCCGAAGAGCATGAAGGTGAATACAATTGTTTTTGAAGATGAAAAATTCAAGTTGAAAAGTAAATGAAGCAAGTATCGGAGAATGATACAATCTTAGTCTGTTGAAACTTTCTCCTAAGACAAAAGTCTTAGTCAGATGAATTTTTCACCTAAGATGAATTGGATAAAATCTTAGTCTGTTGAATCTTTCTCCCAAGATAGAAGTCTTGGTCTGATGAATTTTTCACCTAAGATAAAGAGATAATGAAATGTGAAAACAAAAGGAAGGCCGAAGTCAATGAAAGTAGAAGTTGGAAAAGGAAATGAAGGCATAATTTGAAACGAAAAGGAAAGGCATAATTTGAAAGGTAAAATCAGAAGTTGGAAAAGAAAGAAAGTTAAGAAGTTGAAAAGAAAGAAAAGTTTGTTGAATTTGAAAGGCTTAAGAAAGTATGAATTGCAAATGGACCCAGTCTGATGAATTATATCCTGGAGTCATAAACTCAGTCCGATGGTTAATCCTCCTGAGATTACGTTGAAATGGACATAGTCCAGTGAGAATGAAAATCTTAGTCTGTTGAAACTTTCTCCTAAGATTAAAAGTCTTAGTCTGATGAATTTTTCACCTAAGATAAAGGGATAGTGCAATTTGAAAACAAAAGGGAAAAACGGAAGTTTGGGAAATAAAGAAAGTTAAAAGTTGAAAGGAAAGAAAAGTTTGTTGAATGTGAAAGGCTTAAGAAAGTCTGAATTGAAAATGGACCCAGTCTGATGAATTATCTCCTGGAGTCATAAACTCAGTCTGATGGTTAATCCTCCTGAGATTACATTGAAATGGACATAGTCTAGTGAGAATGAAAATCTTAGTCTGTTGAAACTTTCTCCTAAGGTTAAATGTCTTAGTCTGATGAATTTTTCACCTAAGATAACCTTCAGTCAAGGTAACACAAGTTTTTAATTTCATGCACGTTTAATTTCTGTCAGGTGCCCACCTTCAAATACGGGAATAGTTTCTGCATTCGCATTGCACGTTTAAATTTCTGTTAGGCGCCCACCTTCAAATACGGGAATATTTTCCGCATTCGCATTGCACGTTTAAATTTCTGTTAGGCGCCCACCTTCGAATACGGGAATATTTTCTGCATTCGCATTGCACGTTTAAATTTATGTTAGGCGCCCACCTTCTAATACGGGAATATTTTCCGCATTCGCATTGCACGTTTAATTTCTGTTAGGCGCCCACCTTCAAATACGGGAATATTTTCGCATTCGCATTGCACGTTTAATTTACGTTAGGCGCCCACCCTTCGAATACGGGAATATTTTACGCATTCGCGTTGCACGTTTAATTTACGTTAGGCGCCCGCCTTCAAATACGGGAATATTTTCGCATTCGCATTGCACGTTTAATTTACGTTAGGCGCCCACCTTCAAATACGGGAATATTTTACGCATTCGCATTACACGTTTAATTTACGTTAGGCGCCCACCTTCGAATACGGGAATATTTTACGCATTCGCGTTGCACGTTTAAATTCGTTAGGCGCCCGCCTTCGAATACGGGAATATTTTACGCATTCGCATTGCACGTTTAATTTACGTTAGGCGCCCACCTTCGAATACGGGAATATTTTCCGCATTCGCATTGCACGTTTAAATTTCGTTAGGCGCCCACCTTCAAATACGGGAATATTTTCTGCATCGCATTGCACGTTTAAATTTCTGTTAGGCGCCCACCTTCAAATTCGGGAATATTTTCTGCATTCGCATTGCACGTTTAAATTTCTGTTAGGCGCCCACCTTCAAATTCGGGAATATTTTCTGCATTCGCATTGCACGTTTAAATTTCTGTTAGGCGCCCACCTTCAAATACGGGAATATTTTCTGCATTCGCATTGCACGTTTAAATTTCTGTTAGGCGCCCACCTTCAAATACGGGAATATTTTCTGCATCGTCATGGTTTATATATTTAAAAGCCCACACTGGGGCAGAAAAAGAAAAAAAGAGGTAGTTGGTTGTTTTGTTTTGAGCAGGTTCAGCTCGGGATCAAGAAAAACAAGAAAATCAACAAAAAAGAGAGTCATCAAGAAAAACAAGAAAATCAACAAAAAGAGATTCAGCATCAAAGAAAATCAACAAAAAAGAGGAAGAATCTGCATCACCGGAAAGGGAAGAAGAGCAAAAGCTAGATTAGGAATAATTGTAATTGTAGGATCATAGCTTAGAATAGCTTCTTTATTTTACATTCTCCCCGGTGTAATAAGGAGGTCAGCAAGCAGTAACCGCAACAGCAGCACCAGTAACAGCAAAAATCGCAGTTTCATTGGTAGTCCCAGCTACCAAAATTTTCCGAACTACATTGACCTGATTCCCTTTTAGCCAGGGATATGTAGGAAACCTTTTGAAGCAAAGGTTCGGTCAAAATTTTGAAAAAAAAAATGCTTCTCCCGGAGTGCTCAAACGGGCAAAAATCGCTCGTATCCGCTCACTTGTCTTTGCACAGAAACTCTTCGTGTTTACGCGCAAAGAGGGGCAGCTGTGAGCACGTGATTTTTGCCCTATATGAGAATTACTCCCAAAACTTCAAAATAAAAGAGTTTTGTGTTGTTTGCAATATTTGTGAATTTTGTGTTATTTTTCTTGAATTGTTTGCATTTATCTGTGCATATTTATTTGTTTAAATAAATAAAATATAAAAAAATATGTTGAATTTGTATATAAAATTCAAGTTTACAATTAAGAATAATTAAGTTTGTTTTACGAAAATGAAAAATCACAAAAAAATATGTATTTTTTGCATTTTTAGCATTTAAAGTCCAAATTATGCAATTTTATTTTAATTAATATTTAATTTTATGTGATAATTATTATTGGGAGTTAATTAGTATTTTAAGATAATTTTAGTTTTTGTAATTTAATCTTAGCATTTCTTTTATTAATTAATAATAAAAAAAGAACAAAAATAGAAGGAAATTCGAAATTGGGCTAATTTTTTTTAAGTAACCCCAAGCCCAAATCAATTCTACCCAACCCAAAACCCCAAGCCCAATCTAAACCCCCCCAAATCTGACCAAACAAATCCTACCCCTTATTTTTTTTTTATCTTCATTTTTTACACTACCCAAAAACAAAGACTAAAAACCCTAGACCTAGCCTCCACCTTACTATTCTTTCTTGTTCCTTCTTCTTCTTCACCTCACCCCTCCCATCCATGGCTTCCCATCCAGCTTCATCATACGAGCAGCCCCTACACCATCACCATCACCATCTCAAACAAACATTAAAACCTCCATAACCACCTCTCTATCCCCACCGGAAAAACCCTACACCATCGTCCAAACAACCTCGGCCGTCCCTCACCGTGACCAACCATCACCAACCTTCCCCCATGTCGTTGAGCTCCAAGTTTCGACGACCAGCAGCAGCAACATCATCTTTCTTCATCTTTCTTTCATTTTTATTTTTCCGGCGAATGTATATACTATGTATATATATGTATACTTTCTGTATATATATGTATATATGACTATATTATATGTATATAAATATATTTTTGTTTCTCGGACAGTATGTATATATATATATTTCGTTTTTTTTATTATTACTTTTTTTTTTTTTTGGCCATATATACATATATCTATATATATATACATTTATATATATATATATATATATATATATATATATATATATATATATATATATATATATATATATATATATATATATATATATATCGTTTTATTATCATTTTTATTGTTATTTTTATTTTTCGGACAGACTTTTGTTATTTATTTTATTTTTCGGATGATATATGTGTGTATATATATATATATATATATATACATATATATATATATATATATATATATATATATATGTATATTTTCGGATTTAGATAGTATATGGTGGATTTTGTTTCTTACTTGTTGTTCATTATGTTCTTGATTATTTCTTCATTTTTTTTACTTTAATCATGTGTTTTGTTAAGTTGTTAATATAGAAACGTTATAGTTCAATCATTTTTACATCTTTAATCTTGGTTGTGATATTGTTAGATTTAATTCGAATTTTAGTTGGTTATTAAGTTTAGTAGATTAAATTTGTTTCATTATTTTTGTTTAAGTATAAATTTGGATTTTTAATTACAGAATTGAGATAGTTTGTTTGATATGTTAAGTTCAATTTAATTTAAGTTTAAGCGATTTGAAGTTACTTGTTCATTATTGTTGATAAATCTGAAAATTTTGTGTTATTTAAAGATAATGTTGTTCTTGGTTGTTTATCATGTTGTTAGGATTGTTGTTAAAATTGTTTAAGAATTGGTTAAATTTGCTATATTTTGGTTGTTTGATTTAGGTGAATTGGTTATAGCTGATAAGGGTATAATAGTAAATTTTAATAATTTTGGGGTTATTTTGGTCATTAATTTATAGTCAATTATTTGAATTAAAGTTATTTTTGTCCATTAGTTATTTAATTATTGTTAAATTAAAGTGGAAGACAAAACAAAAGATAGTGGTAATAAAAGTATTAATAGAATATATATAATGGAGAATAAAACATAACATAGTGGAATTAAAAGTGGGATTAAAATAAAAAAGAAAGTGGAAGTCTTACTTTTAGTTTTTTAATTAATAATGGTTTATTTTTAATTAAAAGGGGACCTTGAGTCTTGTGTATATAAGTTAGAATCATATTTCATTTAGAAAGGGAGGAGGAGGAAGAAAACATTTTAGAGAGCAAAAATCTGAAAAAATCTTAAGAGTGTTACCAAATAGTGAACAAAAGAAAAACAAAAAAAAAAAAAAAAAAAAATATCTAAAAAAAAAAGAGTGTTAGTTTTTATTTTACAAAGTCTTATTTTGAAACTCAATTATGGGATGTTGATTCTTATTGCTTAAATCCGGATACTGGTATTCTTGATTGTACTGCTGTTGCTGTGATATTGCTGTGTTGTTATTTGCTGTGTTGATCCCCGGGATTTCTTTTATTTCCAATATCAGGTACATATCTAATCATGTTTAAATAATAAGATGAATATATGAGAAAGATGAGAATTTTGTTGAAATTTTAAATAGTTTCTTTTTCTATCTTCTTTTACAGATTATGTTTTAATAAATTCCATATTAATATTCTATAAGTTTTTGTGATAACTTTAAATAATTAAGCCTTCTTGTAGTAATAATAATTCACTTCTAAAAATGGTTATTAAATAGTATAATTATGAATCTGTTTATTAATGTTCAAATCATTTAGTAAATAAAAGGAAGAATGAATTACTCTTTTGTTAATCAAATTAATTAGAACTTCTTTAATATTGTCTTTAATAAATTAAGTTGTTAACATGTAGTTAAATTCAATAAAAATGTGAATTTTAATTATTTTTGCGTAAATTAGGCATTTAGGTACGATTTGAATTTTTCAATAACACAAGAATTGTTTCTTTTCAAGTTTAACCATCTCAAAATATAGGTGTAAATAATTAAGATTGATTTTGATTTTGGTAAATAGTTGTAAATAGTTAACAGTAAGGGTTTAATTCAAAAATAATAAAAAATTAAAAAAAAATTGAGTTTAAGTTAGTTGTAAGATAATTGGTTTAGTTTGTATATATATATATATATATATATATATATATTAGTTGTCGATTTTGCACTTTTATTTTTATATTTATTTAAGTAATGTTTATTTTATTAAACATTTATCTAAATATAACAAATAAAATATATTTTTTTTTAGTTTATAAAAAACGAATTTAAATAAAATTATAGTCAATTTATAATTGCTGTTTTTCTAAAAAATAAGCTTAGTTTTGAACAATTTGAAATAAAAAATGATTTTTACCATATAAGCTTTAATTGTTATAATTTTGATAGTTTTTGAATAAATGATTTTTATTGGTTTTTCTTTTATTTATTCAAGTTTTTAATATTCTTCTAAATTATCTTCTTTTATTATTAAGTTGTGAAATTTTGTATTTAACAAAATAATAAAATAATAATAATAATAATAAAATAATAAATAAAACAATTTCGAATTTTTTTTTAAATCTGTTTCATTAAGTTTTTTTGTCATAAATAAGATAAGTATTGCATTTTTAATTTCTAAATTAATTATGAGATTTCTTTATTTATAAAAACTAAAAAATAGGAAATGTAGTCATTTTAGAATTATATTGTTAATAAAAGTGAGATGAGCCTCGCCGCACAAAAATACACAAATTGCGACAGGCCTAGTATGTTTGATGTTACGAAATCGATTAAGGCAAAAAACAATATAGCAAATGTAGTACACACAAAGTAGGATTGGACTTTAATAAATTAAATTGGGACGAGCCTCGCCCGATTTAAAATAAGCGGGGCCCCCATTTAGTAATGGTTTAACATAACTAGACTCGGGAAGACTATATAGCTAATTCCATAGTCTTACCCAAAACAATTAAAAGCCGATAGACATCATTTAGGGCACGATTTTAATATACTTTCCATTGAACGAGTGTGCACTTGGTGCGACTCAAATCTAAATCTCGGTAAAGCCGAAATACACCAAAAGTCATAGGCGTACTGGTTGCGGTATGACTCGAGGCGTGTTTTCGCGATACCGCAAATTCCTAAAAATGATATTTAACGTAAAAAAAAAACACATTATGTTGTTAAAACTTATAATTGAGTCAAACAAAAGTCAAGAACGACAGTGGAGCGACCGTGCTAAAACCACGGAATCCGGGAGTGCCTAACACCTTCTCCCGGGTTAACAGAGTTCCTTATCCGGACCTCTGCTTCGCGGACATTCATAAGAGTCAAAATTCCTCGGATTCGGGATTAACCGGTGACTTGGGACACCATTGTCATTCCCAAGTGGCGACTCTGATTAATCTCTAAAATCCCGAACCGATTGTCCTTAAATTGGAAAAACTCATTCCCTTACGTTATTTTATCCGTCTTGGGTAATTGAGCGTCGGGGTATACCTTACAAGTGTATTTATACGCATTTAAGTATGTGCGGTAAAAAGGGAGGTGTGACAAGATTCATTAAACTACTTCCATTAATGATATTTCTATATATAATTTTTAATTATTAATGTTGTTCCAAAATTGCCAAGTGGCTTCATTTTAGCTTGCCACTTGGCCTAACCAAAATGTATACTACTTTCCTTTTAATATAATATAGATAGATGTTAAATTTCAATTTACGTCTTTCTATATTTTTATTTTTTCTATTCTATTTTTTAATTAATTTTTTACCTCCATATTTCTAGCTAATATAGAAGAAAATCTATGGGTGGATCAATATATATATATATATATATATATATATATATATATATATATATATATATATATATATATATATATATATATATATATATATTTGCCTAAGATCTATTTAGATTATGTATAATACACATAATTGTTTGAAAGAAAATACAAGCCTGTTTATCTCGATTACATGAGATAACGGAATGAAAAGCATAGATAGGAGAGACAACGGGTCCCGCGGACGCACTGCAAGGCTACCTCGTAGTCTCGGTAGTCGGAAAAATCCACAAGTCGCTACCGCATGCTGCTGCTGTCCGTAACTCTGTATCTGCGCAAAAAGAGCGCGAGTGTAGTATGAGCACAACCGACCCCATGTGCTTCGGTAAGTGCTCGGCCTATCCCGGCGAACTAGTGACAAGGCTAAGGCCGGTCACCCACCTAAACCTGTACAATTGCAATATAGATATATATATACAATACATTTATAAAGAAATACTCTGCTCTGAAATAATATTCAATAACTCAAGATATCCAAAATAATCTTACTTTCATGTCTCAATTTCCTCTTTCATTTCATGTCTCGTGGTAGGCGTACCACCCGCTCCCAACTATCACAGTAATTATCTCTTGTGGTAGGCGTACCACCCGCTCCCAAATATATCAATAATCATATCTCGTGGTAGGCGTACCACCCGCTCCCAAATATATCAATAGTTATATCTTGTGGTAGGCGTACCACCCGCTCCCAAATATATCAATAATCATATCTTGTGGTAGGCGTACCACCCGCTCCCAAATATATCAATAATCATATCTCGTGGTAGGCGTACCACCCGCTCCCAAATATATCAATAGTTATATCTTGTGGTAGGCGTACCACCCGCTCCCAAATATATCAATAATCATATCTTGTGGTAGGCGTACCACCCGCTCCCAAATATATATCAATAATCATATCCTGTGGTAGGCGTACCACCCGCTCCCAAATATATCAATCGGCTACATCTTGTGGTAGGCGTACCACCCGCTCCCAAATATATCAATAATCATATCTTGTGGTAGGCGTACCACCCGCTCCCAAATATATCAATCGGCTACCGGCAACTATGGCCAATGCCCAGATTTTAAGTCACTTTGTGGTCGGCGTACCACACGATCCCAAATATAAAATATATATGTTACCGGCATTTAGCCAATAATCTCTATGTCAACAATATTTATAATTACCGGTCTTAAACCAATAATTTATAATAATTTCAACAAATTACCTTCATTACCGGTATAACACCAATAACTCTTATTCAACAATTTATTCATAACTAAATTCATATTCCTACAAACTAGGATAGAACAAACACTTACCTCGAAAGTTTACGAATGATTTAATCCGTAGCAATGCCCTTTCCTTTCGAATTTGACTCCAATCCAATTGTATCTATACACAATTGATTTAATATCATCAATTCTACTCAACAAACTAATTCTTAAGATCAAATACCACTTTTACAACATTCTGCCATGAATAGTGAATTTCAACCCCGGGCCCATATGGTCGGAATTCGGGGTTAGGACCAAAATCCGATTACCCATCCCTCCACGAGTTCATATATATAATTTGTTTCAAAATCGGACCTCAATTCGAGGTCCAATTCCCCAATTTATGAAAAACCCCATCTTCTAACAAAAACAAGAATTTTACCATGAAAATCTTTGATTTCTTATGAAAAACATGTTTAATGATGTTAGGAATTGAAAGAATTAAGTAAAAAGTAACTTACAATCGTTTTGATGAAGAGTAAATCCTTGAAGAATCGCAAATGGGTGTTTTGGGTTTTGTAAAATGTGAAGAAATGACTGAAATTCGTGTTTTTCAGGTCTCTGTGTTCGCATTTGCGAACATGGGTTCGCAATTGCGAACCCCGACCAATTTCTGGAGTTTGAAAAATAAGCTAAGGCCGGGAAGTTCGCATTTGCGAACTTTTGTTCGCATTTGCGAAGCCAAGGCAAAACTGGGAAGTTCGCATTTGCGAACTATTGTTCGCAATTGCGAACACAGGCTAAAAGGGATTTTTCGCATTTGCGACATAAGGTTCGCATTTGCGAACCAGTAGGCTTCTGGGCTTCTTCGCAATTGCGACATATTCTTCGCAATTGCGAAGACAGGCAATTACTGAAGGCCTCGCAATTGCGAAGCTTTGTTCGCATTTGCGAACCCAACTGGTCCTGGGCACCTTCGCATTTGCGACCCAGGGTTCGCATTTGCGAACCCTTCCTTGACCTGCCACCTTCGCAATTGCGAGAAATTCTTCGCAATTGCGAAGACAACAGCTGGGTGAAAAACCAGCAGTTCAAAAATTTAGAATTTCATCCAACGGCCTATCAAATCTTTACCCGAGCCCCCGGGCTCCAAACCAAACATGTACACAACCTCAAAAACACGTTATGGACTTGTTCGTGCGATCATATCGCCAATATAACATCAAAATCATTGAATTGAGCCTTAAAACTCAAGAATTCCTTCAAATTCCATAATTTCCAAACTTTCCAATTTAAGGCCGAAACACGTCAAACGACGTCCGTTTTCAACCAAACTTTACAGGAAGCGCTTAACCAATATATATGACTTGTACCGGGCGTCGGAACCAAAATACGAGCCCGATACCAGTACTTTTTAATAAAAAATCAGTTTCATTTTCCTTAAACATTTTCAGGAAAACAATTTAACAGAAAAATTCTTTTACCGGGGTTCTAGACCTCGGATTTCAATTCCGGACATATGCCCAAGTTCCATATTTTTCTACGGATTTTCTGAAATAGTCAAATCACGGATCCGGGTCCGTTTACCAAAAATGTTGACCAAAGTCAACCATATCAATATTAATATCAAAATTCTTCTACTTTTTCACATATTTCACATATTTCAACATAGACCTTTTCCAGCTTTGTGCCCGGACTGTACACGCAAATCGAGGCAACTATAAATGAGGTTTTCAAGACCTCCAAAGCTCGGAATGATTAATAAAACAAGTGATGACCCTTTTGGGTCGTCACAATCTCCACCTCTAAAACAACCGTTCGTCCTCGAACGGACAAAAGAAAGAAGTACCTGAGTCAGGAAACAAATGTGGGTAGCGGCTCCGCATATCAGACTCGGACTCCCAGGTCGATGCCTCAGGAGGCTGACCTCTCCACCGAACACGCACAGAAGGATAACTCTTCGACCTCAACTGTCGAACCTGCCGGTCTAGAATGGCTACCGGCTCCTCCTCGTAAGATAGATCATTGTCCAATTGGACAGTACTGAAGTCTAACACATGAGTGGGATCGCCGTGGTATCTCCGAAGCATAGATACATGAAAAACTGGATGCACGGCTGATAAGCTAGGCGGCAAAGCTAATCTGTAAGCCACCCCTCCCACTCTGTCTAGAATCTCGAATGGACCAATATACCTAGGGCTGAGCTTGCCCTTCTTCCCAAACCTCATCACGCCCTTCATAGGCGACACTCGGAGCAATACTCGTTCACCAACCATGAAATCTACATTTCGAACCTTACGATCCGCATAAGTCTTTTGCCTGGACTGAGCTGAACGTAATCTCTCCTGAATAGTCTTGACCTTATCCAAGGCCTCCTGAACTAAATCTGTACCCAACAACCGAGCCTCTCCCGGTTCAAACCATCCAACCGGTGATCGACATCGCCTACCATATAACGCCTCATACGGAGCCATCTGGATGCTAGACTGGTAACTGTTATTGTAGGCGAACTCTGCTAATGGCAGAAACTGGTCCCACGAACCTCCGAAATCAATAACACAAGCTCGAAGCATGTCCTCTAGAATCTGAATAGTCCTCTCGGACTGGCCATCCGTCTGAGGATGAAATGCTGTACTCAACTGAACCTGGGTGCCTAACTCCTGCTGGACCGCTCTCCAGAACCGCGAGGTAAACTGCGTACCCCGATCAGAGATAATAGATACTGGCACTCCATGGAGACGAACAATTTCCCTAATATAAACTTCCGCTAACCTCTCCGATGAGTAGGAGACAGATACTGGAATAAAGTGTGCTGACTTGGTCAGCCTATCGACAATGACCCAAATAGCATCAAATTTCCGTCTAGTCAAAGGAAGTCCAGTAACGAAATCCATAGTGATTCGCTCCCATTTCCACTCGGGAATTTCAATCCTCTGGAATACACCACCAGGTCTCCGGTGCTCATATTTCACCTGCTGACAATTTAGACACCGAGCAACATACGCAACGATATCTTTCTTCATTCTGCGCCACCAATAGTGCTGACGTAAGTCCTGGTACATCTTCGCGGCGCCTGGGTGAATAGAATACCGCGAACTGTGGGCCTCTGCTAAGATTAACTCTCGAATCCCTTCGACATTTGGCACACACACTCGACCCTGCAATTTCAATATCCCATCATCATCTAGATTTACCTGTGTGGCACCTCCCCGCTGTACTGTATCTCTCAACTCACGCAAATGAGGATCATCAAATTGCCTCTCACGGATATGCTTTAATAAAGAAGAATGAGCGACCGTGCAGGCTAACACTCTGCTAGGCTCAGAAATATCCAATCTCACGAACCGGTTGGCTAATGCCTGGACGTCCAGAGCCAATGGTCTCTGACTGACCGGAATATATGCAAGACTACCCATGCTGGCAGACTTTCTACTCAATGCATCGGCCACCACATTGGCCTTACCTGGGTGATATAAAATAGTAACATCATAGTCTTTTAGCAACTCTAGCCATCTTCTCTGCCTCATATTCAACTCTTTCTGCTTAAACAAATACTGAAGACTCTTATGATCGGTGTATACTTCATATGCTACACCATACAAATAATGCCTCCAGATCTTCAATGCGTGAATAATCGCCGCCAATTCTAGATCATGAACTGGATAGTTCTTCTCATGAATCTTCAACTGCCTCGAAGCATAGGCAATAACCTTGCCATCCTGCATTAACACTGCACCAAGCCCAATACGGGAAGCATCGCAATAAACAGTATAAGGTCCCGTACCTGTGGGTAAAACCAATACCGGTGCTGTGGTCAAGGTTGTCTTGAGCTTTTGAAAGCTCGCCTCACATTCATCGGACCATTCAAATCGAACACCCTTCTGGGTCAATCTGGTCAGTGGCGTTGCAATAGAAGAAAATCCTTCTACGAATCGGCGGTAATAACCCGCTAACCCCAAGAAACTCCGAATATCTGTGGCTGATGTCGGTCTAGGCCAGTTCTTGACTGCCTCAATTTTCTTCGGATCAACCTGAATACCTGCTGCCGTCACAATATGACCCAGGAATGCAGCTGAACTTAGCCAAAATTCACACTTTGAAAATTTTGCATATAGCTGGCTATCTCTCAGAGTCTGCAAGGCCACTCTGAGATGTTGCGCATGCTCCTCCTGACTGCGGGAATATATTAATATGTCATCAATGAAGACTATTACAAACAAGTCTAAATAAGGCCGGAATACCCGATTCATTAATTCCATAAAAGCTGCTGGAGCATTTGTCAACCCAAAAGACATGACCAGAAATTTCATAATGTCCATACCGAGTGCGAAACGCGGTCTTAGGGACATCAGATGCCCTAATCTTCAGCTGATGATAGCCAGATCTCAAATCTATCTTTGAAAATACCTTGGCACCCTGAAGTTGGTCAAATAAATCATCAATTCGCGGAAGTGGATATTTATTTTTGATAGTCACCTTGTTTAACTGTCGATAGTCGATGCACATTCTCATCGAACCATCTTTCTTCTTTACAAATAATACAGGTGCACCCCACGGCGAAACACTGGGCCTAATGAAACCCTTTTCAAGTAAATCCTGCAATTGTTCCTTCAATTCTTTTAACTCCGGCGGAGCCATACGGTATGGGGGAATGGAAATGGGCTGAGTGCCTGGAGCCAAATCAATGCAAAAATCAATGTCCCTATCGGGCGGCATACCTGGCAAGTCTGAAGGAAATACTTCAGGAAATTCGCGAACCACAGGCACAGAGTCAATAGAAGGAACCTCAGCACTAGAATCACGGACATAGGCCAAATAAGCCAAGCATCCCTTTCCAACCATACGCCGAGCTTTAACATAAGAAATAACATTACGGCTAGTATGACCTGAAATTCCTTTCCACTCTATACGAGGCGAATTTGGCAGGGCTAAAGTCACAGTCTTGGCATGGCAATCTAGAATAGCATGATACGGAGATAGCCAGTCCATGCCTAGTATAATATCGAAGTCCACCATATTTAGGAGTAATAAATCAGCATGGGTCTCGAGACCCTCAATTACTATAATACATGACCGATGAACTCGATCAACCACGATAGAGTCGCCTACTGGTGTAGACACGAACAGGAACACTCAGTGGATCACTGGTCTGAATCAAGTATGGTGCAAAATAGGAAGAAACATACGAATATGTAGACCCAGGGTCAAATAATGCGATGCCTCTCTATCACAAACCAAAATAATACCTGTAATGACGGCGTCGGAAGACTCGACCTCCGGTGCGGCGGGAAGTGCATAACATGCGGGTCGTGCCCCGCCACACTGAGCGATATCTCTGGGACGATCGGTCGCTGGTCGGTCTCTACCTCTATCGGTCCGAGCTCCGCCTCTATGACCTCTACCTCCGCCTCTATGTCCTCTACCTCCGCCTATAGCTGGCTGGGCAGGCTGTGAGGGAACTGGGGCCTGAATCGTGGCACGAGAACCCTGCTGGTGAGATCTGTCAGGAAGCTCGAGGGCAATACCTTGCAATGTGCCTAAAATCACCGCACGTAAAACAAGCCCTCGACTGCTGAAAATGGCGAAGTGGTGGTGCACTAATAGGCTGCTGATCAGAGTAGCGTGGCTGAGAATTACGATCACCTGAAGCATCATGAGAAACCTGAAGAGCTGACTGATAAGGCCTGGGAGGATGGCCTCTATCATAAAAATCTCTATCTCCAGACGAGGTACCACTGAATCTACCCGAATTACGAGATCTCTTATCTGATCCATGTCTCGCTCCCTGTGACAGAGCCATCTCTATCCGGCGGGCTGCATTAGCCGCCTCCTGAAAAGTGATTTCAGTTCCTGCTCCCATAGCCATCTGTAGCCGAATTGGCTGATTCAAGCCATCAATAAACCTCCTCACTCTCTCCTGATCTGTGGGAAGTATGATGATAGCATGACGAGCCAGGTCCACGAACCTAGTCTCGTACTGTGTGACAGACATAGAATCCTGATGAAGACTCTCAAATTGTCTGCGCATAACCTCCCGCTGAGTTGCCGGAAGGAACTTCTCCAAGAATAATTCTGCAAACTGCTCCCAAGTCAAAGATGACGATCCCGCTGGCCCGGTTAGACAATAATCTCTCCACCAAGTCTTGGCGGAACCGGATAACCGAAAAGTAGCAAAATCCACACCATTTGTCTCCCCAATACCCATAGTACGGTGAACTTCGTGGCAGCTGTATAAGAAGTCTTGTGGGTCCTCCTGAAGGAGTACCACCGAATGTGGTAGTGAACAACTTAGTAAACCCGTCCAATCTCCACAACGCATCGGCGGACATAGCCGCGCCATCATTAGACGGAGTCGCGATAATAGGCCGAGCCGCCTCGGCCGGCTGAATCGCGAGGATCTCGAGCACCGGGGAACTACCGGCTGCGGAGTGCGCGTAGCGGAGTCCGATTACCTCCTCCCGGCCGAGAAGTGGTCGGTGCTACCGGTAATAAGCTTGGCTCCGGTGACATGATCCATAAAACCCGCTATCCGGACCAAAGCATCCCGAAGATCCGGTGAAAATAAAGCTCCTCCCGGGACCTGAGCTGGGCCTACTGGAGCTGCTGGGGCCGGAATTTCCTCCTCTATATGAACCTGAGGTTCTGCCACTCGTGCTGGCTGCTGCTCGGGGCTGAGCTCTGCCCTACCTTGTCCTCTAGGACGACCTCGACCTCGGCCTCTACCCCTAGCGAGAGCTGCCGCTGCTGGGATCTCGGGCTGCTGGTCGGTAGATGAGGATGCACGTGTCCTTACCATCTGCGGAAGAACCGAGTAGAAGTTCAATTAACATTCAAAAGATCAAGTCGCACGACTGGAAAGAATAAAGAGAATATTTTCCTAACTCCGTAGCCTCTGGAGGATAAATACAGACGTCTCCGTACCGATCCTTCAGGACTCTACTAAGGTTGTTCGTGAGTTGTGAGACCTATGCAACCTAGTGCTCTGATACCAACTTGTCACGACCCGGATTTCCCACCATCGGAGTCATGATGGCGCCTACTAAATAGAAGCTAGGCAAGCCAAATATTAATAACAATTCCATTAATAACCAATTTATTATTAACAACATAAAACTTACAGCGGAATAATCAAAATTTAGCGGAAGACTTAATCAGAAATGATAAAGAAAACTCCAAATCTGATACACTACCCAAGACTGGTATCACAATACTCACGAACTTCTAAGAATAATACACATAATTGTTTGAAAGAAAATACAAGCTGTTTATCTCGATTACATGAGATAACAGAATGAAAAGCATAGATAGGAGAGACAACGGGTCCTGCGGACGCCTGCAAGGCTACCTCGTAGTCTCAGTAGTCGGAAAATCCACAAGTCGCTACTGCCGCTGCTGCTGTCCGTAACTTTGTATCGCGCAAAAGAGCGCGAGTGTAGTATCGAGCACAGCCGACCCCGTGTGCTGGGTAAGTGCACGGCCTATCCCGACGAACTAGTGACAAGGCTAAGGCCGGTCACCCACCTAAACCTGTAGAGTTGCAATATAGATATATATATACAATACATTTATAAAGAAATACTCGGCTCTGAAATAATATTCTATAACTCAAGATATCCAAAATAACCTTACTTTCATGTCTCAATTTCCTCTTTCATTTCATGTCTCGTGGTAGGCGTACCACCCGCTCCCAACTATCACGGTAATTATCTCTTGTGGTAGGCGTACCACCCGCTCCCAAATATATCAATAATCATATCTCGTGGTAGGCGTACCACCCGCTCCCAAATATATCAATAGTTATATCTTGTGGTAGGCGTACCACCCGCTCCCAAATATATCAATAATCATATCTTGTGGTAGGCGTACCACCCGCTCCCAAATATATATCAATAATCATATCCTGTGGTAGGCGTACCACCCGCTCCCAAATATATCAATAGTTATATCTTGTGGTAGGCGTACCACCCGCTCCCAAATATATCAATAATCATATCTTGTGGTAGGCGTACCACCCGCTCCCAAATATATATCAATAATCATATCCTGTGGTAGGCGTACCACCCGCTCCCAAATATATCAATAGTTATATCTTGTGGTAGGCGTACCACCCGCTCCCAAATATATCAATAATCATATCTTGTGGTAGGCGTACCACCCGCTCCCAAATATATCAATCGGCTACCGGCAACTATGGCCAATGCCCAGATTTTAAGTCACTTTGTGGTCGGCGTACCACACGATCCCAAATATAAAATATATATGTTACCGGCATTTAGCCAATAATCTCCATGTCAACAATATTTATAATTACCGGTCTTAAACCAATAATTTATAATAATTTCAACAAATTACCTTCATTACCGGTATAACACCAATAACTCTTATTCAGCAATTTATTTATAACTAAATTCATATTCCTACAAACTAGGATAGAACAAACACTTACCTCGAAAGTTTACGAATGATTTAATCCGTAGCAATGCCCTTTCCTTTCGAATTTGACTCCAATCCAATTGTATCTATACACAATTGATTTAATATCATCAATTCTACTCAACAAACTAATTCTTAAGATCAAATACCACTTTTACAACATTCTGCCATGAATAGTGAATTTCAACCCCGGGCCCACATGGTCGGAATTCGGGGTTAGGACCAAAATCCGATTACCCATCCCTCCACGAGTTCATATATATAATTTGTTTCAAAATCGGACCTCAATTCGAGGTCCAATTCCCCAATTTATGAAAAACCCCATCTTCTAACAAAAACAAGAATTTTACCATGAAAATCTTTGATTTCTTATGAAAAACATGTTTAATGATGTTAGGAATTGAAAGAATTAAGTAAAAAATAACTTACAATCGTTTTGATGAAGAGTAAATCCTTGAAGAATCGCAAATGGGTGTTTTGGGTTTTGTAAAATGTGAAGAAATGACTGAAATTCGTGTTTTTCAGGTCTCTGTGTTCGCATTTGCGAACATGGGTTCGCAATTGCGAACCCCGACCAATTTCTGGAGTTTGAAAAATAAGCAAAGGCTGGGAAGTTCGCATTTGCGAACTTTTGTTCGCATTTGCGAAGCCAAGGCAAATCTGGGGGCTTCGCATTTGCGAACATATGTTCGCATTTGTGAACCAGGCTGACCTCCAGGGACCTTCGCATTTGCGAACATATGTTCGCATTTGCGAACCAGTAGGCTTCTGGGCTTCTTCGCATTTGCGACATATTCTTCGCAATTGCGAAGACAGGCAATTACTGAAGGCCTCGCAATTGCGAAGCTTTGTTCGCATTTGCGAACCCAACTGGTCCTGGGCACCTTCGCATTTGCGACCCAGGGTTCGCATTTGCGAACCCTTCCTTGACCTGCCACCTTCGCAATTGCGAGAAATTCTTCGCAATTGCGAAGACAACAGCTGGGTGAAAAACCAGCAGTTCAAAAATTTAGAATTTCATCCAACGGCCTATCAAATCTTTACCCGAGCCCCCGGGCTCCAAACCAAACATGTACACAACCTCAAAAACACGTTATGGACTTGTTCGTGCGATCATATCGCCAATATAACATCAAAATCATTGAATTGAGCCTTAAAACTCAAGAATTCCTTCAAATTCCATAATTTCCAAACTTTCCAATTTAAGGCCGAAACACGTCAAACGACGTCCGTTTTCAACCAAACTTTACGGGAAGCGCTTAACCAATATATATGACCTGTACCGGGCGTCGGAACCAAAATACGAGCCCGATACCAGTACTTTTTAATCAAAATTCAGTTTCATTTTCCTTAAACATTTTCAGAAAACAATTTAACGGAAAAATTCTTTTACTGGGGTTCTAGACCTCGGATTTCAATTCCGGACATATGCCCAAGTTTCATATTTTTCTACGGATTTTCTGAAATAGTCAAATCACGGATCCGGGTCCGTTTACCAAAAATGTTGACCAAAGTCAACCATATCAATATTAATATCAAAATTCTTCTACTTTTTCACATATTTCACATATTTCAACATAGACCTTTTCCAGCTTTGTGCCCGGACTGTACACGCAAATCGAGGCAACTATAAATGAGGTTTTCAAGACCTCCAAAGCTCGGAATGATTAATAAAACAAGTGATGACCCTTTTGGGTCGTCACAGTTTTTTAATTATTAATGTTGTTCCAAAATTGCCAAGTGGCTTTATTTTAGCTTGCCACTTGACCTAACTACAATGCATACTACTCTCCTTTTAATATAATATATTATATCTATATATTATAGTAATATTTTCACTGTCATTTTATTTATTTACATATTTGTTTTATAGTTTTAAGATACAAATTTAATTTTTAATTTTTATTAGTACCTATATTATGTATTTTTAAACTTTTATTTATTTATTTTCATAAATAAGACTTTAGTTTCGTGGTATTCTCCATAGTTTGATCATTCTCATCTTAGTTTTAAAAAATTTCTAATCTCAAATTCAAATAGACTTTCCCTTTCGTTTCTAATAGTAAATTTTTAATAATTTAACATAGTTTTGCAATTTTAATCTAATATATAGTTTTATTACGTTTTGCGTGGCTTTTTATTAGATGAATATATAATTTTTGTAATCATAAAATAAATATTTATTTTGTTTTAAAAATATTTTTTGACAATTTTAAATTTTAATAATATTTTTAAGTATTGCATATTTATGTTTAATTTATTTTATAAATGATTTTCAAATTTCCTCATATTATCTTTAATTTATTAATTATTCAATATTTTAGTTTTTGATTTTATCTATTAGACTTGAGTTATGTGAACTTACCCATATTATAACTTTTCTTATCATAATATAAAAATATTTCTCATCTCAAATTTAAATAAATTTAGCCTCTTCTCTATGATAAAAAATTATGAATTTTTATTTTTCTCTATTTATTCTTTACTTTTAATGTTATATTTACTCAATAACTAATATTATTATATGTGAATTTTTATCAGCTTGTTTGAATTTAATATCTATTTTTACTACACTCATTTTAATATAATATAGATAAAAATTTAAAAACTTTCTCATCTCAAATTAAAATAACTTTTATCATTCTATTTTCTATTTTGGACCGCATTTTCAAAAAAATATGTTATGCTTTCAAATTTAAATTAGCCGCACTCAATTCAAATATTAATCATAGAAAAATATTTTCTTAATTATTTGTACATATTTATCTAAATATCTTAGTAATATTTATGTATAAAATATTTATTTGCTTGATTTATCAATATTAATATGACTTTATTATTCTTGTTATTAAAATGTTTTACTGATATTTAATTTGTTTACCTTATAAATAATTTGTATACGTTATGTAAGATCTCAATTTACGTCTTTCTATATTTTTATTTTTTATATTTTATTTTTTAATTAATTTTTTACCTCCATATTTCTAGCTAATATAGAAGAAAATATATGGGTGGATCAATATATATATAAATATTGGATTTATATATATATATATTGAATTTGCCTAAGATCTATTTAGATTATGTATAAGATTCATTAAACTACTTCCATTAATGATATTTCTATATATAATTTTTAATTATTAATGTTGTTCCAAAATTGCCAAGTGACCTTATTTTAGCTTGCCACTTGCCTAACCACAAATGCACGCTACTTTCCTTTTAATATAATATAGTATTATGGTAATATCTTCACTGTCATTTTATTTATTTACATATTTTTTTATTACAGTTTTAAGATACAAATTTAATTTTTAATTTTCATTAGTACCTATATTATGTATTTTTAAACTTATATTTATTTATTTTCATAAATATGACTTTAGTTTCATGGTATTCTCCATAGTTTGATCATTCTCATCTTAGTTTTAAAAAATTTCTAATCTCAAATTCAAATAGACTTTCCCTTTCGTTTCTAATAGCAAATTTTTAATAATTTAACATAGTTTTGCAATTTTAATCTAATATATAGTTTTATTACGTTTTGCGTGGCTTTTTATTAGATGAATATATAATTTTTGTAATCATAAAATAAATATTTATTTTGTTTTAAAAATATTTTTTGACAATTTTAAATTTTAATAATATTTTTAAGTATTGCATATTTATGTTTAATTTATTTTATAAACTTATGATTTTCAAATTTCCTCATATTATCTTTAATTTATTAATTATTCAATATTTTAGTTTTTGATTTTATCTATTAGACTTGAGTTATGTGAACTTACCCATATTATAACTTTTCTTATCATAATATAAAATGATATTTCTATATATAGTTTTTAATTATTAATGTTGTTCCAAAATTGCCAAGTGGCTTTATTTTAGCTTGCCACTTGGCCTAACCACAATGCATACTACTCTCCTTTTAATATAATATAGTTATCAGCTTGTTTGAATTTAATATCTATTTTTGCCACACTCATTTTAATATAATATAGATAAAAATTTAAATACTTTCACATCTCAAATTCAAATAACTTTTATTATTCTATTTTCTATTTTGGACCGCATTTTCAAAAAAATATGTTATGCTTTCAAATTTAAATTAATCGCACTCAATTCAAATATTAATCATAGAAAAATATTTTCTTAATTATATGTACATATTATATCTAAATATCGTAGTAATATTATATATATATATATATATATATATATATATATATATATATATATATATATATATATATATATATATATATATATATATATATATATATATATATATATATATATATATATATATATATATATATATATATATATATATATATATATATATATATATATATATATATATATATATATATATATATATATATATATATATATATATATATATATATATATATATATATATATATATATATATATATATATATATATATATATATATATATATATATATATATATATATATATATATATATATATATATATATATATATATATATATATATATATATATATTGGATTTGCCTAAGATCTATTTAGATTATGTATAAGATTCATTAAACTACTTCCATTAATGATATTTCTATATATAATTTTTAATTATTAATGTTGTTCCAAAATTGCCAAGTGGCTTCATTTTAGCTTGCCACTTGGCCTAACCAAAATGTATACTACTTTCCTTTTAATATAATATAGATAGATGTTAAATTTCAATTTACGTCTTTCTATATTTTTATTTTTTCTATTCTATTTTTTAATTAATTTTTTACCTCCATATTTCTAGCTAATATAGAAGAAAATCTATGGGTGGATCAATATATATATATATATATATATATATATATATATATATATATATATATATATATATATATATATACAAATATACATATAAATATAAATATTGGATTTGCCTAAGATCTATTTAGATTATGTATAAGATTCATTAAACTACTTCCATTAATGATATTTCTATATATAGTTTTTAATTATTAATGTTGTTCCAAAATTGCCAAGTGGCTTTATTTTAGCTTGCCACTTGGCCTAACCACAATGCATACTACTCTCCTTTAATATAATATAGTTATCAGCTTGTTTGAATTTAATATCTATTTTTGCCACACTCATTTTAATATAATATAGATAAAAATTTAAATACTTTCACATCTCAAATTCAAATAACTTTTATTATTCTATTTTCTATTTTGGACCGCATTTTCAAAAAAATATGTTATGCTTTCAAATTTAAATTAATCGCACTCAATTCAAATATTAATCATAGAAAAATATTTTTTTAATTATATGTACATATTATATCTAAATATCGTAGTAATATTTATTTATAATTTGCATGATTTATCAATATTAATATGACTTTATTATTCTTGTTATTAAAATATTTTACTGATATTTAATTTGTTTACCTTATAAATAATTTGTATACGTTATGTAAAATCTCAATTTACGTCTTTCTATATTTTTATGTTTTCTATTCTATTTTTTAATTAATTTTTTACCTCCATATTTCTAGCTAATATAGAAGAATATATATATATATATATATATATATATATATATATATATATATTGGATTTGCCTAAGATCTATTTAGATTATGTATAAGATTCATTAAACTACTTCCATTAATGATATTTCTATATATAATTTTTAATTATTAATGTTGTTCCAAAATTGCCAAGTGGCTTCATTTTAGCTTGCCACTTGGCCTAACCAAAATGTATACTACTTTCCTTTTAATATAATATAGATAGATGTTAAATTTCAATTTACGTCTTTCTATATTTTTATTTTTTCTATTCTATTTTTTAATTAATTTTTTACCTCCATATTTCTAGCTAATATAGAAGAAAATCTATGGGTGGATCAATATATATATATATATATATATACAAATATATATATATACAAATATACATATAAATATAAATATTGGATTTGCCTAAGATCTATTTAGATTATGTATAAGATTCATTAAACTACTTCCATTAATGATATTTCTATATATAGTTTTTAATTATTAATGTTGTTCCAAAATTGCCAAGTGGCTTTATTTTAGCTTGCCACTTGACCTAACTACAATGCATACTACTCTCCTTTTAATATAATATAGATATAGATGTAACATTATTTCAAAAGTTATCCAATTAAACCACGCGAAGAAAAGTACTACTACTACTTAGGAGTAACAATTTTCTTCTTTCATTTGGTTAGCGTGCACGCCTTATTCACATGCCAAAACAGAATACTCGAAAGCTTGAACAAAATTTTCAATTTTTCATAGCAACTGTCACTCATTTGTGTGGTCTTAAACAAAGCCACCCACGTGTTTCCCCCTCCATGGTCGTTGTAT
Source organism: Nicotiana noctiflora (assembly GCA_032618575.1). Lineage (NCBI taxonomy): Eukaryota > Viridiplantae > Streptophyta > Magnoliopsida > Solanales > Solanaceae > Nicotiana > Nicotiana noctiflora. The sequence continues at coordinate 22,891 of JASVEL010004285.1, read as the reverse complement.
GTTTCTTGTTAATGGACCCCACTTGCCCTCCATTACCGTAGGAGATCCTTTCGAATCTTCTTCAAATTCTTCCCCTCATCTTCTTCTTACCAACTAAAATCTATTTCTCTTCTTCCCTAATCCAATCAGATTTCCCCAATACCCATTAATAAAAGATCTTGTACAGTATTTATATTCCAAAAAAATAGTAGAAAAATAGAGACACTGTGTAGAGAAAGTTAGATTTTGTGAGAGAATGAGTGCTTTGAATACCCACTTTATCTTGATTGATCTTCAAAGTTCATGGTACTCGACTAAGCAGATACCAAATTCTACATTTTCTTATCTTTCCCAATGTCAATATGCTTCTTCGACGTTCATTTCGGCATTTCGTCGACCACGTCGTGGGAGCAGTAAAATCTCATCTTCTAGATCGCCGGCACCGTCAATTCAGTCACCGGAAATCAGGAGGCCAAAGGGATGTTCGATTGCCGGAAATGGGTTGTCGTTGGTTTCTTCAAATTTGACTTCCACTTCGAGTTCCATGATCTCGGACCTGAACTTGTTTTTGGAGATAGTGCCATTGAGGATGAGAAATGAGCTCTTTAGGCATCAGGAGATTGGGGACTTGATTGAGGTGGTTATGGATTTGGGAAGGAAACCCCTTGCCCGATTTCCTTCAGGTGATTGGGTCATTTCGGAGCAGCCCGTACAGCTTGAGGATCTATGCCACGCCGTTTCAAAGGTTGTCTAAGTAAATATTGCACTATCCATCCCATTTTATATGATATTCTTTCCTTTTGATCTGCCCAGGAAAACGATATTTTTCTATATTTACAAAAAATATAAATTCGAACTTCCCATTTTATTATGAGATTATCTATAGCCATGCAAATCTTTATGAAAGTGTTTTGTTTTCCTTAAAACTCCCTGCTTAGTCAAACTTACAAGTGTGATATGTCTAATTTAACTGAAAATGGCAGGATTTACTTTATTATGGTATTAATATAATAACAATCTTGTCATGGAGCAGTAGGATACCTTTATAGAGTGGAATTTAAAAATTAAAGCTTGTGCTTTAAGTTTATTTGATTTCATTGATTCGAATGCAACTAATAGTAATTAAATAAATAAACGCACTTTTGTTTTGTCTCTCCGTGTGTATCTGCGTAAGTTTTGACCTGAATGAGGGTAACATCATAAATAAATGAGATCACTTCTCTTTGTCTGCTGGTGCATATGTAAAAATAACAATATAATGCACAGTTATGATTTTTGTTGCTTAAAGTTGATTAATTTGCTTAACCATTTAGGTGGGGGATTTCTCAGATGACAACCGTTCTGGTATTGACAGTTCCCTACATCGTATAAGTGCAATTAGAAACCGTAAAATGCAAATCATTGGCCTTACCTGTCGGGTAGGTCGAGCTGTATCTGGAAGTGCTGAGATCATACGTGACTTGGTTGAAGGAGGTGGCTCCATATTGGTGATCGGGCCTCCAGGGGTCGGTAAAACTACTTTAATCAGGTATCCAAATTTACTGCTTGCTTTTTTTGAACATCCCAAAAGTAATTGCTTGTTATATTTTGGTGCTACTTGTCACTAGTCAGCTTTTCTCCCAATCTTAACGAAGAATGACTAGTACGGAACCAGGATTTTCAGCAGGGGTGTCAAAATTTTAAAAAGTAAATACATGAAGATTCAACTCATATATACATAGCAAAAAAAAAACACGAAACAACGTAATTTTCCCGCGAAGGGGTGTCAATCGACAACCCTTGGAGCTATGTGGCTCCGCCACTACTAGTACCCGTCAATGAGTTTGAGCTCTCTGTGTGTGCAGAGAAATAGCCAGAATGCTGGCAGATGACCAGAAGAAACGAGTTGTTATTGTTGATACATCTAATGAGATCGGAGGTGATGGAGATGTTCCCCATTCAGGTATTGGTTGCGCAAGAAGGATGCAAGTCCCAAATGTTAACCTGCAGCATAATGTGAGCACTGAACTAAACCTTAGGTTATCTGCATTTTGGATAACCTCTGAACTGCAATCTAATTTCTCCCTCTTCTCTTGGAGTAGGTAATGATCGAAGCAGTTGAAAACCATATGCCCCAAACCATTATAATTGATGAAATAGGGACAGAGCTTGAAGCATTGGCTGCTAGTACAATTGCTCAGAGAGGAGTACAGCTTGTTGGAACTGCTCATGGAAGTACCATTGAGAGTATAATAAAAAATCCATCATTACAAATGCTTGTTGGTGGCATAGAGGTGTTGAACCCCTCTCCTCTCTTCCTTCTTATTAACTTAATACACGGTCCTCTGCACTTGAACTTGTTTTCTTCATTTCTTAGAACAACGTTCAGTCAGATATTGGTAGGGAACATTTTTCTTCTGGACCTAATATAATATTCTCTTTTGACCAGAGTGTTACTCTTGGTGATGAGGAAGCAAGGAAAAGGAAAGTACAGAAAACAATTCTTGAGAGGAAAGGCCCTCCAACTTTTACATGTGCAGTTGAGATGATATCAAGAACTGAATGCCGTGTTCACCATAGACTAGATTTAACAGTAGATGCAATATTAGCAGGTACATTAGAGTTTTGCTTTCCCACCCTTTAGGAATTTTCTGACATTGTGAAATCACTGGACTACACTTAGCAACTAATATTAGTTCTATATTTAATCTTTCCTTGATGCAGGAAAATCTCCTTTGTTTGAGATACGCAGATTGGAGATTGAAGCTGAAAACTCCATCGAGTCTTCTCTGTTCGTTCAAGAGGATCAAGTTAATGACTCTGAGCTAACCGATAAAGTGGAAAAGAAAAATAAAATAGAGTCTGACAGTGAGTATGTAAAAAAGAAAGATAAAGTAGAGTCTGATGGCAAGTATGTAAAAAAGAAAGATAAAGTAGAGTCTGTTGGGGAGTATGTAAATTATTATCTGCAATCCAATAATGAAAACAATAAGGTAAAATTTGAGTCAGATGAGGAAGATGAGGATGATCCCATTTCCAAGAAATTGGGCACCAATGGATCTGTCAGCAAAAGGAAATCTCTAGTGTATGTTTATACTTATAAGGTAGGTTTTCTTGATTCCTTTTGACTGTTGAAATTTTCATGAAATTGTGATGCATTATTGGGAATCATGGATGCACAAACCTCTATCATACTATAATACTGTGTATACTTGACATTAATGTGTAGAATCAAGCCTAACCTCTTTCTGGCTTATTGTAGATTCAAGATGCTGATCTATTGCAAGTTGCAACCGTTATGGGGCTTGAGGAAGAAATTGAAGTAACAGATGATATTGGTATTGCAGATGCTATTCTAGCATCTAGTGCTGAAATGAAGCAGAATCCTTGGATTCGTAGTGTTGCCAAATTTCATCAAGTTCCTGTCTTTGTTGTAAAGGTATACTTAACGCCCTTTACTTACATATTTGTTTGTTTGTTTGTTTTGGGTCAATCACGTTGACCTCCTCTGGATTGTTGTAAATCAAGGGACCTCCCCTTTAATACTCACCTTTACTCTTATTCAACATATTATTTCGCCTCTCTCCCTTCTGCTGGTTAACAGTTGATATTATTGTTAAGGCTTAATTATTTGAGCAACAATATTTTTGAAATATGATTTGGCCTTCATCTTTGTGTCATATTCGATCAGAGTTTTGTTTATTTTGAAAAATATTTTTTCCGAACTGGATGGAATTCATGTAGAGTACTCTATATTTGAGGAGTGATGACTTTGAAAAACAAGAAATTAAATGATAACATTGATGTTTGCTAACTATCAGCTCTTTTCAGAGGAAGAAACTGAAATTTTGCTATTGGGCCGTTCACCCTTTAAAAGTTATTTATAGTGCAGTTTACATTAGAATTTGGTGTCTTTATCTTGGTTACTCTGTTTGACCCTTTTTAGCTTTTTGGTGGGAAAAGATACTAAGATTTAGCTGCAATATCGAATTACCATTTATTTTCTTATTATGCAGTCAAGTACCATGGCACAAATGGTGAAAGCTATCCGTATGATTCTTGGAATGGATTCCATTCACTCACAACAGCCATTAACAAATGCATTTGATATTGAAATTGAAGACGATGCACCAAAAAGGAGACCAACATTGGAGGAGATAGATGCCTTAGAGGTTTGCCTCTTTATGTTTGTATATCTTCTTCACTCAAATATCACTCAAAAATTCTGGGTAACCTCTAGAATAAAGGAAGCTAGTGAATCAGTGACATTTCTAGGAGTACTCTTGTTCCATTTGTTTATAATTGATCTCTCCTTCTCTAGCAGGAATTATATGAAATCATAATACAAAATTCTAACTTGGTCAAAATGTGCATGACGATTACAAACAAAGTAGTTGTTTCATCACACCTTCTAGCCAAGTAGCGGTTTATGAGAAAAGAACATGCTTATTGTCATCTTATCTTGTGAGTAGGCTATGGGACATGTGAAAAACCAGCTGCTCAAACAGACATGTAATTCACTAAGATGTGGTTTACTAATCATAATTAGCGGTTGTGAATACTAAACCATTATTGTGTAAGCGTATGTCGTGCTGTGCAAGAGCGCAACACGTGATGTGTGGCGCGCATCACGGGTTCGAATCATGCTTTATACAAGAGCCCGGTATTTAAGTGGAAAAAGGTTGAGTCTGACCCATTATTCACCGAGTTTTGAACTGTGCGCCACTGACCCTCAGGAGTTTCTCGGTTATTAAAAAACAAAAACTAAACGATTGCTGCTTTATCAGAGGTGGCTTCTACTTCTCTGCTTTAACCACTTGATATTGTTCCGGTTTCCTTTTAACCTTATGATACTTAAGAAAAAACTCAATTGATGGAATATACATCTCGATGGCTCATAATAGGAGGTTCGCCTTGCAATTGAATACATCGTTATTCCTGGCGGGGAGGCTGTTGAACTTCTTCCAAGGCGCTCTGAGATAGTTGCCCAACAACTCAAGCTGGTTGAAAGTTATCAGCTGGCTGCAGAAAATTCAGGTACCGTGTCAAACCCAAGGCTTCAAATCCTTCCTCAGAAACTACAGAGGAAGACTTCAGTAAAGCACTCCAGGTCCAGTTTAAGCCAGAACAGCACAGATTCCAACTCATGGCTTGGTAGGAACGGAGGCACTGGCGTTGCTCGCCTGCCATTCTTGCCTGAATAATTCAGTTAAGTTCCTTTGCAGCCGATTCAGCCTTGGTTGAACATGTTAAAGGCAATGTACAGTGATGTATATCTGTATCTAAACACCTGTAGATTCCATTGTATGGTCTAATTCTTGCATTGTAGTGTTATCAGCTCATTTATTCCTTGCTAAGATTGCTTCTAATACACTGTACAGTGATGTAAATCCTTCACAGGAATGAAATTTAGTAAAACTCATTCCATAAAAATAAAACAACATTCGGAGCAAAATATAGGAGTCCCATGTTACTGTATTGTTTCATTAGATGGAATGTTTATCATGGAGAACTCCTCTCTTTTATCTCCCTGAATCTTCTCTGTTTTACGCACTGAACTAGTGCAGCAGTCCACGACGTACTTCCTGATTTAGAATTTTTAAAAATGCTATTGTTTTCTGCCTTCAAGAATACACAGTGTGCACGAAAAAAGGTGATATTGAAGGATTCTGTAACAAACATTTTTGAATCCCGTTTCTTTAAATAATACTTTCCATTTTTGTTTTAGCTAATTTAAATAAGGTAATTATTAGAAAAAAGTAATTATTCCGTTACTACTTACCAAATATTAGGGGTTGCTCTGATGGTAAGCAACCCTCACTTCCAACCGAGAGGTTGTGAGTTCGAGTCTCCCCAAGAGCAAGGTGGGTAGTTCTTGGAGGGAAGGATGTCGGGGGTCTATTTGGAAACAGCCTCTCTACCTTAGGGTAGGGGTAAGGTCTGCGTACACACTACCCTCCCCAGACCCCACTAAGTGGGATTATACTGGGTTGTTGTTGTTGTTGTTGTACTTACCAAATATTAGATTTGAACTAGATGGTAAGAAATATCAACATGTAAAATTTGTGATGAAAATTAGCCTGCTTGTGTTTTCCTGTTGACTTGGGAAAGTGGATTAAATTTATACTGAAGGAAAGAAAGAAAATTGGTGTTAATATGCATCTTAACTGATGGTGATACTTGTAAGTGGAAGTTGGACAGCCTACTATTTGTATATGCAGCTAGGCTGATCTTTTGCTTGTGCAAGATATCAGTTACATTGGGAAAAATTATCAATGTGCTTCAAGTTCATCAGCTAGGGGTTGATTAGACTTGTAATGCAGACTTTATGTGTTATATGTCTATTCGATGGATACTTTAATGGATATAGTTTGTTGTTGAAAAAGTCCTCAAGGAGATGTAAATAAACACCCAATGCCTCTGTAAATTGTTTTGAACAGGATCTAGTGCTTCTGTAAATTAGCAGATGTTTTATTAAATCTGATGTTGTACAGTATGCCTTGAATTTTACTTTAGAAGCAACTGTGTCTGGGAGAAAATACTAAAGAAGGGTTGATGTTAGTTCAAAAGTTTCTGTTTATGTTCTTCTTATCCTCTCTCCCCAACCCCCCCAAAACACACACACACAAACTATCCTCCAAAAATGACAGCTAGTCCGTGTAACAACTGAGGTTTGCTTGCTCAATCCCTGAGTCTCACCCCTGACCATGATGAAGCAAACGTCATGTTTTCTCTTTTTGATGTAGAGAAGTCAAAATTTTCTTCCATTCTAATTTCAGCAAAGACTCCATTGATATTGAGGCCCTAATCTCATTAACATTGTTAGCCATTTGACTGGCCATTGGAGGTGTTGTTTGGTCTGAGTGAGATTGACCATTTAATACCCAAAATTTCTTTTTGGAATTAAACTTCGTTTTAAATGGTTTTATGTGAATTGATATCTAATGATTGGATTTTGAACTTTCTATAAAGAAAAGATGATGGGATTTGGAACTGAAAGGGGATTGATTCTGGAAAGATGTAGACTGACCACACATTGCACCAGCGTCTGCTGCATGCAACATTCAGTTATAGCAAATTGGCTGTTGTCCCTAAGCAGTGCACCTACAGAACTTGAACCTCTATTATTTGTACTTTTGGGTTGATGTAGGGCCATGTAGTTGCACAGGAGAACATGGTTGTACTTATTCTGATATATCGAAAACTAAGTTCATGATATGGGGCAACAGGATTCATTTAGTTAAGTTTTTTAAGTAACTTAAGAATCCTGCTAAAGGAAACATCAAGAAATTCAGCATCTTATACCCATCTTTTCATAGTATGATGTTCTTTTTTGATGAAATAAATTGTTGTTGTATTAAAAGGCATCAAGAAGATGCAAGAGTAGAAGAAGTAGATATACAAAAAACAAAAGTGAGTTGCTAGCCCCTATGGCATATACAATGTATCAATCTTGGCCGGTGACACACATTGTGGCTAAACCAGAATTTATCCCCAGATAAATAAGGAGTGAAGTTTGTTCTTGTAGAGGGAATATGTGTTGCAAAGATTTGCATCTGTTTCAACCTAATATAGGGTGATAAAGAGGCGGGCCAGGCAGTAGTGATAAGCTCGGACAAAGGAGCAACTCTTTTGAAGTTGTGATTATTTAATGGAGTTGGTTAGTCACAGAAATGGAGATGCATCTATGGGACATGGATTCATTGTAGTACCTATCAAAACAAAGATGATCAAAAATGGTATCCGCATTGGCAGTCTCCTTATTACCTTGTAAGTGATGCACGTGTTTTATCTCTTAGCTAAGAGGGCATACCTGAACATGCAGATACCATTATTCTCATCATCCTGGATATTCAGATATTCATTCTTTGCTAGCAGTGACAGTGCCACCATTCAATAACTTGGGATTTGCAGCTATGACTGGAGTTTGATATTAAAGCCATGCTTGGCATTTGTTATACCCTTCAATTTCTGTTTGTTTCATAGTTTTTTTTCCCTTTCTTCCTCCTTTTACGTTATTTTTACAAGAGTTGGGTGGTGATACTATTATAACGTCATTTTATGTATTTCTCTTTCTCATTTCTTCTATGAAAATGTTTACCTGTTTCATTCTGCCACAATATTTTGTTATCTTCTTTATTCTCATCCTACATTTTTGGGACTCATCTCGTCCTACATTTTTGCTTCTCATTACACCAAAAATGATTATACTAATATATTGAACCTCATCTAAAATTATCAATAAATGATGTTAATTTTCCAAATGCTTATGCTCCATGCAGATTCTCAAGAAAATCTTAGATGTGCTCCACTAATAATTAAATCGGAAAAGGGTTAAATATATTCATTACTTTTAAATATTATTTATTTATACCCTTCATTATATTATTGAGCTATCCATACCCCTACTCTCATATTATTGGGTTATCTATATCTCTATTGTAATACTTTGAAATAAAATACCTTTATTTTTGGATGGAGTGCCATGTGGCAACACCAAATTAAAACTACCAATATTTTTTAACTGACCCGTTTTCAAAAAAAAAACCACAACCCAACCTCTATTTTCACTTTTTTCAATTTTTTTTTTCATTTCAATTTTAAGAAAAAAACTAAAATATTTTGTCATTTTTTTTTTCGTTTTTACAAATTTGTTTTCCAGTTTTTACAAAACAAAATTCTTTTACAAAACCGAAAAAACGAAAAAAATATTTTTCGAAAACGAAAATATTTGTTAAAAATATTTTTTCAGTTTTTAAAAACAAAAATATTTTGTTGAAAATAATATTTCCAGTTTTTAAAAACGAAAATATTTTGTTAAAAATTAATTTTTTTTCCGTTTTAAAAAAAAATTCAATTTGTACACTTTTTTCTTCTTCTAGTGTTTACAAAAAGAAAATCTTTAAAAAAACTGAAAAAATGAATTTTCAAAGCGAAAATATTTTGTTAAAAACTGAAAAGAATTTTGTTTTTAAATTTGTTTTCAGTTTTATAAAAAACAAATTAGTTAAAAAATGATTTTTGCAATTTTTTTTTTATGTTTTACAAAAAAAAATTCTTTAAAAAAATTGAAAAATGAAAATATGGTTTGGATTGTGGGTATTTTGTAAAACGGATTGCGTAAAAAAAAAAGAAATGGGTCATTTAATCTAGTGCTGTCACGTGGCACTACATCCAAAATAGAGATATTTTTGTTCCAAAGTATGACGGTAGGGGTATGGATAGCCCAATAGTATACCGAAGGGTATAGGTAAATAATATTTAAAAATAGAGGGCTATATTTGGCCCTTTTCCGTAATTCAAGTGATAAATGAAAATATGAAAAAGGGTTAAATATACCCATGTATTATGAGAAAATATTTAAATATACACCTCGTTATATTTTGGGTCTAAATATGGCCCTACCATTATACTATTGGTTCAAATATACCATTTTTACGTTAAGTTTGTCCAAAGAGTACATAAAATCTTATGTGACACTAATATTTGATGAGGTGGATGCTACATGGCTTGCCACCTCAGTGCACTTAACCCATTTTATCCTCCGTTTTACTTTTTTTCACTACTAGAATTTCCTGCTCCTCCACCATTATTGCCACCATTACCGCTACCATGATAAATATTGTATTTCAAAAATTAATCATTTATATATGTATTATGGGTGCTGAGGTGATATACCGTGTGATATTCATCTCATCAAATATCAGTGTCATGTTGAATTGGATGTGTACTTTGAATAAACTTAACACAAGAATAATACATTTGAACCAATGATATTACAATAAAAATATATTTGAACCCAAAATATAACGAATGTTATACTTAAACCTTTTTTCATAGTACAGACATATATTTGGCCCCTTGCGTGGAAAATATCATGATTCAAGACATTGAGATTGAGGGGGCCGAAGTGCAAATTAGTGACAACTGGAGGGTTTAAACTTAAACACCAACAACCTACCAAAACCACAGTAAAACCCCAAGTCCCATTAACAAGAACTTGAAGCTGAAAACCCCTCTTTTAAATGCTCAGATATCATCCCTTCCTTTCGCCCCAAGGAAAAAATCTCAGCTCCAATAAATGGCAATAATTCAAGATTTTACTCAATCTCATGGCACTTTCATCAAAGGTACCTCCTTTTCTTCTCAAACCCATTTCAAGACTCTATTTTTATCGCACATATTCTCAATCAAATCCCCTAATCAATCAAATTACTTCAGCATTTCACCAAGATGATAATTTTCAATTGCCTGAACCTCGTACACTGTCCAATTTACAACCAAATCATGTTGAATCAATTCTTTATAATCTTAGCTCAAAACCCTTTTCGGCACTTAGGTTCTTTGAGTGGTCTGAAAATGTTATTGGGATTAATCACACACTTGAATCTTATGCTTGCCTTGCTCATTTGCTTCTCCTTAAGCGTATGTTTGATCCTGCAAGATGGGTTTTTGGTAAAATGGTTGAAAAGTTTGGGTATTTTGATTGTGTTACTGTGTTTGAGAAGGGGTTTAGGAATTACGGGTCGAATAGGAGTACTGTTTTTAACTTTTTTCTTGAGAATTATTGTAGGATTGGGGAGATTGATGTGTCCGTTGAGTTGTTTTTTCAAATGTGTGAAATGGGTATTCCATTGTCACAGTATGCAATGTTGAAGTTTCTACGTTGTTTGGTTGATTCGAGGTGTGTTAATCTTGTTTTGGATGTTTATGGAATCATGAGAAGTCGATTTAGTATAGAGCAGACACATGGTGTTGACGTGTATAGTTTCGTGATGAATGGTTTTGTAAAGATTGGTGAGGTTCAACTGAGTTTAGACTTCCATAAGGAACTGATTAAGAGAGGGTTTTCATTGGATATTGTTGGATGTAATAAGATTTTGAAGAGTCTTTACGAGAGTAAGTGTACAGATGATATGTATAAATTCTTCGTATTGATGTTAGAGGAAGGTCCAATGCCAAGTGTTGTGACGTTTAGCACATTAATAAACAGTTACTGTAAGGAGGGAAGATTAGAAGACGCATTCAGGCTTTATGTTCTTATGATAGCAAGGGGTATAGATCCTGATCTAATTGTTTATAGTATTCTGATTGACGGCCTGTTTAAGGCTGGGAAGTTAGGGGAGGGAGGCCATCTGCTTTCAGCAGCTTTAGATAAAGGCATTAAGTTAGATGCAGTTATTTTAAGTTCTATAATAGATGCATATATCCGAAATGGAGAAGTAGCAAAAGGTGTTCAGACTTTCAAGAGAATGTTAAAGGAAGGAGTCCTGCCAACTACAGTCACGTATGGCATCCTTGTGAATGGCTTATGTCAAAAGGATCGGCTTCTTGAGGCTCTTGGTATGTTTTGTCAAATGGTGAAACATGGTACTGAACCATCTCTATTGATGTACAGCAGTCTTATAGATGGTTTCTGCAAGGCCGGGAAGCTGAAAGATGGGTTTGGTTTGTACAACGAGGTGCTTATGAAGGGATACATTCCTGATGTTGTGGTTTACAATGTGATTATAAATGGTCTTTGCAAACAGGGCTGGATGTGTGCTGCCATGAGATTCTTTTACCAAGCTATTAAAACTGGTATAAGTCCAAATATTTATATTTTTAACACATTAGTTGACGGATTTTGCAGATTGAGACAAGTTAATAACATGGTAAAAGTATACATGCAAATGGGTGCTTGGAATATACTACCCGATGTAGTTACTCATACAGTAGTTATCAAAGGCATCTGTGAGCAAGGAAGATGTGATGAAGCGCTTGCATTTTTCTTCCAGATGCTCAAGAAGGGTTTTCTTCCTGATGTTATTACATATTGCATTCTCATCGATGGGCTTTGCAAATGGAACAATCTAACAGTTGGACTGCAGGTTTTTGAGCTGATGACGAGGACTGGTATAACTCCTGATATAGCCTTGTACAATGTTCTCATTAATGCATTTTTCAAGGAAAGTCAGTTGAGAAATGCTCTGGGACTGTTCAACGAGGTCTTAAAGTGTGGGCCGCCGCCTGATATTGTGACATACAACACTATGATCTGCGGTTACTGCTCCATGAAGATGTTGAATAATGCCATTCAACTTTATGAAGAGATGAAACACGGACCAATTGGGTACAACACTATCACCACGACCATTTTGATTGACGCATTCTGCAAAGAAGGTAGAATGGATGATGCAATGTCACTATTCTTCGAAATGTTGGAGAAAGGTCCATCTCCTAATGTCGTCACGTACAGCTGTTTGATTGATGGCTACTATAAATCCTCTTGCATGGAAACTGCTTTTGACCTTCTTGAAGAGATGCTCAGGAATAATGTATCGCCCAATATTGTGAGTTATAGCATCCTGATTGATGGTCTTTGCAAAAGGGGGATGATTGAAGATGCATCTCTAGTGTTTACTTCTATGTTAAGCACTCATATATTACCTGATGTTGTAACATATGGGATTTTGATTCATGGTTACTGCAAGGTTGGAAAATTTGTGGATGCCGTGACCTTGTATAACCACATGCTAGAAGCTGGAGTTATGTCGGATGGTTTTATACAAAAGATACTGACAGAATATGATCTTCAAAATGGTCATAAAAATACACCAAATATGCAATTGAAGGAGGTGCATGACAGGGATTCCCTTCAATAGCTTCCTAGAAGTATTTGAATAGTGGAGAGGTGCAATGTATTATTTTTGCACGCTGCTCTTGCTCCAGATATCCCTGCAGGGACATCCGTTAAAAATTGAACGATATAGAGAACATTAGCACGACCTCCGAGCAAGGATGACACACACAAACCCAGAAATGCAATGCAGATTAGGAAAATGCAGCTATTTGAAGTTTGCTTTGAGACAAGAGGGGTTGCTCTGACGGTAAGCAACCTCCACTGTCAACCAAGAGGTTATGAGTTCGAGTCTCCCCAAGAGCAAGGTGAGAAGTTCTTGGATTGAAGGATGCCGAGGGTCTATTTGGAAACAACCTCTCTACCCTAGGGTAGGGGTAAGGTCTGTGTACACACTACCCTCCCCAGACCCCACTAAGTGGAATTATACTGAGTTGTTGTTGTTGAAGTATGCTTTGATCCATTATTCTATTAAGACAAAATTTTAGCGTCATAGATATGCATATGATGCATCAGCATAAATTTGGAAAATTTGTATAGAGGTGATAAATTGCAGATTCTAAATGTTTTATATACTAGTGTACATAATACGACATGAAGTTAATTCATCCTTTTTCTTGCAAATGCAAGGCTACACTTTTTGGTGCTAGTATAACTTTATGTACTTGTAAATACTGCTACTAATTACTTACTGGAACTTATAGCTGTGGATTGATCCATCTCTGTTATTTATGACATTGAGTTGCCTACCACTCGATTGAGCAATGTAAGTATCTAATCAGTCCATTGCCTTAGTATTTTCTGAAAGGATTCTGTTCCAGAATTGGTTGATTGGTCTCCTTTCTTATATGCTGTAGTACTACGAGTTATATTAATTGCCGTCTCAATGATGTGTATCGTCCTACTTCCCTTGTTGATGTTGTCAATATGTGATAAAAATTGGAATAGTTATGAATTCAACACTCTTCTCTTTCACCTCCGTATATAAGTTATTTTCTAGTATCAACGGAGTAATACAACAACAACAACAACCCATAAAGTCCCACTAGTACCCGTCAATGAGTTTGAGCTCTCTGTGTGTGCAGAAAAATAGCCAGAATGCTGGCAGATTACCAGAAGAAACGAGTTGTTATTGTTGATACATCTAATGAGATCAGAGGTGATGGAGATGTTCCCCATTCAGGTATTGGTTGCGCAAGAAGGATGCAAGTCCCAAATGTTAACCTGCAGCATAATGTGAGCACTGAACTAAACCTTAGGTTATCTGCAGTTTGGATAACCTCTGAACTGCAATCTAATTTCTCCCTCTTCTCTTGGAGTAGGTAATGATCGAAGCAGTTGAAAACCATATGCCCCAAACCATTATAATTGATGAAATAGGGACAGAGCTTGAAGCATTGGCTGCTAGTACAATTGCTCAGAGAGGAGTACAGCTTGTTGGAACTGCTCATGGAAGTACCATTGAGAGTATAATAAAAAATCCATCATTACAAATGCTTGTTGGTGGCATAGAGGTGTTGAACCCCTCTGCTCTCTTCCTTCTTATTAACTTAATACACGGTCCTCTGCACTTGAACTTGTTTTCTTCATTTCTTAGAACATCGTTCAGTCAGATATTGGTAGGGAACATTTTTCTTCTGGACCTAATATAATATTCTCTTTTGACCAGAGTGTTACTCTTGGTGATGAGGAAGCAAGGAAAAGGAAAGTACAGAAAACAGTTCTTGAGAGGAAAGGCCCTCCAACTTTTACATGTGCAGTTGAGATGATATCAAGAACTGAATGCCGTGTTCACCATAGACTAGATTTAACAGTAGATGCAATATTAGCAGGTACATTAGAGTTTTGCTTTCCCACCCTTTAGGAGTTTTCTGACATTGTGAAATCACTGGACTACACTTAGCAACTAGTATTAGTTCTATATTTAATCTTTCCTTGATGCAGGAAAATCTCCTTTGTTTGAGATACGCAGATTGGAGATTGAAGCTGAAACTCCATCGAGTCTTCTCTGTTCGTTCAAGAGGATCAAGTTAATGACTCTGAGCTAACCGATAAAGTGGAAAATAAAAATAAAATAGAGTCTGACAGTGAGTATGTAAAAAAGAAAGATAAAGTAGAGTCTGATGGCGAGTATGTAAAAAAGAAAGATAAAGTAGAGTCTGATGGGGATTATGTAAATTATTATCTGCAATCCAATAATGAAAACAATAAGGTAAAATTTGAGTCAGATGAGGAAGATGAGGATGATCCCATTTCCAAGAAATTGGGCACCAATGGATCTGTCAGCAAAAGGAAATCTCTAGTGTATGTTTATACTTATAAGGTAGGTTTTCTTCATTCCTTTTGACTGTTGGAATTTTCATGAAATTGTGATGCATTATTGGGAATCATGGATGCACAAACCTCAATCATACTATAATACTATGTATACTTGACATTAATGTGTAGAATCAAGCCTAACCTCTTTCTGGCTTATTGTAGATTCAAGATGCTGATCTATTGCAAGTTGCAACCGTTATGGGGCTTGAGGAAGAAATTGAAGTAACAGATGATATTGGTATTGCGGATGCTATTCTAGCATCTAGTGCTGAAATGAAGCAGAATCCTTGGATTTGTAGTGTTGCCAAATTTCATCAAGTTCCTGTCTTTGTTGTAAAGGTATACTTAACGCCCTTTACTTACATATTTGTTTGTTTGTTTGTTTTGGATCAATCACGTTGACCTCCTCTAGATTGTTGTAAATCAAGGGAACCTCCCCTTTAATACTCACCTTTACTCTTATTCAACATATTATTTCGCCTCTCTCCCTTCTGCTGGTTAACAGTTAATATTATTGTTAAGGCTTAATTATTTGAGCAACAATATTTTTGAAATATGATTTGGCCTTCATCTTTGTGTCATATTTGATCAGAGTTTTGTTTATTTTGAAAAGTATTTTTTCCGAACTGGATGGAATTCATGTAGAGTACTCTATAGTTGAGGAATGATGACTTTGAAAAATAAGAAATTAAATGAAACATTGATGTTTGCTAACTATCAGCTCTTTTCAGAGGAAGAAACTGAAATTTTGCTATTGGGCCGTTCACCCTTTAAAAGTTATTTATAGTGCAGTTTACATTAGAATTTGGTGTCTTTATCTAGGTTACTCTGTTTGACCCTTTTTAGCTTTTTGGTGGGAAAAGATACTAAGATTTAGCTGCAATATCAAATTACCATTTATTTTCTTATTATGCAGTCAAGTACCATGGCGCAAATGGTGAAAGCTATCCGTATGATTCTTGGAATGGATTCCATTGACTCATAACATGTAACGACCCGACCAGTCGTTTTGAGCTTCGACGCGTCATTCAGTAGATTGCGGCCATGAACAGCTTCATTTCAGGTATATTGACTTGTGTGTATGGTCAGAATTAAAATTCAGGAAGTTTGGAGTCAAATCTAAATGAAAATTCTCCTTTTGAAAGCTTAAAGTTGAATAAATGAACTAGGATTGGAATTTTGAGTAAATGACCTCGGAATTGGGATCTAAAAGTTCCAGCTTGCTCGTATAATGATTTTGAACTTGGGCGTATGTCCGGATTTGGTTTTTGATAACCCGTGAGCATTTCAGCGTATATGGTGGAAGTTAGTATTTTAGAAGAATTTCATAAATTTGGGTTGGAAGGCATTTTAGAGTTATAGATGTCCATTTTGAATTCCGAGACTGGGAATAGATCCGTACGGTAATTTTGGAGTTGGGAACGGGATCGGAAGTGAATTCGGATGTCCGGAGGTTATTTTGAAGTGATTTGGCTAAATATAGGAATTTGAAGGTTTATGAGAAAATTCGCTCGGAAGTGAAAATTTTTGATATCGGGGTCGGAATGCGATTCCGAAAGTTGGTGAAAGTCTGTAATGTCGAATGTGACTTGTGTGCAAACTTTGAGTCAATTCGGATCAATTTTGGTAGGTAATGGGACAATTAATCTCTTTAAGGAAAGCTTAAGTTGGAAAAGTCAACCCAACGTTGACTTATGAGTTAGAGGGCTCGGAACTGAATTCCGATGATTCGGTTAGTTTAGGGGGATGATTTAAGACTTAGGAGCGCAATCATAAGTAATTTTGGAGGTCCGGTGAAGAAGTTAGCCTATTTTGGCGAAGTTGGAATTTTGGCGGAATCCGATCGATATGTGATATTTTGATCCGGGAGTCGGAATGGAATTCCGACAGTTGCGGTAGCTTCCTTAGGTGATTTTGGATATGTTTGCAAATTTTCAGGTCATTCAGACATCGTTTGGTCGGGTTTTTGATCGAATGTGAATTTTGAAAGTTTAAGTTTAAGTTTGAATCGAATTCTAGGATTTTGGTGATTTTTGATGTTTAAGGTAGCGTTTTTATGATCCGAACAAGTTTGAATGAAGTATTAGGTTGATTTTGAGTTTTTGGTTGTGGTCTCGAGGGTATCGGGTGTGTTTCGGATGTCCAATGGGTCATTTTTGGAAGCTTTTTGCCGTTTTGAACATAAATGTAATGATCCAAAGGTCTATTTTTAGTTCTAGAGATCCAAATTTGATTTCGAGAGTTCGAGAATTTAAATAATGAATTATAGGACTGATCCGGAAATTTTGGTTTAATTTCATCAAGTCGCGATTGGGTTTTTGACGCGAAATGTGATTTAATTGTGTAACGAGCGAAATTGATGTAGCACTGAGCGAATGAGATCCAAATTCAGTTTTGTTTGAACCACTGGATCCGTATCGAAATTACGGAGCCATAGAAAAAAGAATCGTCAAATTCGGAGTTCGTACGACGGATTTAAAGCAATTTTAGTGAAAATAAAAGTTGCTGCAATTATTTTGGATAGTTGCTGAATTTTTTTAGCAATGTGAACAGTAGCAGACACGCGTGAACAGTGACCCGCACGTGTGAATAGTGCTGGACGCATGAACAGTAATCGGAAAAAAGAAAATTTGGTATTTTAGCCGCATCTTGAGTTCTAGAGCTCCGATTGAGGTGATTTTCGCGGCGTTGTTCTCGTCTCAACAAAGAGGTAAGTTTTATGGCCTAATTATGTTATTTTATCATGGAATCCTTGAGTATTTCACTGTTAATGGAAGATTAAAGGGGGATTTTAGCCCTAGCCTAAATTACGGAAACTCATTGATTTGAATGGGCAAACGGAGTCCGATTTCGATAAATTTTATATGCACGGACTCGCGGCGAGATGAGGATCGCGTTGGTACTAATTTCGGAATTTTTTGAGCAGCGGGCCCGGGGTCGAGTTTTACCAACTTGGTGTATTATCGCGTATTTCGTGTAAATTGAATTGGGTTATGTTTCTTTGACCCGCAATTGATATAATTGTTGTGGTTTGACTAGATTCTACGCACGAGGCGGCAAATTCAAAAGGAAAAGGCATCGTGGGCGAGTCTTCGACCGGCTACAGGTGAGTAGTTAGTGTATATGGTAGCCTGAGGGTTCGAAACCCCGGCTTACCACATTGTGACGCTAGTAAGGCATGGCTCGCACCCCGTGGCAGGTGCGGGATTGATTGTGATTGGGGATTGAGACTTAGTCCATCCCGGATGTGAATAATATGCTATATGCGGTTGAAACACACATTGTGTTAGATATGTTTTGTGGGTTGTAAGCCATGTTTGGGGCCTTGTGCCGACCTGTAGTATCCCTAGGGGATAGTTATATATGTGATAGCTCTAATTGCTTAATCACTGATCTCAGTCCTGGTTTGAAAGCACCGTATTGAAATGCTAAGTCATTTGTTTTGGAAAATTTAATAAGCATTAAAGTATTTCCATAAGTAATGAACTGGAACCTCGAAATAAACAATTTGAACTTTTGTGCGACTTATATGTATGTTTTGGACTGAGGATGGATCGGGCTGCACGCCGCAGCAGTTGACATGAGGATCGGGCTGCACGCCGCAGCAGTATTGCGCTTGCCGAGTCTGTACACACCCCCAGTGAGTGCCGTCGGCGTTAAATGGATCGGGCTACACGTCGTAGCGGTTATGTGCATTGCATTGCATCTTTATCTGTTGAATTAATCTGTGATAATTGTATTGTACTATTGTTGCTAGTTCGTAGGAGGATCGGACTGTAGTTTAGCTTCTTTTTGTGGTATTCTATGGATTTCTTACTTTCGGCTACTTGTATATATTTATTACTCACCGAGTACTTAGTACTCACCCCTACTCTCTGCACCTTTGTGTGCAGATTCAGGTACACAGGAGGGATAGACGAGCACTCCAGCTTTTATCAGTATTTATCCGAGTTGCTGAGGTAGCTGCTGGCGTTCGCAGGACCTGGCTTCTCTTCTTATTCCAGTTTTCCTTTGTATATACATTATTTAGACTTGAGTATTTGGTTTAGATATTGTTATCCGATCATGTTTAGAGGCTCCAGACTCGTGACCCTAGATCTTTGGGTAGTTATTCAGTTTAGCTTTATTGTTGATAATAATATCCAGGTAATTGATTTGAGCTTCATGCTCGGGATGAGAGGGTAAATGGTCGGGCTTGCCTAGCAGTTGTGTTGGGCGCCATCACGATCGGGATTGGGGTCGTGACATAACAGCCATTAACAAATGCATTTGATATTGAAATTGAAGATGATGCACCAAAAAGGAGACCAACATTGGAGGAGATAGATGCCTTAGAGGTTTGCCTCTTTATGTTTGTATATCTTCTTCACTCAAATATCACTCAAAAATTCTGGGTAACCTCTAGAATAAAGGAAGCAAGTGAATCAGTGACATTTCTAGGAGTACTCTTGTTCCATTTGTTTATAATTGATCTTTCCTTCTCTTAGCAGGAATTATATGAAATCATAATACAAAATTCTAACTTGGTCAAAATGTGCATGACGATTACAAACAAAGCAGTTGTTTCATCACACCTTCTAGCCAAGTAGCGGTTTATGAGAAAAGAACATGCTTATTGTCATCTTATCTTGTGAGTAGGCTATGGGACATGTGAAAAACCAGCTGCTCAAACAGACATGTAATTTGCTAAGATGTGGTTTACTAATCATAATTAGCGGTTGTGAATACTAAATCATTATTGTGTAAGCGTATGCCGTGCTGTGCAAGAGCGCAACACGTGATGTGTGGCGCGCATCATGGGTTCGAATCATGCTTTATACAAGAGCCCGGTATTTAAGTGGAAAAAGGTTGAGTCTGACCCATTGTTCACCGAGTTTTGAACTGTGCGCCACTGAACCTCAGGAGTTTCTCGGTTATTAAAAAAAAAACTAAACGATTGCTGCTTTATCAGAGGTGGCTTCTACTTCTCTGCTTTAACCACTTGATATTGTTCCGGTTTCCTTTTAGCCTTATGATACTTAAGTTTCTTAGAAACTCAATTGATGGAATATACATCTCGATGGCTCATAATAGGAGGTTCGCCTTGCAATTGAGTACATCGTTATTCCTGGCGGGGAGGCTGTTGAACTTCCAAGGCACTCTGAGATAGTTGCCCAACAACTCAAGTTGGTTGAAAGTTATCAGCTGGCTGCAGAAAATTCAGGTACCGTGTCAAACCCAAGGCTTCAAATCCTTCCTGAGAAACTACAGAGGAAGACTTCGGTAAAGCACTCCAGGTCCAGTTTAAGCCAGAACAGCACAGATTCCAGCTCATGGCTTGGTAGGAACGGAGGCACTGGCGTTGCTCCCCTGCCATTCTTGCCTGAATAATTTAGTTAAGTTCCTTTGCAGCCGATTCAGCCTTGGTTGAACATGTTAAAGGCAATTTACGGTGATGTATATCTGTATCTAAACACCTGTAGATTCAATTGTATGGTCTAATTCTTGCATTGTAGTGTTATCAGCTCATTTATTCCTTGCTAAGATTGCTTCTAATACACTGTACAGTGATGTAAATCCTTCACAGGAATGAAATTTAGTAAAACTCATTCCATAAAAATAAAACAAATGGAAGCAAAATATAGGAGTCCCATGTTACTGTATTGTTTCATTGGATGGAATGTTTATCATGGAGAACTCCTCTCTTTTATCTCCCTGAATCTTCTCAGTTTTACGCACTGAACTAGTACAGCAGTCCACGACGTACTTCCTGGTTTAGGATTTTTAAAAATGCTATTGTTTTCTGCCTTCAAGAATAGATAGCGTGCACGAAAAAATGTGATATTGAAGAATTCTGTAACCAACCGATTGGTCGTTTTGCATCTTTGAATCATGTTTCTTTAAATAATACTTTCCGTTTTTTCTTTAGCTAATTTATGACTTGCGGGGGCGGGCGGTTCGGAAGTTAGAAGTGTTTCGGGCAAAGATTAAGCCTAGTTGCTTCTTTAAGTATTTTTAAAAAGGGTAAGTTTGACTTCGGTCAATATTTTGGTAAAACGGATCCGGAATTGTAATCCGACAATTTCTGAGGGTCCGTGGAAAAATATGGGACCTGGGCGTATGCCCGTAATCGAATTCCGAGGTCCCTAGCCCAAGTAATGAATTTTTTATGTAGAATTGTTAAGTTTAAGTTTTAAAGATTTTAATAAACTAAGTAATTATTGTTTTCATAGGTATCGGCTTCAGATTTCGATTCTGAAACTTGGTACAAGTTCGAAATATCAGTTAAGACCTACCCATAAAATTTGGTGTCAATCCGAGTAGTTTAAGGGCGTTTTGAACGGTTGTAGGAAAATTAAGAATTTGTGGTTCAATGAATTGATTCATTTGAATTTGGGGGTTGATTCCTCGATTAATGTTGTTTTGGGTGTTTCGAGGGTTCGACTAGGTCTTCCTCATGATTTCAGACTTGTCGGTATGTTCGGGCGGGGCTCGGGAGCCCCGAGCGTCAAATGGTCGAGGTTCGAGTGAAGTTGGAATTTGAAAGGGGCCAACTTCTGCTGCTTCTGGTAAAACCGCTTCTGCGGCTCTTGGACCGCATAAGCGGAGACCGCAGAAGCGGTCCTTTTATCGCAAAAGCAGCCAGGCTGGCCGAGGGAAAAACCACAAAAGCGGCCTAGAAACCGCAGAAGTGGTTTCGCTTATGCGGCCCCCAGACCGCAGGTGCAGTCGACCTTCCTTTGCCCAAAATCGCATATGCGGTTCATTTTTCGCAGGTGAGGGACCACATAAGTGGAAATCGCAGGGGCAGTGAGCTCATTTAATACGGGCTCAAGTGCATTTATCTCCCATTTTCTTTATACTTGGGCGATTTTGAAGCTTCCAAAGAGAGGATTCCAACATAGCATTGAGGTACGTAATTTCCACCCACCCTTAGTGTAAATACATATATAATGGGTAGATTAAACACTACAAATGTGGTAGAATCAAAGGGTTAGAGCTAGACCTAGGGTTTTAATAAAATTAATGTGGTAGAATTGTAGTGCAGAATTTATTTTCTGTTGGAGCGGGTTGTCCACCTCGGCATGTTTGTGCATGATTTATATGCTTGCAGTTAGTTATGATACTATTACTTATTGTATATAAAAGAAGAAACTGATAATTGGATTAAGGCAAGAAAATGAGTATAACCCTTCTATTGAACCCGTGTTATTGGTAATTCATTGTATTGTATATCTCACTCTATTATATCATATTATTTGGACCTTAGTAAGTATCAAGTTGACCTCTCGTCTCTAATTCTTCGAGATTAGACGGGATACTTACTGAGTACATGTGATTTATGTACTCATGCTACACTTTTGTAGTTAAATGTATAGGTTTTGAGGCAGGTGGATCTAGACATTATCCGGGCGCGCAACAATGAGCTCGCCCAGGGACTTCTATGGTGAGCTGCCTTCTTTCTCATGCCGATCCGCAGCCGAAGGAGTCCTTTCTTGTATTTATGGTCTGTATATTCTGATTCGGACATAGGACAATGTTTTGTATATTTTTTGTATACTCTATTGGTCGCCCGTAACTAGTGACATCGGGTTCTGGCACACACTGTAGTTTTGGGATCTGTATCGCTATGTCAGCACTTTATGATTTTTGCTAGTTTCTTCATTTACTTAAAAACTTTAGTATATTTGGTTTGGCTAAACTAAAAATAAGGACTTAATCATAATTTTGCAATTTGGCTGACCTAACTATGGTGTTAGGCGCCATCATGACCTATTTATAAAAAATGGGTCGTGATTGATTCGAGCATGCATATTTATCATGTTATCATAAATGAACCATGAGCCCTCAGTCCTGAAATATAGTTCATACAGTGAGGATCAGTCAAGACAATATAGAGAGGCTATGTCTTTTTTTTGGGGGGGCTCTGAAATCTATGGTCATTCTGTTGTATTGTGATGGTGAAGGTGGTGATGTTTCAGCAGCTTAGTCCTGCAACTGTGCTTGTAATTCATT